>OW388293.1:66557123-66722021 GCA_936450465.1 Gibbula magus | reverse complement strand
CGACGCGTAAATTAGAAATTAGTTGTGCAATCATCGACCTAGTAACTTCGAAATGGCTTAATTTGCTACATCTGTAGCGCGATGTTTGATTTGACAGAAATAAGTGAAATGACATTACCAGGGGATTATACGAGAAAAATGATTCTGAATTATCGTCCATATGTAACAGAGGTTAGGGGAGGAAATCTGAAGGGATTGACATCTGTGGGAAGAGAACGGTTTCCAACACAGGACAAAAAGTGGTGGAATCCGCTTGCCGGACCCTTATGGATTCTTCCGGATTCCTCAGCATCCGCCAATATTTGGGAGAATCCGGAAGGAGCCGGCAAATGAATTCCAACACTTTTTGTCCTGTGCAAAAACTTAATGTAAAATATGGTTAGTATAGTTTTTTCTTTTGACACTAGCTGTATGCATATTTGTATAGGTATTACATGTTTAAGAATAGGTGAGTGAGTGAGTTAATGCTTAACGCCGCTTCGGCAGTACTTTAAGCACAGGAAGATTTTCCTGGATAACAACTTCTTTACGACGTTTCGGAGTATATACTCACTCCTTCATCATATGAAATGTCCTTCAAAGACCTATTACATGTTTATATTGGATATACACTAAAGTTGAATGATATTTGATCTTTGATTATGATATACTCACGTGAAACACAATACCTGTCCGTGGTGTTTACAAGGGTAGAGGCACATTGACAGGTGTTGTTCACGCATACCTCTGTGGGGGGTTGGGCACACTCATTAGTACACCTGTCTCCCAGCCCAGGTATGTAGGGGGTGGTGGATGGGGGAGCGGTTGTTGTTGTGTCTGTCGTCGTTGTTCCTGTCGTCGTGCAATGAGACACCTGGACATATCAGCATGGTATAAAATAAATACCGTATTTCATCTAATAGCAGCCGGGGGATAAAGGTACCTAAAGGTGAATAAGAGTCGGGCCTCCAGTAAGGGCCGGGCCTCTAATAGGGGCCCTGTTTATATCGCATCAATGATCACTCCCTTATAAAGATATATTCCAATATATGTGTCTCTCTCTCTCTCTCTCTCTCTCTCTCTCTCTCTCTCTCTCTCTCTCTCTCTCTCTCTCTCTCTCTCTCTCTCTCTCTCTCTCTCTCTCTCTCTCTCTCTCTCTCTCTCTCTCTCTCTCTCTCTCTCTCTCTCTCTCTCTCTCTCTCTCTCTCTCTCTCTCTCTCTCTCTCTCTCTCTCTCTCTCTCTCTCTCTCTCTCTCTCTCTCTCTCTCTCGGTACAGATATAGGTTAGAGCTTGCTACGTTGTGTAGTATTAATGTTTGGAGGTACATTTTGTCACTAGGTGTAGATAGGAAATGTTTCCGCTTGATACTATTAAGGATGTTCCCTAAGTGAATAATATCTATGTCACTAACAACGAAGATAGTGCTTGGTACTTTTTCCAAGCTTTGGAGATACAACAGAAATATTTACTTTATACTTTATATCGATACTATGTTATATAAAAACATCGTATCCCTATATATTGTCTAAATTATGTATAACTGCATTAGATGGATGTGATTCAAATTTAAACTGCATAAACCATTGGTGATTTGAGAAAAATAATTCCACACCTATATTTTTCTTTGTGTACATCTCTTCATACTATAAAGTACTTTCTTACCCAAGCGGGCACAGATATTCCGTGTATTAAAGTTTTCATAATGGTCATGGGAATTACAGTTTTTCTAAATATAACTTGCTTTTTGATTGGTTGACTGAACTACTTTGCGCTCATTCATGAATTGCTTTGCTATCCTGTTTAAGCTAAATCACATAATTGAACAATTCCGGGCATACCTAATTGAAGTCACACGTCAGTAAAACATATTAAATATAAAATCATGTTCAACCTTAGTCTCCGAGACCGTAATGACAGTATTAAACTTGCAAGGCGAAGCAGCATGCAAGAGTCGCCGGCTGCACTGCCGTGACGTCATTGCTTTGTGACGTCATTAACCATGACGTTATTTGGTGACGTAATTACACTCCGATCTTGCATTCCAACAGTGCGATTGTTAACTAATTGTCTCTCTGCGACATAATTTACAAAATAAACAAGTTGTTTACTACGTCAGTAAACCGTTTTGGCAATAAAATTCAACAATTACTTTAGAATAGTTCTGAATAAATAGAGCAAGTTGCAAACTATTTAGATATGCGCATCTTGAAGGTGTGAAAGAGTTTATGAATGGCGTATGGCTACAATTTGTATTTTACAGTCTAATCAAAGATCGTGAATTGGGGTCTTGTTTTTCGATTTTTACGCATTAAAATGATCTTGGGTAAGAAAAAGAATAACCAACTCGGTGCTCGGAATTACGAATTATGTGTCCCTCGTGAATTATTATGTCAAACTCCTCGCTAAAGCTCGGAGTTTATCACAATAATTAACTCGGGACAGATAATCCGTAATTCCTCCCAACTCGTTGATTTATCTTATAGGATCTTGATAAGGTGAGCTAGTCTATGATAAACACATAACGTACTCAAACAAGGATGATAAACAAAAAGATAATACAGCAATTTAAATCTTCTTCGCTATGTAAAATGATGAACGTGAAATTTACCTGTAATAGCACAAAAATAGGACAAACTACCCACAATGCCCTGCCACAAAATGAAGCCGCCATGTTGTGGAGAGTGTTGAGACGAATGGATGGACAGGGTGTAGTACTCCGAATCAGCTGACGTTGGTCCGTACTTGATTAGAAACTTATCTGGGTCACTTTGTAATCCGTCATGACTACTATATCAACTACTGATGGCTGACACTTCTTTGCACCACGTGGTTGCGATTGATAACAGTTTAGGGAGCATGTCAAAATATTTCGACATATAATTTACATAGTTTTTTCTCTCTATTATTTGTTTTTATCTGATATCAGTATTTAAACATTTAACATTGGTGAGTACACAACACCACACCTTTTTGTACGATTACAGTTTATTTTCGTATTAGGGACCGTCTCATAATATTTTTGTTGAATAATTCAGTATAGCTTTTCGAATTTAGTAAATTCTGATTTTATTTTCTTCATCAAAACTTAACATAAGACATAAAAAGACAAAGGTTTCTCTTAGTGGCCGTATAAAATAATAATCAGTGAAATAGTTAATGGGAACATTTTATCCGCCGGATTCGGTTCAGATTTCAATTTCATTATCGTAATTGAACAGTATACAAGATAAAGCAATACCTGGTTAAGGTATCATAATCTCGCCTTTCTAATTTGATTTTTGTTTTTGATTTCAGAATTAAACATTGAATAGTTTCGCGTAATTGCTCCATGATTCATTTGCGACTTTAATGATTAATTGTATCGAATTTGTTTATGTAGGGTTTTGTATCTCCTATAAACAGATTTATATCTATTATAGGATTGCCTAGTCTAGACTACGAGTTCAGATCTTATGTGACTATTTAATATAACATCTTGTTTATTATCACCAACTTACTATGTAAGCCACTGCATGAAAGTAGTATTATCGTGATTAATTTCTTAACAAATTCGTTTATTTTAGTTTTCGTTAATACACTCAAAATGGAGAAAATGTATTTATTTATGTATATATATTGGGTTGTTTTTCATTTACTTATCTGTGATATATTTATTTTTATCATCACTGTATATATCACCATCAATTTGATCAGGATAGGGTAATAATAACCGAAATAACAATAACCAATAGTATATTTGTCACGATTAGGATAGTTATCACCAAAACATCAACATAATAATTAGTTCATCACAATTATGATACTTCTCCTCTGATAGAAACATCATCATAATCATTAGTTTATTTATTGGGATAATTAGCAGGCCAATTTTACTCAATTTGAATGGCAAGATCTTATTAAGTAGGTGACGCTTCGAAATAATATTTGGTGTTTTGTTTACTTGAAAGTATTGTCTATATGAATAAACGAATTAACATCGTAAAAAACAGAGAGATGATATTATCTTTAACACCATAACATATTTGTGTAGTATCTTATCATACATCATAATTTAATTATTTATACCTATCTCTGCTGTGTGTTTTGATGGGTTTACGGTCTAATTGGAATAGCAAAGTTTTGATCATACAATATCTTATTAGTTGATAATAAACTGAAATGTAAACATCAAGTTATATCTTGCCGTATGTATAATTTAAAGTGTTTTTGTTGATGATTGAAATAAACTCTTCGATCAAACATGGGGTCGAAGTTAAAAATATTAAAAATGAAGAATCAACCGTAGTTTCAGTAATATTTGTTGTGTAGTATTGTTTTGTATAACCCGGATTAGGGGCGGGGATGGGATAGCACCGTGGTTAGCGCAGTCGACTTTGGAAAAAAAAGGTCCGGTGTTCGATCCCGCCAGGGGCACGGCAACTTTGTCTGCAGTAGAGAACTGTTCTACACGCAGTAATGTTTGCCTGCAATGCTACACTGAATTTCAGCGCACTACCACCCTTGGTTCGCTAGTTCCAGTCGACGCTCACAGGTTTCACCGCAATGCATAGCCACAATAGTGTTGCTGGCTTTCTCCCGTGATATAAATGAATACCGAGAAGTTAAAACCCAATCACTTCAGTGTTTCACAGGCGACACATTAGGAAAAAATGTTAGCAAATGTGGCATACACCAATCACAATAAATTGATATAATTTATATGACACAGGTTACATTTAACTGCATAAATAATAAAGCTATTTTATCATTCTTAATTAATTGAAGAGGCGTTCCCATACAGTGTCACATAAGATCAGCAATTTATTTGCAACCTAATCACTTTCTTGAAAGAAACTAATCACTTTGAGGCGAACAGGACGGGAAAACATAAACCATTGACAGTGAATAGTATGTTGTTTCCGTGTCTATGTCACTTTGTCACTTTCCTTCCTTTTGTCATGTTAATACCTCCACCAAGAATAGTTTGTCAAATCAACGCCAAAAGGATGTATTAACATTCAATTTCCATTAATGACATGGTTATTTGGAATCTCTTTGATCAAGGAATGGCTTGGTTGTTTTAAATTGTGACGGCAATACATTTTCATCTTCATCTTCCCGTCAATTATCTCCAGGATTGAATTATAAGATCCACGCAGCATCGTTTTAATTAAATGCTTAGGATAATGTAAAGCATCTTATTACTAGTACAGGCAGGTTCGATTTTATGTCCTAGTTAAGCGACTTAACACCAGTCAAAGTCTGTCATTACTGTCGACGGAAACCAAAGACATTGGACGTTGGTCAAGAACAGTGTCAACATGTCGAACCGACCACGGATATTAGTTACACCGTTGAGTTTAAATGTCTTATCATTCTGTTGAAGATAATGATGAGGATTCCTATAATACGCAGACCTATACCACGAAGGGGCAGACACATTTCATTGGATTCATTGGAGCATGAGTCATCACCAATTGTAACGTGTTTGAAGAACAGTTTCAAAAGTGTTACAACAAAGTGTTTGCAATCCAAAGTGGACATTAATTAACACTTATCATCTTCAAATATCATCTGGACAAGACTTCAGAGATCCAATGGAAGTTTTGCGGAGTTCAAATATATTTAAGTTGAACATTTTCACTTAAAAACGATGCCTTTGGTACAACTTGCTTAAGTTCTGATACCATTCTTTCACTGTTTCACTTCTTCTGGAAACACCTTTTTTCTGGAACAGGAACCTTTACAACACTGGTTTCACTTATGTCTTGATTGAAGAAATTTGACACTGGAGAAGCAGTCTTACTGTCAAATACGGAATTCAGTATGGATACATTTAACCGCGCTGACTATCTTCCAAATACGATATCCCACAATGGGAGAATTCAATTATTTGGGAACTTGATCAGTCAGTGGCAATTTGACCATTTTAATTGAATATGGATACGTTTACCATGACGCACTGATGGCCATATATTACATTCTTCAATTGAACCTGTCGAAAGCAGTTTCATTCTTATAACTGAATATGACTACATTTAACATCATTGGCTCTACTCCCGAAAAGCTTATACAGTGAGATTTCGTTACAGTTGAACATCGTCCGGATAGCGAGGCGTGTGGTTAATGGAATCACCATTTGCATAGAAATACTGCCGTGCGGATAACCGGGTTTCCAGAAATACGGGGTCTGGTTGAACGAGGCCGGGCGGTACTCAGATCAAAGAGTTGGAAACATAAATGTATTTGACGTTGGACCAAAGCTTCGATTTACAATAACTAAGTTTATATAGCTACTAATAACAACATTGGACTGGATACTAACAGATAAACTTATAGTCTATAGCTTCACCTGGCTATATGTAACAGAAGTGATTGTGAGATCACCTCCAGTGGGAATCGAACCCGGGACCTCCGGGTGACAGTCTACCAGTTGAGCTAAAGGGATACCCCACTAGCCGAAGCCAGTAGGAAAACTTTCATCTCACCCTGCCACATACACCCCCTCCACAAAGTGACTCATCCTCGAGTCAAACTTTTGCGAGTTTTCAAGCACCTCAGTTCGACGTACTCAGGGTGTAGTGAGCACTAGGGAGTTGCCCCGGCCCCACGTTGGACGCCAAATGTAACAGAAGTGATTGTGAGATCACCTCCAGTGGAAATCGAACCCGGGACCTCTGGGTGACAGTCCTACGCTCTATCAGTTGAGCTAAAGGGATATCCCACTAGCCGAAGCCAGTAGGAACACTTTCATCTCACCCTGCCACATATATTTAATCAACATGAATACATCTAACAACACTGAGCTACCTACAAATACTGTTTCACTTGGAGTCGTCTATGCTATTGTTTCCCTTGCTGTTATGATAGCCAACGGGATTATACTCTACGTTATCTCCGGTACCGAAGAGCTGAAGACAAACTCCTTTTGGATGCTGATATTCAGGGCAATAACGGATTTCTCTTTTGGATTGTATTACCTCATTTTTGCTGTTCCTTCTGCTTTGCTTAGCAAATTCGCTTACCCAAGTTCTGTCATCAGCTTTGCCTCCTGTGTTTCAACCCTTTTGACAGGACAGACCATCTTCAACGTCGCCCTGACCGTCATTGACCGATGCATAGCTATAACAAAGCCACTCGCCTATGATAGGATCGTAACAAAGAGGAACTTCATTCTTACAGTTGTGTTTAGCATCATTGTCAGTGTTATCAGACTCTTCATGGTAATTTTCCCTGATGTGGACTTTTACTACAACGCTGATATTGCGCTTTGTGTTGTGGACTTCGATACAAGAATGACTGTCATCGCTTCAGTTGGCATCCCTCTCCTCACTTTCGTCATCATTGTCATCACTTCCTGTGTTATCGCTGCGGAGATGCGACGAGGCAGACGAAGAGTTAACCCCATGGGAACTACCTCGACACACGATAGTTTGTCAAAATTTGGACTCATGGTAATGATCTCAGTTGCTGTGTTCTGTCTTTGCTATTCACCATTCGTCGTCAGTGTGATTTGGAATTTGATTGCCAAGATTGAAAATGTTCCAGTCATGTTGATTCAAATAACGATTGTTGGTTTGCTTTCCAACAGTTTGTGGAACGTCTTCATCTACAGCGCCACTTACCGGCCTTTCAGGGAAGCTGCGATGCGTCTTGTGTGTACATATTATTATAGACAGCAAAGGAGAAACGAGATTTCGTCATCTTAAAAACAACTTGGGAACAGGAAACTGAGGCACCTTAAACTGACTATGGCAATTGATAACTGTTAAGTGGTATTTTAGAAGCACTGTGACAACGGAAAACTGATATTTAAGCTTTAAAGGGGCACAGTACCAACGGGGAAGGGAATGACAGCAAACAATAGGCAAAGGAAAACTTAAATCTTCATAACCACAATTCTTCAAGATCTAAACAGAAAAACATCAAAAGTATCAAACATTTGCTTATGAGGGATGATCGATTTGAAGGAAATGTTATTGTGAGTGTCACGTCTGATGACGACAAGTAAATAACAATAAGTAATTCAATACATACCAAATATGACATCTGTTATATCTCATCTTCAGACTAATGCACTGACGTCCTTCGCGAAGGTTATGTCGTGTTCTAGATCATCTGTTCCGATGAAGCCAATTTGTAAGAAATTACAATAATTCAGGTGATAATTTATATCGAATCGACAAATTCCCATTTTCAGATTAGCCTCAATGTGTTAAAGCCTTGGTGACAAATGGATTTGTGATGCTGTTTTGATTAGCTATGTTTATGTTTTGTAATGACGCCAATCTTTATGGAATTATCGGAACCTAAAATCCTTACAGTGACAAATATCTAATTATTGACTTACATGATTCATATGATATGTTTTGTCAATATCCTCAGTATTCTAACACAAGAAGACGAAAAAAATATATGAAGTTTGTAAAATGATATAAAATCAAATACATATATCAAAATATCAGATCCAACAGGAAACGAAATGGTAAGAAGTTATAAGCACGGATAAGAGGAGATAGCAGAAACCATAGCATATCGAGCCTCACTGATAGCACACGCCAAGTGCTTAGCTGTTTTCGAAAGGATTATATCACGGGATATTATGGTAAGTACATGTACGTTGGAATATTGATTGTGTTTTAAGAAAATTCTCCTTCAAGTTTAAGTTGAAGTTAAGTATTTTTAACAGAATTATGGAGAATTACGCGCGCCACCGATACACATGATTTTCGGGGGAAAAAGTGATGTTATCGCTGATTTTCATTGAATTTTTCCCTTCATGTCAGTTGCGATATGTTTATTCCTGTTTATTTCTTATTGATTCTTAAAATATTCTATGAAGTTGATATTTATTGTAGATATTTCCGTATGTGTTATTTGTGTGTATTTTCTGTGTGTAATATTACATACAGACATACTTACATATATACACACATGCATGTGTATACATACATACATTCATGCATACATACAACCATACATACGTAGATGCATATACATGTAAATACATTAGTCAAGTATTACATTTTAAAATAGAGTAACCAGTGTTGATTATTCAATTATTGTTATCTTTATTACTATATATTGCATTAATTTAGTTTTGACTTGTCAAAATCAAATTAATATAACACCAGCTGAAGTAGTTTTGATTTAGAATTTGATCATCTTTATCTTTCATTTTAGTTGGGAAATAGACACTTACTAAAGTTTCAAAATATTTTACTTTGAATTATCAGTTTTATCATTCAAGTATAATCACCAAACAATAAACCTTATGAATTTATGATTTGCCATAGTATGTCATGACAAAAGAAATATTTAAAGGGGCAGTAGCACGTTTTTTCGCTCAAATAAGTCGATGAAAGGTATTTGAAAAATAATTTCACCAATAGTAAAACACACTTCCCTCTTTGGAAAATCATGATAAAAATAAGTGTACATGGCTCAGTAAAGCCATGGGAATCATTTTTGTCATTCGAAATAATAAAATGTGTTCACAATAAAATGGCCGACATGCATTTTCTGCTTTATACACAACACCATTATTACTACTACGGATAATTGGTTTGTGTAATAAGATGTTTTACCTTCAAAATTAAATTCAAATGGTTCAAACTATCATTACAAATAGGAAATTTGAAAAAGTAAATTTTGCAAAAAACGTGCTACTGCCCCTTTAAATCACCAAGGCACTTATACTATATGCATTATATTTTATATGTGAACTTGTGCATAGACAGATTTTTGTAGGCAAATATTTTTCTTGTCAATGTAAATCCTGTAAAATTACTCTCTCACTAGGATAATTTAACATACATACTATACTGCCGGACAAAAGAAAGTACCAACTTCTGTTGATTCTATCATACATGGTAATGTATGATTTTCATTTGCAAATATTTCAAGTTTTCATCATTTAAAACTGAAATGTACAGGTGTTTATTCAGCAGTTAAATAATGTTATTTAATGTTTATTTACTTTATGTAAACATTATTTTAATTTAAATGTTTGAGGGGATGATACACATCTGTTGATATAGGACATATTCTATGTGAAAATTGATAAGTGTGCCTGATTCTGCACACATTTACAACATTTTAAACAGGGTAGGGGTCATGTTGGTGTAAACTTCATTTCTTATCCCTGTCTTCATGTAACAAAGTTATTTAAATTAAAATTTAAGCACAGTCACAAATTCATTCATTCAAATTACTGCAGATACTATTATTGTAGCATGTCATTGTCAAATGCATCTAGCTGATCTCTTTTTAATATTGAATTAATCGAAACCAACTGAGGTGAGTGATCATTTCTTTTGTCCGGTAGTTTATATTTGGAAATGTTGTATGCTAAGCTTTCTCGTGTTGTGATTTTTATGCATTGTCATATGTATAATAGTATGCACGTGAGGGATATCAATCAAGATTGGATCATCGAAAGAATTAAAAATTAATAAATCGATTTTCTCATTATCGAAAGTCAGTAACCCGCCCCAACCTACAAAGGAAAATATCAACCTGTTGTCCATAAAACTATTTGTTAATAATACTACAATTCTATATGTAAATGTACATTTAAATCAATTAATAAATACATTAATTTTCTGCACATAGATTCCGGCCTAAATACTCGTTTACCAACCAAACTGTATCCTACTGGAGATATATCTTGTGTGAGATATCATCTTGTCAGTTAATTTGGCACATTTACGCGATATCGCCAACTATGGCATCAAATTTACAAGGACAAAAGCCCATTAGGTCTCCAAGGCCTGATGTGGTATTGTGAAAAAAATTTAAAAAATATTTGTTCCAACACTGGAACATTGGTGAGAGGACACAAAAAATAATAAAAATTATATTCAAATGAATTATTAATTATACATCTATTAAAGTAACCAATTCAGGTCGATATTATTATAACAGAGAGGAGACGTATCAACATTTAATCCTAATACTTACGGGGGCGGGATAGCGCAGTGGTTAGCGCGTTCGGCTTCGGATCAAGAGATCCGGGGTTCGAATCCCGCCAGGGGCACGGCAACTTTGTCTGCAGTAGAGAACTGTTCTACACGCAGTAAGGTTTGGGTGCAGTGCTACACTGAATTTCAGCTAGTGGTTCGCTAGTGGTTCGCTAGTTCCAGCCGTTGCTCGCAGGTTTCACCGCAATGCATAGCCACATGGTATTGCGGGCTTTCTCCCTGCCATAATACTAGCAGCCGTGATATAAGTGAAATATTCTTGAAAGCGGCGTTAAACCCCAAATCACCTCACCTCACCTAATACTTACACAGAAGAAACGCCTGCAAGATACCTTATCAGATTTTGTATTTTTGTATTAACAACATGTTTGCAGCATTGTAGCATTGTGAAGTTGCACAATTTTGCAACAAAATTTCGAAGTTTCAGAAGATGTTACAAAAGAATGGCGTTTTTGAAATGAGATAAGGATCCATCCGTATTTAATCAGAGAAATGATATTTGAAAACGATTTACAAATAACCAAGAGCCATAATGCAAACCAGCATTGAAGCTGCGGTGACGCTGCAGATGTACGTGGTTCTGGTGCGCAGGTGAATCAACCGGAAGTAGTAGATTTTTTTAAGGTATTGACTTGAATTAAAATTTTCTAACGATTTCTATGGACTATTATATTAGTTATTGTTTCAGCAAAATTTAGAGAACATCATTAATTATATTTTTTTAATTATTTCATTTTGCATCTTAAAAGTACCAAGCAAGCATTTATTTTGCCCGGTAGTGTATCATGTTTAATGATTGTCATTACTGGCACTTTATTGAAATAGTATTTCTCATCAAGTTGTATGAATTTATCATAACTTGTATTTATTGTTCACGTTTGTAAAGCTGTCATGTTTTGTAAATTCAAAATTACACCCCCGGCCAAAAGAAACGTCTACTGTATGCACCTTTAAATGAAAGATGCAATACTTTCTTAAATATAATTAATGGCGGTCTACACGTTATGCTGAAGCAATAACTAATATGAAAGTCCATTGAAATTGTGGAAAACTGTGATTCGAGTCAATAACATTCATGAAGACCACGCCCAATGAAAACTGCTATTTTCGGTTGATTCACTTGCGCACCTTAACCACGTACATCGGTAGTATCATCACCACTTTAACGCGAATGCGTGCCTTTATTGTTGCTCGTGGTTGTATGAAAATATTTTTTAAATGTTTTGTTGATCAAGAATGAGTGTTCAATATGAATATGAACTAGTATTATTATCAATAAGAGCCCCTTTCTTTAAATTATGAATATGTGTTTACCCAAATAATTATTTCAAATGTGAAGGTGAATGATAAATGTATAAGAGCAAGACGTCCGGTGATCGTTAACATATTACCAAATGGTTTCATCTTATTGGCTGTTTTCGTGAGATACCAATTTGACACTTCACGAAATAACATAAAGTAACACAACACAAGTGACAACTTCAATATCTCCTCGCATTATATAAAAAGTGAATGATTTGTTTTCACAGCAAAAAATCAATGAAGTAAGCTCTATATAAGATATGAAAGAAATATATTCTCATTAGTCTATAGTCTCTCTTCATCATCGTTTGTATCAGAACCAAGTTCTTCAAAATGAATTCTACAAACAGCACTGATATCACCCACAACACTACCACACTGGGTGTCGCCTACGCCATGTTTTCCATTTCTGTCATGATTGCCAATGGGGTGATCATCTTTGTGATTGCCAAGACTGACGAGTTGCAAATGAATGGAATGTGGATGCTTACCTTCAGGGCAATAACGGACTTCTCTTTTGGACTGTATTACCTCGTGTTTGTGGTACCTTCTGCATTACTTCATAGATTCGCCTATCCAGCAAGCTTGATTGGGTTTTCTTCCTGCATTTCAACTTTGCTGACTGGACAGACCATCTTCAACGTCGCCTTGACTGTCATTGATCGATGCATTGCTGTGATCAAACCACTGGCTTATGTACGTATCATGACAAAAAGGAACTTTATTCTTGCAGTTGTTTTCAGCATCTCTGTCAGTATCATCAGACTCTTTATGGTAATTTTCCCTGATGTGGACTTTTACTACAACGCTGATATTGCGCTTTGTGTTGTTGATTTTGATACAAGAATGACTGTCATCGCTTCAGTTGGCATCCCTCTCCTCACTTTCCTCATCATCGTCATCACATCCTGTGTTATCGCAGTTGAGATGCGGCGTGGTCGAAGAAGAATAAACCCATTTGGAATGAATGAAAACACATCCAAATTCCCTATCATGGTGATGATTTCAGTTGCTGTTTTCTGCATTTGCTATTCTCCAATGGTCGTGAGTGTCGTTTGGAATTTGATTGCCAAAATTGAAAATGTTCCAGTCATGTTGCTCCAAATAACGATTGTTGGTTTGCTTTCCAACAGTTTGTGGAACGTCTTCATCTACGCTGCCACTTTCCGGCCATTCAGGGAAGCTCTGGTGCGTCACATGTGCACTTTTTATTACAGAGAGCAAAGGAGAAATGACGCTTCTGCCTAGACCTCATCGTGCACCCTGTCTATGCTTACAGTACAAATTGATCTTTGTTGCGGTGCGCTTTACTAACCTTGTCAATGAATGCCAGGTAGCATCGCTCAAAAAGACTATAAGACAATAAGAACATCTATAACAGGAACATTGCCCTTTGGTGTCGCTTGTTAAAAATTAAGATAGAAAGAGTCCACTCATCTTGTCTTACTCCAGTCATCTCGAGGGTCAACAGAATTGCAGTGTAATAGTTCCAGGGAACTAGGGAACCAGGGAACCAGGGAACCAGGGAACCAGGGAACTAGGATGGTTTCTACACATCATGTATCCAAGGATCATATCAGGACCATTTCATTTTAATTCTGAAACCAATATGTGAAGTATCAGCAATCAAAAAATATCTTCTTCATTGTGTCCTAAACCTCGAAACTCTCCAACATCTTGCCAGTGATTCCTCTGTTGGAGTTGATGACATGTTGGAAAGACCGATCTCTACAGTTAATGACTGTCAAACACAAATAATTTTGCGGGATAAAATTCCTAATGTCTGTGGCTGAACTAGTAGCAGTAAAATTGGGTACCTGTTTGATAGTTAAAACAATGACACAGCGTTCTTGGTCATAGAGTTCCTAGGAATTTCACTTAAATTTTGAACAACTGAGTAGTGCCTAATAATCCTTCAGATAAGTATCCCAAATATTATTGTCAAAATTTTTTAATTCAAAGTTAGCAGACATGTGTTTAAGAATGTGCATAGAATTTATCTTGTATAATGATCACATTCCATTTCCAAAGTATTTCAGTAAGAATACCTTAAAGGTAGGACAGTAGCACGTTTTTTTTCAAAATTTATTTTTTCAAATTTCCTATTCATAATGATAGTTTGGGTCATTTTAATTTACTTTAGAGGGTAAAACATCTTAGTACACAAACCAATTATGCGTAGTGGCAATAGTGTTGCGTATAAAGCAAAAAGTGCATGGTGGCTATTTTATTGTGAACACATTTTATTATTTCGAATGACAAAAAACGATTCCCGTGGCTTAAATGAGCTATGTACACTCATTTTTAACTAGATTTTCCGAAGAGGGAAGAGTTTTTTATTCTTGGTGAAATTATTTTTCAAATTCATTTCATCCTATTATTTGTGCGAAAAAAACGTGCTACTGCCCCTTTAATTTACTACTCAATACTAGTTGCCGTTACATTTAGTACTTTCATTATACGTCAGTAATATGAGTTTACCATTTGGTGTCCCATTTAGTTGTTGTATTTGTGTTCAGTATCCATTGGTAATGTAATTAACTATTATTTTTAAATGTAACTGTAATAGTGAAATAAAACATTTACTCATTAACGTTGTTGTCTTATATGACGTTTTATGAAGGATCACATTAAAATGTATTCTTGTTTTCCTATGTTTACGATTATATGTTGTTGAGGTTTTATTATTTCCTGTCCGATGACCCTCAATTTCTGGTGACTTGTTGAAATCTCCTCCGAAAATGAAATTTCAGAAGTTCAAGTTGATTTTAACATCTATAGTTACATCTTTGGTGTAAAATGTGCCTTAAAACCCAGGGTCATATCCTATATGATGTTCTGTGTGCTGCCAACAATATATGAGTCTGGTTTGAAGAAGCTGAATTCTCCATCCATAACATTACACTAATTGGCAAATGTTCCCCTACAAATAGTGATCAATGCCATAATGAAAACATAAATCTATATTAATTTGTCACCACAATATAGTGTATTACAGAGTGGCAATGCTGTGTTTATCGAAAGGTACACCATGTTAACATTGTGTGTAAATCCATCAATGTCATTTTGTATTTGATAACTGCAGGTGAAGTATTTGGAGTCGGTGAGTGATCATCATCTCCACCCCATTTATTAGTTGATACAGCCTTTAAAACAGGTTTATTCATTAAGCTTTAAGAATTGCAATATGAGGGAAAATGAAAGTCTATTATCATGTGTGACCAAGAAATTTGGCCTCGGGAACAACCTTGATAGGAGTTTTATCCAGAAATACTTCTGACACTTTGTACATTTTCCGTAAATAACAAAAAAGAACACATGTATATTAGCTATTAAAATTCTAAAACCATTTTCTAATGACCTTGTATGGATTTTATTTATACAGGGATGCAATTGACGTTCAATTGATACCCTACGTTTGCCTCAACAGGAAACTACAAAATCGTCCAAAAAAGTGAACCATCTGTATGATCATATGCAAGTTTATCTAGGCTTTAGATTGTGGTGCTTAATAACGTGGGACATATATTTTATTAAATGAGACATATCTTCTTGCAAGCCACATTCAAATAAGTATTTTAGGATGCCATGCATTCATATAAGGTGGTAATATTTTTTGTAATCGAAATAAATAGACACATCTGTTAAGAAATGCACCAGAAATAAATAACTTATTTTATAAAATAAAATTCATTTTGTGAAAACATATTTCCAATAACAAATACTATTAAAAACAGGTTAATTTAAGGTAAATTCAACCATCACTTTTCAAGTGAAAACATAAAGCTATCTGTAATCTGTAAGTATTCCTTTTTGCACTACAGTGAGTGAGTAGGCAAACAAACTTTCAGGATGCATTTGTATTGACCTTATTTCATGTGTCAAAAATTATAATGTTGTTATCAACCGACTGATTTTCACAAATCAAAACATTTTCAACATGCATGATAAGAAACTTGCAATATATTTTAAGTTAAATCAAGTGTAATAATGAATAATAATAACAAACAACAGGCAACAAATATACGATTTTGATATTGATTGTGATGATGGTCATGTTCGTGTTCATTTATGATCCTGCATGCTGTAGGCCACAACTCATTCTCTTCCCACAGAGGTTACTCCCTTCAGATTTCCGATCCTACCCTCTGTTGTTTTACGCTTGAAATCGGGAGCGGAAAGGGAGTGTCCTATGGCCAATGACACGTCATAATAATAAAATAAACGTAAAGCCAACGTTTTCTCGTTTTCCTGTGTTTATTGTGTTTTCCTCGAAATATGCTATTTGATTTTGTGAAAACTATTAATCATAAACATACTTATAAATAAAGAAGACCAAAATCAGACACAAGTACCCAAAACAGGCCATTTGTGTTATTTACATCAGACATATTCGAAGGACATATGCCAATGAGCAAGACCCTTCATAGTAAAATGCCAAGATCTTTCAAGTCACCCGGTTCACATGGTCAATCAAAGATGAGTTTTCATTGGTTAAGAAGCAGGGACACGGTATGAGTTTTCTCTTTCCACCGCTTTGGGATGTTGCTACTGCTCCCGATTTCAAGCGAAAAACAACAGAGGGTAGGATCGGAAATCTGAAGGGAGTAACCTCTGTGGGAAGAGAATGGCCACAACTGTGATCCAAGGGATTTTCATATATTGACACGTCGTTTGACACTTTAACATGACTATGACAAAAGTGTGTGACAAAGTTCCGCGATTCATGAAAAAGTTCACATTTTCCGAATCAGAAATCAATGGTCTTTCACGTAATGTAATTAGTATATCTTTAAAATTGTATTCTATTGAGAAATGACGAATAAAATTTTGAACGTAATATAAATCATAAAATTGCCTGCATGTGCGTGTTTGACGTCCTAATAAAACTGTTACCTTTTCGATTCAAAGGGTTCAAATTCTGTAGTAAGTGCATGCAAAATGCATAAATTTTACATCAGTATGTTCAGAATATCGTCACCTAGCATATAAAAAAGTTTAGACATTGAAAATATTATGGTTGAAAATAATGGCAAACTTGTGAAAATATTGAAACATTAATCGATTACTTTTTGTAAAATCCGTGAAAATAAACAAAGAATTTCAGTTACACTGTTTAAAATCTCGTAATCTTCCAAAAATAAATAAACATCTATCTGTGCATTGTTTGTCAATTCTGGTTTCCAAATTTACCAACGTGTTGTCGACAACAGTGCGAGTTCGTAGTTAATTTGCATAAGTTAACACTCGCCAGGAAGTATTGGATGTTTTTATTATTAAAATCGCTGTGAGTAAATTTGAATTTTGATAATAATTTAAACGTTTATAAAAAATAATTGTCATATCCTACCATTATATTTATCATGCTTGAGTTCACATTTGAAGTACGAAATATGTTTGACATGACATAGACATGAAGTGTAGCCATGAAACACGACGGTCAAACCACATCGCTAAACGTAAATTACAAATTAACAAGTCTCGTCTATATGAAATAATTGTAGGCAGAAATATATTATTTTCTATTGAATTCTTAACTGCAATTGGTTCATTAGACTATTTTGTGAAAAACGAGACCCCCCAAAAATCCATATATTGTTCCTATATTAAACTACAGCGACTTAAACTTTGCTGAAAACATCGTCTGCTTTTCAGTCGCGAGCAACAAACCAAAAATGGGGCGGGGCTTAGAGAGTTGGAAGATACCGGAGTGACGTACGTGAAGGGACAGGGTTGTAAACATTCGCTTACTATTTACAATGGCAAACACTGGGGAATCGGTCAGTTAATCTGTTATATCTACGCTTATGCTATATCTATGCCACATCGCTGTTCTGCTGTAAACTGTTCGAGTAATATTAGTTATAAAATTTCACTTTACAAATGTCCCAAAATATCGTTATATATATCAAATATAATTGATATGAATAGTGAAAAACGGTGGTTTCATAGGGGAACTGGTCAAATCGGCCGAATGATGAAAAGGTCGATAAAATAAGTAAATATATATATATATATATATATGCCAGAGGGGTTTCTGCGTGCCGACGTCATGGTTAAAGGAGAGAGACACCTAGCTCTTATTTGCTACCGACCGGCAATTGTCCAGGCTATCCATGGTACATCAGTGGTTTGTAGATGGGAATTTCAAGGTGGTTAGGAGTCCTTTCTACCAACTAGTGTCTGTACATGGATACCTGAAGGCTGGCCAGCAGATGAAGATGGTTCCTCTTTTCTTTATCTTGATGTCCCGTCGCAGAACCATCGACTACGTCAAAGTCTTCAGGAAGTTACTTCAAGTCCTGCCCCGATCACCACTAGTGAAGACGATCATGATAGACTTTGAACCAGCCACGTGGAAAGCCTTCCTGCCGTCTGCCCACATCAAACCTGTCTTTGAACAACTGAGAAGGAAGGCATCCTCAGACAAGCTGGTGGACCTCTGTTCCTACATGGACAGACAGTGGATGAAACACTCCATCTTCACTGTGGCTTCATGGTGTGTGTTCAACCAGTCGATCCGGACTATAATTAAAAAAATATACATGAAGCAATTGTAATTATTCTTAATAATGAGTTTTTATTCAATTTCAGGGTGGCACATAAGACTGTGAATGTGAGGGCACATGAACAATCTCTCGGATTGTACAAACTCATCCCTGCCCTTCACAAGGAAGCAAATCTAGTACCTATGCAGACACAGCTGATCCAGGATGGCAAATTGAGCCGCTACCTGAAATCAAAACCTTAAAACATTCAGGTGTCATTTATTTAAATTTTCAAGAAAGGTCGTCCATCCTGCCAATCTGGTGACCTCACTTTGTAATTGTTGATTTACTGCAAACAAACGTTATTGTTTATATTATATTAGTATACTTATTCAATTCTAAAACTAAAAAAAACACATTAAAGCGAAGCAGTAAAATTGGGTACCTGGTTTGAGTTAAAACAATGACACAGCGCCTGCTTGGTCATTTAGTTCCTTAGTATTTCACTTATTTTGAACAACTGAGTAGTGCCTTGATCCTTCAGATAAGTATCCCAAATGTTATTGTCAAAATTGTTTTATTCAAAGTACACAGTATACAGACATGTATTTAAGAATGTGAATAGAATTTATCTTGTATAATGATAACATTCCATTTCCAAAGTATGTCAGTTTAAGAATACCTTAAAGAGACAGTAGCACGTTTTTTTTTTTTGTTTTTTTTTTCAAATTTCCTATTTATAATGATAGTTTGGGTCATTTTAATTTACTTTAGAGGGGAAAACATCTTATTACACAAACCAATTATGCGTAGTGGCAATAACGGTGTTGCGTATAAAGCAAAAAGTGCATGGTGGCTATTTTATTGTGAACACATTTTATTATTTCGAACGACAAAAAACGATTCCCATGGCATAAATGAGCTATGTACACTCATTTTTAACTAGATTTTCCGAAGAGGGAAGGGTGTTTTATTCTTGGTGAAATTATTTTTCAAATTCATTTCATCCACTTATTTGTGCGAAAAACGTGCTACTGCCCCTTTAAATGACTACTCAGTACTAGTTGCCGTTGCGTTTTGTACTTTCATTAGAAGTCAGTAATAGGAGTTTACCCTTTGGTGTCCCATTTAGTTGTTGTATTAGTGTTCAGTATCCATTGGTAATGTAATCAACTATTATTTGGAATTGTAAATGTATCCTCGAGTGCCCAAAGTTCGTGGCCCTAAGCATCTATCAATAATTTCTCTTCAATAAATGCATGTCAGCCTAGTTTGAAAGTTTACAGCAAAATTATAACATTTTATGAATTACCTGACAGGATCAGGTGGATATTTTATATTATAGCAGAAGCTTTGACCAAGGAGAAACATTTGCTGTCAAAAAACGAGTGTAGTGGCCTTGGGACACAAGTTCGTGACCTTTGATTTAATGCTGTTTTCTTCAAGACTAATTATGTGTGATTAGTCAAGTATGGTCATCTGTTGACCTGACATATTTTTCTTTCAGAATTGAAGGCATTCTTTATACAATTTAATATATTTTGTTATTGTAGAGGTAAAATAACTCTTAATGTATTTATTTTCCAGAAAAATTATGACAAACTTGCTTAATATTTATTTTGAGAATATTTTATTCACAAACAACTTTATACATTGATTGACTGACAACACCATGTGAAGAAATAACCAATGCTCAAATAAATGAATATGAAATTAAATAATGATAAATATTTTTCTCAAGTAACTTATTTTGAAATTATTATTTTTTAACATCTCTATGAATATTTTGACAAGCCAACAGACGACTTCTCTGGCTTAATAAAATAAGTTGTGTGACGACCAGTATTTGATTGTTGGCATACTGCCACATGACCTACTTTTGGAAAGCAGACGACATGAAATGAAATTCATACATAATTCTGAAAAAAAATTATCGACTTTTGAAAATCAAGACATTTTGGAGGTAGAATAAACAGTGATTTTGAGCATATTTGTTGACAAAATTGGCATTGTAAATGTTTAATTGGTTAAATGCTACTGCAAGTTGTATAAATCAATTTTGTTTGTGTTTTGAAACAATAGTCCGGGCGTTTCAGATATTTTGCGCGAGTCATAATGGAGCGCGCACATGTGTAAATGACGTCACGAACTTAGGATACTAACGAACTTAGGGCACCCTACCATAATAGTGAAATAAAACTTTACTCATTAACGTTGTTGTCTTATATGACGTTTTATGAAGGATCACATTAAAATGTATTCTTGTTTTCCTATGTTTACGATTATATGTTGTTGAGGTTTTATTATTTCCTGTCCGATGACTCT
Source organism: Gibbula magus (assembly GCA_936450465.1). Classification (NCBI taxonomy): domain Eukaryota; kingdom Metazoa; phylum Mollusca; class Gastropoda; order Trochida; family Trochidae; genus Gibbula; species Gibbula magus. Next base: position 66,700,965 of record OW388293.1, on the reverse strand, counting down.
CAATTTCTCGTGACATGTTGACAGATCCTCCAAAATTTAAATTTCAGAAGTTCAAGTTGATTTTTACATCTATAGTTACATCTTTGGTGTAAAATATGCCTTAAAACCCAGGGTCATATCCTATATGATGTTCTGTGTGCTGCCAACAATATATGAGTCTGGTTTGAAGAAGCTGATTTCTCCATCCATAACATTACACTAATTGGCAAATGTTCCCCTACAAATAGTGATCAATGCCATAATGAAAACATAAATCTATATTAATTTGTCACCACAATATAGTGTATTACAGAGTGGCAATGCTGTGTTTATCGAAAGGTACACCATGTTAACATTGTGTGTAAATCCATCAATGTCATTTTGTATTTGATAACTGCAGGTGAAGTATTTGGAGTCGGTGAGTGATCATCATCTCCACCCCATTTATTAGTTGATACAGCCTTTAAAACAGGTTTATTCATTAAGCTTTAAGAATTGCAATATGAGGGAAAATGAAAGTCTATTATCATGTGTGACCAAGAAATTTGGCCTCGGGAACAACCTTGATAGGAGTTTTATCCAGAAATACTTCTGACACTTTGTACATTTTCCGTAAATAACAAAAAAGAACACATGTATATTAGCTATTAAAATTCTAAAACCATTTTCTAATGACCTTGTATGGATTTTATTTATACAGGGATGCAATTGACGTTCAATTGAAAGCATACGTTTGCCTCAACAGGAAACTACAAAATCGTCCAAAAAAGTGAACCATCTGTATGATCATATGCAAGTTTAGCTAGGCTTTAGATTGTGGTGCTTAATAACGTGGGACATAAATTTTATTAAATGAGACATATCTTCTTGCAAGCCACATTCAAATAAGTATGTTAGGATGCCATGCATTCATATAAGGTGGTAATATTTTTTGTAATCGAAACAAATATACACATCTGTTAATAAATGCACCACAAATAAAAGATTACTAAAGAACAAGATGATCACTTTTTACAAAATACGATCATTTTGTGAAAATAAATTCCAATAACAAATAATTTAAAAACAGGTTAATTGAAGGTATATTCACTTTTCACCTGAAAACATATAGCTATCTGTATCGTTTTCACAATGCTACTCTGCCTCAAATTAAAATCCTAAATTTCGTATTTGCACTACAGTGAGTGAGTAGGCAAACAAACTTTCAGGATGCATTTGTATTGATCTTATTTCATGTGTTAAAAATGATAATTGTGTTATCAACCGACTGATTTTCACAAATCTAAACATTTTCAACATGCATAAAAAGAAACTTGCAATATATTTTAAGTTAAATCAAGTGTAATAATGAATAATAATAACAAACAACAGGCATCAAATATTCGAGTTTGATATTGAGTGTGGTGATGGTCATGTTCGTGTTCATTTATGATCCTGGCTGCTGTAGGCCACAACTCATTCTCTTCCCACAGAGGTTACTCCCTTCAGATTTCCGATCCTACCCTCTGTTGTTTTACGCTTGACATCGGGAGCGGAAAGGGAGTGTCCTGATGGCCAATTACACGTCATAATAATAAAATAAACGTAAGGCCAACGTTTTCTCGTTTTCCTGTGTTTTTTCTGTTTTCCTCGAAATATGCTATTTGATTTTGTGAAAACTATTTAAATAAACATACTTATAAATAAAGAAGACCAAAATCAGACACAAGTACCCAAAACAGGCCATTTGTGTTATTTACATCAGACATATTCGAAGGACATATGCTAATGAGCAAGACCCTTCATAGTAAAATGCCAAGATCTTTGAAGTCACCCGGTTCACATGGTCAATCAAAGATGAGTTTTCATTGGTTAAGAAGCAGGGACACGGTATGAGTTTTCTCTTTCCACCGCTTTGGGATGTTGCTACTGCTCCCGATTTCAAACGAAAAACAACAGAGGGTAGGATCGGAAATCTGAAGGGAGTAACCTCTGTGGGAAGAGAATGGCCACAACTGTGATCCAAGGGATTTTCATATATTGACACGTCGTTTGACACTTTAACATGAATATGACAAAAGTGTGTGACAAAGTTCCGCGATTCATGAAAAAGTTCACATTTTCCGAATCAGAAATCAATGGTCTTTCACGTGATGTAATTAGTATATCTTTAAAATTGTATTCTAATGAGAAATGACGAATAAAATGTTGAACGTAATATAAATCATAAAATTGCCTGCATGTGCGTGTTTGACGTCCTAATAAAACTGTTACCTTTTCGATTCAAAGGGTTCAAATTCTGTAGTAAGTGCATGCAAAATGCATAAATTTTACATCAGTATGTTCAGAATATCGTCACCTAGCATATAAAAAAAGTTTAGACATTGAAAATATTATGGTTGAAAATAATGGCAAATTTGTGAAAATATTGAAACATTAATCGATTACTTTTTGTAAAATCCGTGAAAATAAACAAAGAATTTCAGTTACACTGTTTAGAATCTCGTAATCTTCCAAAAATAAATAAACATCTATCTGTGCATTGTTTGCCAATTCTGGTTTCCAAATTTACCAACGTGTTGTCGACAACAGTGCGAGTTCGTATTTAATTTGCATAAGTTAACACTCGCCAGGAAGTATTGGATGTTTTTATTATTAAAATCGCTGTGAGTAAATTTGAATTTTGATAATAATTTAAACGTTTATGAAAAATAATTGTCATATCCTACCATTATATTTATCATGAATGAGTTCACATTTGAAGTACGAAATATGTTTGACATGACATAGACATGAAGTGTAGCCATGAAACACGACGGTCAAACCACATCGCTAAACGTAAATTACAAATTAACAAGTCTCGTCTATATGAAATAATTGTAGGCAGAAATATATTATTTTCTATTGAATTCTTAAATGCAATTGGTTCATTAGACTATTTTGTGAAAAACGAGACCCCCCAAAAATTCATATATTGTTCCTATATTAAACTACAGCGACTTAAACTTTGCTGAAAACATCGTCTGCTTTTCAGTCGCGAGCAACAAACCAAAAACGGGGCGGGGCTTAGAGAGTTGGAAGATACCGGAGTGACGTACGTGAAGGGACGGGGTTGTAAACATTCGCTTACTATTTACAATGGCAAACACTGGGGAATCGGTCAGTTAATCTGTTATATCTACGCTTACGCTATATCTATGCCACATCGCTGTTCTGCTGTAAACTGTTCGAGTAATATTAGTTATCAAATTTCACTTTACAGATGTCCCAAAATATCGTTATATATATCAAATATAATTGATATGAATAGTGAAAAACGGTGGATTCATAGGGGAACTGGTCAAATCGGCCAAAGGATGAAAAGGTCGATAAAATAAGTATATATATATATATATATATATATATATATATATATATATATATATGCCAGAGGGGTTTCTGCGTGCCGACGTCATGGTTAAAGGAGAGAGACACCTAGCTCTTATTTGCTACCGACCGGCAATTGTCCAGGCTATCCATGGTACATCAATGATTTGTAGATGGGACTTTCAAGGTGGTTAGGAGTCCTTTCTACCAACTAGTGTCTGTACATGGATACCTGAAGGCTGGCCAGCAGATGAAGATGGTTCCTCTTTTCTTTATCTTGATGTCCCGTCGCAGAACCATCGCCTACGTCAAAGTCTTCAGGAAGTTACTTCAAGTCCTGCCCCGATCACCACTAGTGAAGACGATCATGATAGACTTTGAACCAGCCACGTGGAAAGCCTTCCTGCCGTCTGCCCACATCAAACCTGTCTTTGAACAACTGAGAGGGAAGGCATCCTCAGACAAGCTGGTGGACCCCTGTTCCTACATGGACAGACAGTGGATGAAACACTCCATCATCACTGTGGCTTTCATGGTGTGTGTTCAACCAGTCGATCCGGACTATAATTTTAAAAATATACATGAAGCAATTGTAATTATTCTTAATAATGAGTTTTTATTCAATTTCAGGGTGGCACAGAAGACTGTGAATGTGAGGGCACATGAACAATCTCTCGGATTGCACAAACTCATCCCTGACCTCCACAAGGAAGCAAATCTAGTACCTATGCAGACAAAGCTGATCCAGGATGGCAAATTGACCCGCTACCTGAGGAAGACTGCTTCTTCTGACCAGGAAGAAATCTTCGCCAGCTGGAGACTCTACAAGGAGGAAGAAATCAGCCCATCCACCTTGCTGACAATGTGTTCAAGGGCATATGGACCATGTGATATGTGAACCAGAAATATGTGCTGTGTGTGTGTATTGGAAGTGCAAAGTAACAATCTCAAGTGCAAGAAAATAGTGCTGAACAATAAAAATATTGTTGAAATGTTGTTACGATGTCAATAAAAGATGAAACCTAAATATTTGCTATGTTATTTGTTGGTATTTTTTATTATTCCGCCCATATGACTTGGGACACGGCCCATTTGACTAAATGGCTCGGCCCTTTTGACTTTCACCTCGGCCCTTTTGACTTTTTCCTTCGGTCCTTTTGACTATGCAATTCTCGGCGCTTTTGACTACAACCCGATTCATAGACGTTCGTAGACACAGGATAAATCAATGATAATGAGATATAAAATGACAAAATGAAGCCAAGATATGATCATATGAACGAAATATAGTTGAGACAACGGAATCAGATAGTTGGTGTTGTTATTTTTGTGTGGAGAATGCTTCTGTTTAAAATAAAACAACAAACGTGAGATTAGCAGACTCTGGCGAAGTAGGCCCTACGGTAAGCCATCGACAATCAAAGCACATCACAACATCCTGATTTTTTAATCTACCGACAACCTAATTTACTAACAGTACATTACAACAACCAAAGCAACTCACCACATAATTTAAAACACCAAACGATAATGATAATAATACGTCTACGAATCCACCTAAGAAAACACCGCATCCCAATGTTACATTTTACGATTTCATTATCACTTATTAACACATTAAAACATTCAGAATCTAATAGATAATAAAATGTGTGGTTAATCAAATCAAATAAACATCGTATTAAATTGACATTTCAGCAAGAGTGTCAATTAATGTAAGAAACTTACCTTGTAAACGTATCCAAACGGACAATATGAATATCCAAATGCACATTAGACAGAAATTGTAAACCTATAAATCCATCAATGACAGTACTTGGAAACAGAATATGATCAAATATTAACCCTCTTTCAGCAAAAGTCTTTTCGCAAATGGCAAGATAGAAAAAAAAATAGACTGAATGTCGCGTTAGTGTATTGTGTGTCATCACCAAGACAGGACGTTTGAAAATAAATATATATGACACGCCGGTCACCGACATGCCATTTGTTATATAATTGAATCGGTCCAGTAAACTTTTTATCTGTACAAACATAATTACACTCCTTCCTTCTCACATACTCAGCTTCTTAATTGAGTAAACTAATTTGCTGTAACAACACTTCTCCCCTTTGATCTGGAAGAAACATCTATATGGTACGCTAACCTGAGAATTGTGTGTTGGTGTGCTGAAGTGACACTACCGGTATTAAACCATTTCGTTTTCATTTACGAGATATGCATTAAGATGCTACTGGTAACATAATTATTTCATTCGATTATGTTCGTTGTCTATATCAATCTAAGTTATCATGTTTATGTTGGCGTGTACAATGGAGCAATCTTCATGTACATTTAATTGAGCTTGTTGACCAATCCAGTTCATGTATTTAATCATGAAAGTGAAGTGAAAATGATTTGCATTGCATTACATCAATGTTGTCTCGCTTATTTGAACAGCCAATCGTTCAGTGTTTATGAAATTATACCTACCATATTACTTTATTCATTAATACATACAAAACAAAATTAATCTGCCGATTATGGAACATAAGTTGATCAATTGGTGCTACTTAATCTCTCTTCGCCCCGATTCCCGCGAGAGTCTTCTACTCTTGTGTCAATATCACTTGAACTGTCATTTGATTCATACAGGTAAGGCAAGGCATCGGCCACGTCACTTGAAATGACGGAGTTTGAAGACAAACACTCCATGGAAAGTGATATGACAGCAGTTTTGCGGTTAATGGCTACAAACCTACTATACATAAGTGCAGAATGCACTCCAATTCAGCAGGCCCCAGTCGTTGTAACCATATTAAATCGCTAGTTCAATAGTTGAGTAATCCGTTTATCGAAAATATGGGTTGTTCTGATGTTTCTGTCTTATATGAGCAGTTGGGAAAACGCGTTAAATAAAGATTAGCGGCCATAGTGAAACTCCTCCAGGTATGTCACAGCACGATATGCTTCAGTGACCACCGCCCGCCCACTTTCATACTTGTCTCCGGGGCTTAATTAGGCATTTTTTTTTAAAAGCCGTATATAAGTAATTTATGGGTCGATTTCAGAAATTTAAAATCGAGCAATTGTCAAATTGAAACCCCTTTTCAAAGAATCCGACTATATGTCATTTCATCTAACCTTTAACATAATTGATTTTTTTTTAAATATTGCATTAATTAATTCTTATTTCATGATAATAATAATAATGATAATAACAATAGTAAAATGTAACTCATATATTTATTTAATTGTTTTTAAATATGTTAATGACTGAGGAGAGACAAGCTTAAAATAAAGAGTATTCATGTGACGTTAATGTTGCAATGCTACAAATCTGCGTTCTTTGTAAAATCCAGCAGGCTAAAGGTTAAACAAATTATCACTTTGGCATTCTTTAAACTCGTTTATTTTATTCCTATAACGTCTATAAAGAGCAAAACGTCTGGTGATTCTAAACGTATTTACAAATGATTTGATTGTATTGGATGTCTTTGTCAGATACCAATTTCACACTCCATGTGTAAACACAATCTCTGTGGGAAAACTGCAATATTTTCTCGCATTATATAAAAGATGATTAATTTCTTTTCACAATGATGAATCAATGAAATTGCCTCGCCTATATAAGATCCAATCAAAAATTTTCCCCATTAGTGTCTTAAGTCTCACTTCATCTTTAGAATCAGCTCACACAGTTCTTAAAAATGAATTCTTCAAACAGCACAGATATCACCCACAACACTACCACACTGGGTGTCGCCTACACCATTGTTTCCATTTCTGTCATGATTGCCAATGGGGTGATCATCTTTGTGATTGCCAAAACTGATGAGTTGCAAATGAATGCAATGTGGATGCTTACCTTCAGGGCAATAACGGACTTCTCTTTTGGACTTTATTACCTCGTGATTGTGGTACCCTCTGCATTTCTTCATAGATTCGCCTATCCAGCAAGCTTGATTGGGTTTTCTTCCTGCATTTCAACTTTGTTGACAGGACAAACCATCTTCAACGTCGCCTTGACGGTCATTGACCGATGCATTGCTATAATAAAACCACTTGCCTATGTTCGGATCATGACAAAGAGGAACTTTATTCTTGCAGTTGTTTTCAGCATATTTGTCAGTGTTATCAGACTCTTCATTGTAATTTTCCCTGATGTGGACTTTTACTACAACGCTGATATTGCGCTTTGTGTTGTGGATTTTGATACAAGGATGAGTGTCGCTGCCTCAGTTGGCATCCCTCTCCTCACTTTCATCATCATCGTCATCACATCCTGTGTTATCGCAGTTGAGATGCGGCGTGGTCGCAGAAGAATAAACCCATATGGAATGAATGAAAACACATCCAAATTCCCTATCATGGTGATGATTTCAGTTGCTGTTTTCTGCATTTGCTATTCACCAATGGTCGTAAGTGTCGTTTGGAATTTGATTGCCAAAATTGAAAATGTTCCAGTCATGTTGATCCAAATAATGATTGTTGGTTTGCTTTCCAACAGTTTGTGGAACGTCTTCATCTACACTGCCACTTTTAAGCCATTCAGGGAAGCTCTGATGCGTCACATGTGCACCTTTTATTACAGAGAGCAAAGGAGAAATGAGGCTCTAGCCTAGAGATCATCACGCACCCTGTCTATGCTTACAGTATTGCACAAGATCAAAAGATCCGTCCAAATTGATCTTTTTTGCGCTGCACTTTACTAACCTTGTCAATGAATACCACGTAGCATCGCTCAAAAAGACTATAAGACAATAAGAACATCTATAACAGGAACATTGCCCTTTCATGTCGCTTGTTAAAAATTAAGATCGAAAGAGTCCACTCATCTTGTCTAACTCCAGTCATCTCGAGGGTCAACCGAATTGCAGTGTAATAGAGCCAGGGAACCAGGGAACCAGGGAACCAGGGAACCAGGGAGCCAGGATTGTTTCTACACATCATGTATGCAAGGATCATATCAGGACCATTTCATTTTAATTCTGAAACCAATATGTGAATTATCAGCAATCCAAAAATATTTTCTTCATTATGTCCTAAAGCTCGAGATTCTCCAACATCTTGCAAGTGATTCCTCTGCTGGAGTTGATGACATGTTGGAAAGACAGATCTTTAAAACACAGTTAATGACTGTCAAACACAAATTATTTTGCGGGATAAAATTCCGAATGTCTGTGGCTGAACTAGTTGTGGGTTTTTTTCTGGATATATCTGGACATTGGACAGATCTCTAGAACATGGGTAATAAGGATCTATGACTCCTGAGCTGAGCATGAGACAAACAATCCTGAATGTAACAGGACCTAACAATGTGTTTCATTTGTATTTATGTATTCATGTGTTGTTTTCAAAGGGGCAGTAGCACGTTTTTTCGCTGAAATATGTCGATGAAATGTATTTGCAATATAATGTCACTAAAAGTAAAACACCCTCTTCTCTTCGGAAAATCAAGTTAAAAAATGAGTGTATATAGTTCGGTAAAGCCATGGGAATCATTTTTGTCATTCGAAATAATAAAATGTGTTCACAATAAAATGGCCTCCATGCAATTTTTGCTTAATACGCAACACCGTTATTACCACTACGGCTAATTTGCGTGTGTAATCAGATATTTTAGTCTATGAAGTAAATATATATGACATAAACAATCATTTTAAATGGGAAATTTGAAAAAATAAAATTTGCAAAAAACGTGCTTCTGCCCCTTTAATATCTGAAATCAAAACCTTAAAACATTCAGGTTTCATTTATTTAAATTTTCAAGAAAGGTCGTCCATCCTGCCAATCTGGTGACCTCACTTTGTAATTGTTGATTTTCTTCAAACAAACGTTATTGTTTATATTATATTAGTATACTTATTCAAGTCTAAAACTAAAAAACACATTAAAGCGAAGCAGTAAAATTGGGTACCTGTTTGATAGTTAAAACAATGACACAGCGCATTCTTGGTCATAGAGTTCCTAGGAATTTCACTTATTTTGAACAACTGAGTAGTGCCTAATAATCCTTCAGATAAGTATCCCAAATAATTGTAAAAAAAATTTAATTCAAAGTTAGCAGACATGTGTTTAAAAATGTGCATAGAATTTATCTTATATAATGATCACATTCCATTTCCAAAGTATGTCAGTTTAAGAAGACCTTAATATACTACTCAGTACTAGTTGCCGTTGCGTTTTGTACTTTCATTATACGTCAGTAATATGAGTTTACGCTTTTGGTGTCCGATTTAGTTGTTGTATTAGCGTTCAGTATCCATTGGTAATGTAATTAACTATTATTTTTAAATGTAACTGTAATAGTGAAATAAAACATTTACTCATTAACGGGGTTGTCTTAAATAACGTTTTATGAAGGATCACATTAAAATGTATTCTTGTTTTCCTATGTTAAAGATTATATGTTGTTGAGGTTTTTTATGACCCTCAATTTCTGGTGACATGTTGAAATCTCCTCCGAAAATGAAATTTCAGAAGTTCAAGTTGATTTCAACATCTATAGTTGCATCTTTGGTGTAAAATATGCCTTAAAACCCAGGGTCATATCCTATATGATGTTCTGTGTGCTGCCAACAATATATGAGTCTGGTTTGAAGAAGCTGAATTCTCCATCCATAACAGAACACTAATTGGCAAATGTTCCCCTACAATTATTGATCAATGCCATAATGAAAACATAATTCTATATTAATTTGTCACCACAATATAGTGTATTACAGAGTGGCAATGCAGTGTTTATCGAAAGGTACACCATGTTAACATGGTGTGTAAATCCATCAATGTCATTTGTATTTGATAATTGCAGGTGAAGTATTTGGAGTTGGTGAGTGATCAATAGAGATGAAGAAGAGCGTCTTCATCTCCACCCCATTTATTATTTGATACAGCCTTTAAAACAGGTTTGTTCAATCTTTATTTTCATACTGAAAGGCCTCAGGCCTGTAGTACATATTACATTTATTCATTAAGCTTTAATAATTGCAATATGAGGAGAAATGAAAGTCTATTATCATAAGTGTGACCAAGAAATTTGGCCTCAGGAACAACCTTGATAGGAGTTTTATCCAGAAATACTTATAAGTTTAAGTGCGACGTTTTAATGCAGATACTAGCACCGTTATCAAGCAAGTGACCTCCGTTAAAGGACTTGCTTGATAACTGTACTAGTATCTGCATTGAAACGTCGCACTTACACCAATAATGAAGTTGACTATCAATAGAATTTTTTCTCATTCATCATAACAGCTTCTTAATTGCCTCTCAAAGAAATTTACAAAGTGATTTAGATTTAAATAGATTTGTTATCGGCGAAAGAAATTCATAACAATGGCGAGCGACGAGTGTTTGTTGACTGTCATGTTCTGCGATATCAATGAATGTTTGATGTTGAAATAAATAAAAACTGTAATGACATATGCTTAAATTTGGAACAGTGAACAGATATGTTAACCTTTTGTGTAAATTTTGTTATGATTGATGTATTTTTTTTTTTTTTAAATTCCCCCCCGCAATAGATGCATTGTTCTTTGAAGAAAATCCATTGTTACAAATTATGTCGAAATGTTATAATACAACAAAGGAGATCGTTTATATTTAAGCTTTTGTTTCCTGAAAGAAAACACATATCATCATCGAGTTTTTTCTGGTATAAAATTCAATTCTGAACAAAATGGTGTAAAATTTAGGCTGCATAAAAAATTATTGACAAAATAATTCGAGTTTGAAAATGTAGTACAATTAGAACAACTGTATTATTTCATTTAGACAAGTGTTAACATAATTGATTTTTTTTTTAAATATTGCATTAATTAGTTCTTATTTTATGATAATAATAATGCTAATAATAGTAGTAAAATGTTACTCATATGTTTATTTAATTGTTTTTAAATATGTTAATGACTGAGGAGAGACAAGCTTAAAATGAAGAGTAGTCATGTGACGTTAATGTTGCAATTTTACAAATCTGCGCTCTTTGTAAAAACCTGTAAATAATCCAGCAGGCTAAAGGTTAAAAAAAAGAGCCATGGGCTCTGTAGCTCCTCAGGATTTCATTGATTTAATATCTACAGTTGAATATTTAAGTTATTTAAGTTATTGTTTACAAGTTAAAGATAGGTTCTTAGATCATGACCACTGTGACCCCATTTTTGGTCACGGGGTCACACAATCTACAATTTAGAATCCCCATTGGCCAAGGAGTCTGCACACACCTTTTCAGCTCTCAATACCTTTTGGAACTGGAGAAGAAGATGAAAATAGGTTTTTAAGGATGCGATTCCTGTGACCCCATTTCGGGTCACGGGGTCACGAAATCTAAAATTTAGAATCCCCATTGGCCAAGGAGTCTGCACACAACTTTTCAGCTCTCTAGACCTTGTTTAAATGGAAAAGATGAAAATAGGTTTTTAAGGATGTGACCCCTGTGACCCCTTTTGGGGTCATGGGGTCACGAAATCTACAATTCATAATCCCCATTGGCCAAGGAGTCTGCACATAAAATTTCAACTCTACGGAGTCATTGGTTCTTGAGAAGAAGTCGAAAAAGCGAAAAGTTTATGGACGGATGGACGGATGGACGGACGGATGGACGGACGCCGGACACCATGCCATGCCATAAGCCCATCGGGCCTTTCAGGCCTGATGAGCTAAAAATTATCACTTTGACATTCTATTGACTCGTTGTTTATTTTATTCTTATAACGTCTATAAAGAGCAACGTCTGGTGATTGTAAACATATTTACAAATGATTTGATTGTATTGGATGTCAGATACCAATTTCACACTCCATGTGTTAACACAATCTCTGTTGGAAAACTCCAATATTGTCTCGCATTATATAAAAGGTGAGTAATTTGTTTTCACAATGATGAATCAATGAAATCGCCTCGCCTATATAAGATCCAACCAAAAAGTGTCCCCATTAGTGTCTTAAGTCCCACTTCATCTTTAGAATCAGTTCCCACAGTTCTTAAAAATGAATTCTTCAAACAGCACAGATATCACCCACAACACTACCACACTGGGTGTCGCCTACGCCATTTTTTCCATTTCTGTCATGATTGCCAATGGGGTGATCATCTTTGTGATTGCCAAGACTGACGAGTTGCAAATGAATGCACTGTGGATGCTTACCTTCAGGGCAATAACGGACTTCTCTTTTGGACTTTATTACCTCGTGTTTGTGGTACCCTCTGCATTTCTTCATAGATTCGCCTATCCAGCAAGCTTGATTGGATTTTCTTCCTGCATTTCGACATTGCTGACAGGACAAACCATTTTCAACGTCGCCTTGACTGTCATTGACCGATGCATTGCTATAATAAAACCACTTGCCTATGTTCGGATCATGACAAAGAGGAACTTTATTCTTGCAGTTGTTTTCAGCATATTCGTCAGTGTTATCAGACTCTTTATGGTAATTTTCCCTGATGTGGACTTTTACTACAACGCTGATATTGCGCTTTGTGTTGTGGATTTTGATACAAGAATGACTGTCATCGCTTCTGTTGGCATCCCTCTCCTCACTTTCGTAATCATTGTCATCACTTCCTGTGTTATCGCAGTTGAGATGCGGCGTGGTCGCAGAAGAATAAACCCATTTGGAATGAATGAAAACAATTCCAAATTCCCGTTCATGGTGATGATCTCAGTTGCAGTTTTCTGCATTTGCTATTCACCATTCGTCGTCAGTGTGGTCTGGAATTTGATTGCCAAAATTGAAAATGTTCCAGTCATGTTGATCCAGATAACGACCACTGCTTTGCTTTCCAACAGTTTGTGGAACGTCTTCATCTACGCTGCCACTTTCCGGCCATTCAGGGAAGCTCTGATGCGTCACATGTGCACTTTTTATTACAGAGAGCAAAGGAGAAATGAGGCTCTAGCCTAGACATCATCATGCACCCTGTCTAAGCTTACAGTACATCATAAAATCAAAAGATCCGTCCAAATTGATCTGTTTTGCGCTGAGCTGCGCTTTACTAACCTTGTCAATGAATGCCACGTAGCATCGCTCAAAAGGACAAAAGACAATAAGGAGATCTATGACAGTAACATTGCCCTTTCGTGTCGCTTGTTAAAAATTAGATCAAAAGAGTCCACTCGTCGTGTCTCCAGTAATCTCGAGGGTCAACCGAATTGCAGTGTAATAGAGCCAAGGAACCAGGGAACCAGGGAACCAGGATGGTTTCTACACATCATGTATGCAAGGATCATCAGGATATCAGGACAATTTCATTTTAATTCTGAAAGAAATATGTGAATTATCAGCACACATGAAATATGTTCTTCATTATGTCCTAAACTTCGAGATTCTCCAACATCTTGCCACTGATTCTTCTGCTGGAGTTGATGACATATTGGAAACACAAGTAACGCTGATGACAGATCTCTAGAACACTGCATGCATCAGGTCAGATGAGTCCTGAGCTGAGCATGAGACAAACACCCCTGAATGAATCAGGACCCACCGAGTTGTTGTATATGTTTAAAAATTCAACAGAGTCGCACACAAAATATTTTTCCGGATAAAGTTGATTTCGAATGTCTATTGCTGAACTAGTTACGGCGTTTTTCTGGACATAAAGTTTGGTATTTAAGGTAATATTTTATGAAATATGGTAATTATGTTAGTGTTAGATGTTGTCGGCATAATGTAGCTTCTTGAACTTAAAAATGTGTTGACCTATCATTATTGTAGGATGTCTCTGTTTGACTCTCCAATCTCGTCCAGTAAAGAGATTCGAAAACGACAATTTCTTAAAAGTTGTGTTCCTCAGAAAAATGAACAGATAATGTTTTGATATTTCAAATTTATTTAAGTTGGCTTCTGAAGACAATGTTGTAACTCTATTTAAGCCGTATGAATCGTGTGTGGATTGAACTTCCTTGTATTTCGTATGGTATCGTTTCTTTAGCCCCTCGGTGTATTTGGGCTTTTTTATTTTTAAAAAACAATTCTTAAAATATTCAAGTTTCAATCGTTTTCATTACAAAAAAAGGTCGTCCACGGTTCTCACATTGTTATTATTAATTTAATGCAAACAAAGTTGTGAGACGAAAACTCAAAAAAGGTTAATTTTCATTCGAGCTAAGCAGTATCATTGGCCATGGGTACCTGATTTGAGAGTGAGAATAATGATATAGCGCCTGCTTGTTATATAGTTCTAGCATAGTAGTAACTTAGGTGTTCCTTCAGATAAATGTCCTAAATAATACTCTGTCACTGTTTTGTAATTCAAGGTCAGTAGACATGTCTTTAAGTGTGTGCATTGAAATTTATTCATTATAATGCTCAAATTCCATTTTCGAAATATGTCAATATTAAGTGACCTGGATTCGACCACAAACCTTAATTTACAACTCACTGTTAATTCACTTTCATTATTTGTCAGTTTGATTGATCTTGGGTGTACGGTTTAGTCGTTTTATTAGCATCCAGTATCCATTAGTAATGTCATTTATAATTACTTGTAAATGTAAATGCAATACTGAATTTAAACATTTACTCATTACCTTTGTTGTCTTAAATAAAACTTTTATGCAGTATCATTAAAATGTATTCTTGTTTTTCCATGTTTACGATTTTATTTTGTTATGTTGCCTATCTGACAACCCTCAATTTCTTGTGTGCTTGACAATTTCTAAATTTCAGACGTTCATTTTTATTCTGACTTTGATTGAAATCTAAAGTTGCATCTTTGGTGTGAACTTTTCTTTATAACCCAGGATCAGATACAATTTGATGTTCTGTCCTTAACAAAGAGGCACAAAAACATGTCTGGGGCGTAAAAGAGCCTTTAATGTGTTTATGTCGTATATACCAGTAAAATTATTCATTTCAGAATTAATTCATGTCTTGTTCTAATGACATGACACTAACATGGTGTGTAAATCTATCGATATGATTTAAATAATCTTATCATTCATTCATCATCTGACAAAAGTCCTGAATGCTTGTAGTTAACAATTATTCAATATCATCACAATGGATGGAACGAAGAGTTGTCAAATGTCAATTCCATATATTTTCAATACATGAACATGGTAAATAGCACACTGCTTTGAAATCATTTGTTGTTTCACAGTGACTAGCACAAAGTCTTCATAAAAGTTTCAGGGAAGACACATGTAATTCATTGGGTTTTGTGCATGATTTAGTTGAAACGGCATCAAATGTTGAATAAAAAGAAAACATGGCCAGCACAACGTCCGATAAAATCCAAATTGCTATTACAAGACATGATAAGGTTATTCTCCACATAATGTTATCCTCCACCAGGTACCCATCTGTACTGCTTGATAAACTTGAGCACATTTTTAAATACATCTGTATCACTAAAATGTAATAGTTAATTAGGATTAATTTTAAAAGTTATTGCAAAAGTGAAATGGCAACGGTAAAAGTGCTGAAAAATTCAATAGCATATTATCACAATTTTGTTTAAAGCTGATTACAAACAAATTAAATTGATGGTATGTTAACAATATTTACTGATTTTAAAAAAGATACGATGTTCGCCAAATTGACTAGAATCTAGAGATGTTGAAATATCTGGAGAAAATGTGTCCCTTATGTGTGCAGTGTCCCAACACTATGTGTAACTGACTATAAGATGCTGTATTAACATTGTTATTGCCTATTATACCCATATGGTTAGCAAGCCAGCAAAATATGATGTCGCATCGGAAACAGGCATCATGAACTGTTACAATATCTCTGATAATGGGGCGATCACATTTACAAATTGCCTGCAACCTAAAAAGTGTGTCGGAAAAGACAAAATTATTTGTTGGGTCTAAATTGTGTTGAATGGCCTTTAGTGGGACTTTAGCTTCAGTGGTGGAGATACTGCTGCCATGATGCAGCCTGGAAGCGTGTTTGAAGGTGTGACAGTTGCTATCACTACTGTCGACACCTCCTTTGAACAAACAGTAAATATTTATTTGTAATCATAGACTTGATTGCGTATTTCGTTGAAGGGTTGTTGATATATTAATTGATTTGTATCAGATTTTTATGAGCAGTTGAATTGAGATTAACACGGGGCTTGACCAGTTCCATGATTGAGCAGAAAGCAAACATTGTTCTTCTAT
The DNA here is from genome assembly GCA_936450465.1 of Gibbula magus. Taxonomy (NCBI): domain Eukaryota; kingdom Metazoa; phylum Mollusca; class Gastropoda; order Trochida; family Trochidae; genus Gibbula; species Gibbula magus. The sequence goes on along the minus strand of OW388293.1, from coordinate 66,684,556 downwards.
GATCGTGAGGAAGAAGAGTATCTTCATCTCCACCCTATCTATTATTTGATGTAGCCTTTAAAGGCGCTGTAGCACGTTTTTTTCGCTCAAATAAGTCGATGAAATGTATTTGAAAAATAATGTCACCAATAGTAAAACACCCTTCTCTCTTCGGAAAGTCAAGTTACAAATGAGTGTACATGGTTCCGTAAAGCCACGGCTATCGTTTTTGTCATTCGAAATAATAAAATGTGTTCACAATAAAATGGCCGCCATGCAATTTTTGCTTTATACGCAACACCGTTATAATCACTACGGATAATTGGTTTGTGTAATAAGATGTTTTACCCTCTAAAGTAAATATAAATGACATAAACTATCATTATAAATGGGAAATTTGAAAAAATAAAATTTGCAAAAAACGTGCTACAGCGCCTTTAAAGGGGCAGTGGCACGTTTTTTTACAAAATTTATTTATTTCAATATCTTGTATGTTTTACACTATGATAATATCTATAAAGAGAAAAACGTCTGATGATCAAAATCATATTTACAAATAATTTGATCATATTGTCAGATACCAATTTCACACTCCATGCGTTATCACACTCTCTGTGTGATACTCCAATATTTTCTCGCATAATGTAAAAGGTGAGTAATTTGTTTTCACAAGGAAGAATCAATTAAGTCGGCACTAAATTAGATATGTATCCATAAATATTCTCATTAGCATATTTTGTCCCGCTTGAATCAGTACACATTTCTTCAAAAATGAATTCTTCAAACAGCACAGATATCATCCACAACACTACCACACTAGGTGTCGCCTACACCATTTTCTCCATTTCTGTCATGATTGCCAATGGGGTGATCATCTTTGTGATTGCCAAAACTGATGAGTTGCAAATGAATGCACTGTGGATGCTTACCTTCAGGGCAATAACGGACTTCTCTTTTGGACTTTATTACCTCGTGTTTGTGGTACCCTCTGCATTTCTTCATAGATTCGCCTATCCAGCAAGCTTGATTGGGTTTTCTTCCTGCATTTCAACTTTGCTGACAGGACAAACCATCTTCAACGTCGCCTTGACTGTCATTGACCGATGCATTGCTATAATAAAACCACTTGCCTATGTGCGGATCATGACAAAGAAAAACTATATTCTCGCAGTTGTTTTCAGCATCATTGTCAGTGTTATCAGACTCTTCATGGTAATTTTCCCTGATGTGGACTTTTACTACAACGCTGATATTGCGCTTTGTGTTGTGGATTTTGATACAAGAATGACTGTCATCGCTTCTGTTGGCATCCCTCTCCTCACTTTCGTCATCATTGTCATCACCTCCTGTGTTATCGCAGTTGAGATGCGGCGTGGTCGCAGAAGAATAAACCCATTTGGAATGAATGAAAACACATCCAAATTCCCTATCATGGTAATGATCTCAGTTGCTGTTTTCTGCATTTGCTATTCACCATTCGTCGTCAGTGTGGTCTGGAATTTGATTGCTAAAATTGAAAATGTTCCAGTCATGTTGATCCAAATAACGACCACTGCTTTGCTTTCCAACAGTTTGTGGAACGTCTTCATCTACACTGCCACTTTCCGGCCATTCAGGGAAGCTCTGATGCGTCACATGTGCACCTTTTATTACAGAGAGCAAAGAAGAAATGAGGCTTCAGCCTAGACATCATCATGCATCCTGTCTATGCATTATTTCAGAAAATCCAAAGTCACGTTTGAAGACAGCTAAGCCAGTGCTTCACCTTAACGAAAAAATAAAATGTGCTTACACCAAAGGATATATTTTCGTCTAGATATACATATTGATTGTAATCAACGTTAGACTCTTGTTCACTGTGTTGATATCGAGGTACAGACCAACCACATCACTCCAGATTCTAACAACTCTGATCATACTGGTCCCCACACTACGTTCTGCTGCTCTTTACTGACTAGTGAGAGTGGCATGGCATTGCTCAATAGAACATTCACATCTATGGGAGCAACTTCCCAATGCAAGGCATAACTTTTTCCAGTCTGCATTACTAGCTGATTTAGGCCTTGCTGTATTTCCTTAAGAAATTTGTGCCTGGAAATCCAGGCCCACTGTGCATTTCTGGTGCAGCGATTCACTATTTTGACACAACAAAGCGAGGAGAATACCGCAAGTCTTAAATCAGCCAGTAATGCAGAATGGCAAGAGTTATGCCTTGGGTTTGGAAGTTACTATGGGAGCAGCATGGCCCTTTGGTGTTGAAAATAAGACCATTTAAAGGATAACACTTGTAGAACTAAGGTAATATCCAGGGTAGCAGTGTAATAGAGCCAGGTGTGTTCTTCATTGTGTTTTACAAATCACTAGACGATCCAATATCTTGCCAGTGATTCCTCTGCTTGAGTTGATGGTAGATTAGAAAGACAGATCTCTCGAACACAGATAATGACTCCCTGCATAAGGATTGATGTCTCCTGGGCTGAGCATGAGAAAAACAATCATGAATGTATCAGGACCTAACAAATTGTTGTATGTAAATTCATGTATTTTTCTGTTGTTTTTAATATCTCAAAATCTTAAAATGTGACGTTTCATTCATGTTCATTACAAAAAGGGTCGTCAATCTAGTGATATTACATTGTAAATATCAATGTACTGTAAACAACCGTTGTGAGACTTACTGAGTCGAAAACTCGAAAAATGGTCGTTTGAGCTAAGCAGTAAAATTTGGATACTTGATTTGAGAGTGAAAACAATGATATAGCGCCTGCTTGATTATATAGTTCTAGTATAGTAGTCACTAAGGTGTTCATTCATATAAATATCCCAAATATTATTGTCATTATTTTGTAATTCAAAGTTAGTAAACACGTCTTTAAGTGTGTGCATTGAAATTTATTTGTTACAATGCTCAAATTCCATTTCAAAGTATGTCAATGTTAAAGGTGCAACTATTTTGTTTTATATAATGATGTTTGGCTTTAATACGTTCTTACATACAATAATTGCTGTTAACAGTACAAATAAATTCGCTCTGCTTGCATATTTATCCCCAATCGCCAATATATCACAATTACTAGTTTTCATTTAAAATCAAGTAAACATCATTATGCATATGTAGAAACCGAAATTGGTCGACCCATTTTCATGCACAGTAGTTATGTGACCAATTAAACATTATAAACCCAAATTTGTCATTTTGTCTGTTATAAATAAGACTCCAAAATTACGTTTGACTCATTGGCGCGCGTCAATCGCGATGCATTGTCCGGTTTTCGATCAGAAATCAGTACTTTTACCTTCATATCGTCAATATACTGAGTCGACAATCATCAAAAATGGTAGTTTTTGGTAACAGTCGGTACCTCTCGATAAAGTAACACCATTTATAACGTTTGCAATATGTGACCCCCAACAACACAATGGATGAACCTTTAGGTAACCAGGATTCGACCTCAGACCTATATTTCCAACTCACTGTTAGTTCCCTTTCATTATTCGTAAGTAAATGGATTTTTCTATTCATTAATTGTTTTATTAGAGTACGGTATCCATCAATAATGTAAATAACTATTAGTTGTTAGTGTAAATGTTATACTGAATTCAAACATTTACTCATTAACGACGTTGTTTTGAGTAAAGCTTTTATGCAAGTTTACATTAAACTATGTTCTTGTTTTCGTTTATTTACGATTTTATGTTGTTGGGTTAAGTTTTACTTTAAAACTTTACATGTGATTATATCGTATTTACTAGTAAAAATATTTATTAAAGAAATACACATGTATTTTGTAATGTGTTTGTTCACTGTCTTATACACGGTTTGGAAAGTTAAACTGGTATAAATGTAGGAGCTGGTCGACTTGAATGTAAAAGGTATACAAAAGAAAGTAACCTGGGATAGCAGGGTCATAACAGCGTGTTGATGCGCTGGAAATTAGTATGTATAACCCTCTAAATATGGATGTTATCCTTTTCAGCATTCTCTTCCCACAGAGGTTACTCCTTTCAGATTTCCGATCCTAACGTCTGTTCTTTTTCGCTTGAAATCGAGAGCAGAACCAAAGTCCCCTAGCGGTGGAATGCTGTATCTCGTACCGTATCCCTGCTTCTTAACCAATGAAAACTCATCTTTCAGTGGTCATGTTGACCGAGTGACTTCAAAGATCTAGGCATTTTACTCTTAAGGGCCTTGCTCATTAGCATATGTCCTTCGAATATGTCTGATGTAAATAACACAAATGAACTAAGTTTATATTTGTCTCTGATTTGGTTTTCTTTATTTATAAGCATGTTGATGATCAATAGTTTTCACAAAATCAAATAGCATATTTCCAGGAAAGCACATTAAACGAGAACACGTTGGTCTAACGTGTCTTTTATCATCATGACGTGTCATTGGCATATGTCCCTTTTACAACGGCGTCGCTGATTGCACAACTAGTTTCAATTGCAACCAATCAGGACACTCCCTTTCATCCCACGATTTCAAGGTAAAACAACTGAGAAAAGGATCGGAAATCTGAAGGGAATAACCTCTGTGGGAAGAGAATGCCTTTTCAATTGTGTTTACGAATATATACCGAATCACCGATTAATTATGTGGCCATGTTTAGATCAATAATCAGGATGCACATCATTTAAAATTCTGAGTTTATGTAAAGTTTAACGTATTGTTAGTGGCATACGTTTGTCCAAAATAACCTTTTGATTGCAAGCATATCATGATTCAACAGTCTAGAGTAATAAAATGAAATAAATCAGTCATGATCAACAACAACAGCTGTACGATATGAAAAACAAATAAATAAGGGGAATAAGTATGTACCAGCAACACACAGAACAGCAAAAGAGTTCGTTTGAAGAACCAATGAAACGAAATGTCTGTTATAAATGCACTCTTCCACAAAGCAATGGACGACTTACCGTTGCAGTCAGGCATGTAATATATAGATGTAACAGAAGTGATAGTGAGATCACCTTCAGTGGGAATCGAACCCGGGACCTCCGGGTGACAGTCCTGCGCTCTACTAGTTGAGCTAAAGGGATATCCCACTAGCCGAAGCCAGTAGGAACACTTTCATCTCACCCTGCCACATACACCCCCTCCACAAAATGACTCGTCCTCGAGTCAAGCTTTTGCGAGTTAGCAAGCACCTCAGTTCGACGTACGTAGGGTGTAGTGAGCACTAGGGAGTTGCCCCGGCCCCACGTTGGGCGCTTAATGTAAGAGAAGTGATTGTGAGATCACCTTCAGTGGGAATCGAACCCAGGACCTCCGGGTGACAGTCCTGCGCTCTACTAGTTGAGCTAAAGGGATATCCCACTAGCCGAAGCCAGTAGGAACACTTTCATCTCACCCTGCCACATAGAGGATATCTGTCTTGTGTTGACAAATACCATGTTTATCTCATCGAGTGAGGTAAAACTGTTATATGTTCACTATGTGACGTCATAAGCCAATTCGCTACGTCAGACCATTGTTTAATGACGTCAAATAATATCAGTCCCTGGTCACAGTGAAAATATAAGTTATTTTCACTGTAGCTTGATAGACAGTTTATTTCACTGATAAATCCCAGTATTCCATTGCTCGTCATATAATAAATAAGTGTAACCTCATTTCAATGATTTTTACATTTTGTTTAAAAAATAGACTACACATGCAGTAGGTAATATTATATTTACTCACAATATATTTATTATGCCATGGTTTCACTTCTCATTTTTGTATTTTATGAATATGCGCTAGTTTTTATGAAATTATCACATATAAAATAGTCAAAATAGTACTGTCAGTAAAGTAAAAGGTTTCGACTCCATTGTTTTATGATCATGTATTAATATATACATTTATAAAAATAAATAAAAAAGAATGTTACTGCGTTTCCATAAAAACATACCACGATAGAACCCACAAATTAAGCATCAATGCATACAAAACCTTAGTGGTGGACCAAAAATGCCAAATGGCTGATGTGGTGAATGCTTCATTATTCATGGATTGCCAAAATTTTCAACTGCATGGTAAATATGTTTACCAATCTAAATGTACAGTAGGTTTATATTAATCTACGCTCGTATTGAATGATCCAAAGGCTTGGCGTCTGGTTTAAAGTCGTGACCAGAATATTAAAGGGACACTCCGTATGCTGTTGTAGTAACATAGGTCAAACAATACTAAGGGTGTTATTTTATCGAGAAGTAATAACAGAAGTAATGTTGTCGGAAAGTGCAACATTATTAAGATGTTTAGTCTTGATTATGATCGAAAACCGGACAATGTTCCGCGGCTGACGTGCGTCAATTGCTCAAACGTAATTTTGAAAACTTGTATGTAGCAGGCAAAGAGACAGATATTGGTTGGCACTGTTCAATGGAACATAGAACAGGTATACGTGTAGATGGGGGCGCATGAATTCGGCTTCTCATCATCTATTCAGCCGCTGCTCGAGTTTCTTTGAAAGCAAGTTAGTGTCAAATATTTGGCGTTAATGGATGCATATGCAAATCGAGGTAGAAGAGTTGGAAGTAAATCAGGTCATTTGATATTTTTGTATGTATCAAATTGAAATAAATGTTTTATGAAAAACACGTTATGTCCCTTTAAAGGGACAGTAGCACGTTTTTTCTGAAATAAGTCTATGAAATGAATTTGAAAAATAATGTCACCAACAGTAAAACACCCTTTTCTCTTCGGAAAATCCAGTTTAAAACTAGGTGTACATGGTTGATTAAAGCCATGGGAATCGTTTTTGTAATTCGAAATAATAAAATGTGTTCACAATAAAATGGCCGCCATGCAATTTTTGCTTTATACGCACCATTGTTATTACCACTGCGGATAAATGGTTAGTGTAATAAGATGTGTTACCCTCTTAAGTATATTTAAATGACATAAACTATCATTATAAATGGGAAATTTGAAAAAAATTAATTTTGCAAAAAACATGTTACGGCCCCTTTAAAAGCATGTGGTACCGCATCTTCGATAGCCGCAGAAAATACTTCCAATAAATCTCTACTAGAATTATTCTCCCACATGACAGCATGAATCCCTATGAGCTATCGACAATGTACGTGTCTGGTGTGATACTGTTAACATCACCATACACCATATTACACTAATTGGCCAATCTTCACCTACAATTATTGATCAATACCAACATGCAATCAGAAATCCATAGTAATTTGTTATCACAATACAGTGTATTATAGAGTGGCAATTCTGTATGTGTTTCTAACATGCTGTGTCATACCAACATTGAGTGTTAATATAAAGAGTATGACATGTGAGAGTCTACATTTGTATGTCTTACTATGTTTACGACCAGCGTGCCTGAATATTTCCCGATCGAGAGCGAGGGATATACCAATATTCAGGCACGAGTGTCGTAAACATAGTGTGACATAGACAGTGACAATATAATGTTCTGTTAATTACCAAAGTCATGAAATCACCGTATTTAGTTTGCAGTCGTTAAATGTTGTATTTGTCACTGAAGTGACATGATCTTCCGCCGTAATTCATCACAGTGTGACTTCACATTTACTCAATAATGTCAAGGTCACCAAACTGTGTGTGACTTCACATTTACACAATAATGTCAAGGTCACCAAACTTGTCTGGGACCTTCCCTCGAAGAGGTGAGCGAAGGTGAGTTGGGGTGTTACGCCGCTTTCAAGAGAATTTCACTTATATCGCGGTTGCTAGTATTATGGCAGGGAGAAAGCCCGCAATGCCATGTGGCTATACATTGCGGTGAAACCTGCGAGCATCGGCTGGAACTAGCGAACCATGGGTGAGGTGAGGTGAGTTAGGGTTTAAGGCCGCTTTGAAGAGTATTTTACTGATATCGTGGCTGTTAGTATTATGGCAGGGAGAAAGCCCGCAATGCCATGTGGCTATACATTGCGGTGAAACCTGCAAGCATCGGCTGGTAGTTGGGAACCATGGATGAGGTGAGGTGAGGTGAGTTAGGGTTTAACGCCGCTTTCAAGAGTATTTTTTTTATATCGCGGTATAACCTGGTATATGAACTACATAATATGTGAACAAACATCCCTCCAAGAAATGACCTATACAATCTTGGAATATCTAGTAAATGCCTGTCGCATATGAACTCTAAAATATGCTATGTGAATAAACTTCCCTCCAAAAAATTACCTATACAATCTTGGAATATCCCGTGAAAACCTGTCGCACATGAACTTATTTTCATTTTTCATTATTTTCATCAAAGTCATATTTTTCCGTCAAATCATGTTTCCACAAAAATCACTTTCTTTTTATTAAAGTCAATATTTTCATCAAAGAAAATTTTCACCCAAGTCAATATAAGTAATTTTTTCCCAATCAAATAATTTTTTTCGTCAAATCATTTTTCAACCAAAGTCACTTTTTTCACCAAAACAATATTTTTTCTCCAAAGTCTATATTTTCATCAAAGTCATTTTTTGGATCAAAGTTATTTTTTCATCAAAGGAAATTTGTACCAAAGTCACTTTTTTCTTATCAAAGTCACTTTTTCCCATCAAAGTCAATTTTTTCATTAAAGGATAGATGAAATGCATTTTTCTCAAGAATGGCAGATGATTACCTCTACGTATATTGTTTATCGGAATCAATTGAGCATAAAATCGAGACAGTATACACTTGCAATTGATAATTAAGACGATTTTAATTCACCCATTTTAACACTACCGCAATTTGTTCGGCGAATCCTTTTGAAAATGCTCACCGAGGCGTGACTGTGATAAGCGCCAAGCGGGCGGCTAGATAGCTACTCCGCCGGTGTCTCGTTAATTAATTAATGATGATTATCACTGCCGCTAAATGAATTTATGAGGTGTATTACATCGCCAAAAAGACATGTTTATGTAATAATTGTGTAATTGTCATCTGCGGAATTACCTAGTTGGATATCTAAACATTCGATATAAGGGAAATTTAAGTTGGTTTATTGAAGGTTTCTTTGTGAAATTAACAATCAAAATGTTGCGAAATTACGTTGAATTGTGACTATCGCCGAAAATCAAATTCCTCCACATACGTCACAGAAGTCATCCCTTCGCGGGTCACACCCTCGCAGACTTTCATTCTGGTTGCCGGGGCTAAATCAGGCGGTTTTTTAAAAAGCCGTATATAAGTAATTTATGGACCGATTTCAGAAATTTAAAATAGAGCAATTGTCAAATTGACATCCCATTTTAATGAATCCGATTTGAACCATATGTCATTTCATCTATCCTTTAAAATCAGTTAATGTAAACAATATCCAAAGTCATTTTATTACAAAATCCTAAGATTGAACACAAAAAAATCTAAAGATATTTATGTATTCCAAGACTGAAAAGGGGGTTTCAGGTTTTGTTTATATCTTAAAATTTCCGTACACATCTTAAGATTTGTTATACGATCTTGGAATATGAAAATATTCCAAAATGGTATAGGCCAAATCTTCAGATATTTTTTCTTCCAAGATTGTATAGACCAGGGCTAACTGGACTTTTTCGCTGCGATTGCCAAGTGAGCTTATACCGGAGATAGGTTATTGGAAAATATATAAGGCAAATAATTAACCATTTTGCAAAATTTTTTTTTTTTAATTTCCTATTTATATTGATAGTTTGTGTCATTTAAATTTACTTGAGAGGGTAAAACATATTATTACACAAATCAATTATCCGTAGTAGTAATAAAGTTGCTTATAAAGCAGAAAATGCATGGCGGCCATTTTATTGTGAACACAATTTATTATTTCGAATGACAAAACCGATTCCCATGGCCTTATTGAGCCATATACATTCATTTTTAACTTGATTTTCCGAAGAGGTAAGGGTGTTTTACTATAGGTTACATACAAACCAAAGTCCACTCTTCTCAGGCAATCCGTTGCAATAAGTGGCGTTTGGGAAACTAAACTCACGTGCACAAGAAACGTCCTCACATTTTAAAAATAGTATAAAATGAAATATTGATGTCGGAGAAAGTAGATTTTGAATGTATTTGATAGCCACATTTTAAGTAAAGTGGTATTCACAATATCATACATCAGAGTATGCTTCTTTTATTTTTACATCTGTTCAAATACACATGGGGTGTTAAAATCGCTTTTTAAAGATGTTTTTGGCCCACAATTGTTGGTATTTAAGATTAAAACATTGAAAAAGTAGAAATTTAATTAATTAAAGATACCTCGACATAAATAACCTTCTTTGATTTAAATTTGTTGACGCGTCATTACTGTAGGACGTCTCAAAACAAGCCAAAACTGGCTTTTTGGAGTTAAGGAGATTCCAAAACAACCATTTCTTAAAACGTGTGTTTCTCAGAATTATGAATAGATAATGTTTTGAAAATTCATATTTAGTATTGTTGGGTTCTGAAGACATGATGTAACGCTGTTTCAGTTGCATTTATCGCCCGTCGATTGAAATATATATCTTGTATTTTGTATGGGGACGTTTCTTTTGCACGTGAGTTTATTAGATCTAAACTAAAAACACGACCTTTTTTATAAAACACCTAAGTAATCATTTACGACTGGTATAATATAAGCATTAACTTTGTATTTTCACGAGGTGCACACATAACTTTTCCACCTCACGAGATGAGATAAACATGGTATTTGTCAAGAATTGATAGACGTGATATTTATTATAGGATATGAATCTTCAGGGTTGAGCGACCGTTACGAATAACCCGTCACTAACAATGTGACTTCATAAGGCAACTCGTTATGACAAATTATATCAGTCGCTTGTCACAGTGAAAATATAAGATATCTTCCCTGTAGTTTGATAGACAGTTTATATCACTGACCAATCCCAGTAGTTCAGTGCTCCTTATATAATTCATGGCGCACCTTTAAACACCTACTGTACAATAAACATAATGTTGTAAGGAGGTGAGTTGGGTGAGGTGAGTTGGTGTTTAACAGCGCTTTCAAGAGAATTTCACTTATATCACGGCTGTTAGAATTATTGCAGGGAGAAAGCCCACAACACCTTTGTGGTTATGCATTGCTATGAAACCTGCGAGCATCGGCTGAAACTAGCAAACCATGGATAATACTGTGCTGAAATTCAGTGTAGCATTCCACCCAAAACTTACTGTATGTATAATAGTTCTCTACTGCAGACACAGTTGCCGTGCCCCTGGCGGGATTCGAATGCCTGGCGTCTTGATCCGAAGCCGAACGTGCTAACCACTACGCTAACCCGCCCCTGTTGTGAGAGAAAAACACATTCGTAAATCCTTTTTGACATACCATTGTATTTAAAACCAGGCGTCCACAGGCGTTTATGGTATATTAAAACATGGAAATTTAGAAATTATCGAACACTCTTACAGCAAATAAACAAGAGATTAATCCTTCATGGCTAATATCACACCAAACAGTGTTCCTAATTAAGTTACCGGTGTAAATTTCTATCGTCATCACACATACCAACGTGGCCAACGCCTGTGTTGGTACAAATGTAATTAATTATTTTCTGAAAACCAATAATCATTATGATAGATGCTAAATAAAACACTTTGTGTTGTACTCTGACGTACAGCTAAATCCAGTAATCCTCAGCTGGTCAATGTTGATATGAATGCCTTTCGAGACAAGTGCTACTTTTGTACTGGAAATGAATTCTTCAAACACAAGCAATATCACTGCATTTGAAACAAACTTTTCAAACAGCACTGACATCAACTCTGGCACGACCACACTAGGTGTCGCCTACACCATTATCTCCATTTCTGTGATGATTGCCAATGGGGTGATCATCTATGTGATCGCCAAGACTGATGAGTTGCATATGAATGCACTGTGCATGCTTACCTTCAGGGCAATAACGGACTTCTCTTTTGGACTTTATTATCTCGTGTTTGTGGTACCCTCTGCATTTCTTCATACATTCGCCTATCCAGAAAATTTCATTGGATGTTCATCCTGTATTTCAACTTTTCTGACTGGGCAGACCATCTTCAACATCGCTTTAACTGTTATCGACCGATGCATTGCTATATTAAAACCACTTGCCTATGTTCGGATCGTGACAAAGAGGAACTTTATTCTCGCAGTTGTTTTCAGCATCTCTGTCAGTGTTATCAGACTCTTTATGGTAATTTTCCCTGATGTGGACTTTTACTACAACGCTGATATTGCGCTTTGTGTTGTGGACTTTGATACAAACATGACTGTCATCGCTTCAGTTGGCATCCCTCTCCTCACCTTCATCATCATCGTCATCACCTCCTGTGTTATCGCAGCTGAACTGCGACGTGGCCAACGAAGGATAGACAGCATTGGGGGCAGAGAAAGGATATCCAAGTTCCCTGTTATGGTGATGATGTCAGTTGCTGTTTTCTGCCTTTGTTATACGCCTTTCATCGTAAGTGTCGTTTGGAATTTGGTTGCCAAGAAGGAAAACGTTCCAATCCTCTTGATCCAAGTAACAACTCTTGGTCTTTTGTCCAACAGTTTGTGGAACGTTTTCATCTACACCGGCACTTACAGACCCTTCAGGCAAGCTTTGATGCGTCACACATGCAAACTGTATTACAGAGAGCAGAGGAGAGCTGAAATTTCTTCATCAACGAATTAAAGCAATCAGTATTTAATAGATAGAGGATACTAAACGAAGTCACATCAGGGCTCGGTTCCATAACAGCGAGCGCTTAAATTGATCATTGATCGCTCAATGTAGCGCTCAAGAAGCGCTCAAGTAGCGCTTTTCTCTCTTGAAGGACACAGTGCAAATTCCTCGAAAATTGCTCGCCTTGCTACGTAGCGCTCATTGAGCGATTACTTTGAAACCTCTCTTGAACATGGCCCTGGGATATCAATGAGTTGATACTAAACGAGTGAAAGTGTGCTGCTAACAAAGAGGTAGGCTCGCAATCAACTCAGGTAACCCATTTCTGCAAACGTATCCCGGACAATGAATTGGATTTTTCTAATCTTTGATTTGCTAAATGTTTGAAGAATATTTACCTAATGTTATTGTTATTTAAGTAAATGTAGTTCATCTTCGATTTTTATATATAAACTGAAGAACAAAAGAAACCTCATTTTCAAAAGAGTAAAAACCGAAAAACTGCAGTCGATTTTCGTATATATAAACTCATATATCGACTCATCATTACTGTAGGACGTCATAAATAAAAGCAAATTGCTTTTTTGACACTTCTATCTCGTCTAGTTAAGGAGATTCCAAAACGACGATTTCTTAAAACGTATGTTTTTTTAAAAAGTATGAACATATTCTGTTTCAAAATTGTAAATTCAGTTTAGTTGGTCTGTGAAGACATGATGCATCACTGTTTCAGTTGTATGTATCGCTCGTTGATTAAGATATCTTATAGTGTGTATGGTGACGTTTCTTGTTTTGACTGAGTGTACTTTTATTTCTTAAAAAGATATTCGCTGTGTCTTTTTCATAGCCAATGGTCACCTCTTGCTCTATGTTAAAAAGTGTTAATCTTTAATCTGTAATAAAGGATTTGCCATTACGTTTTTGCATTGGTCGGTGACTTCTACTTCATGTAAGTCCTGTAATGATATGTTACAATAAGCATGTTTTAGTTCTATGTTCAAAAGTTGTGTTAATCTTTAACCTCTAATAAAGGATTTGCTATTTTTCTGCATTGAACGATGAGTTTTACTTACTTTACTTACTTACTTTTTCAAAAACAAAATAAGTTGTAAAATACCATTAAGATGTATCACCAACATTGTACCATGAGCTGAGGTGATTTCGGGTTTGATAGAGTTTTATCACATACAGCAGTATAACAGGGAGAAACACGATGGGTGGTACTGAATTTAAAGTCTACTGCAATAGATCACTGCAGTTCTTTGCAGCTCACTTTTTAAAAAGTCGGTTGGAGTCGAACCCAGTACTCCGAAAACCAAACATGTTTATCACTGCACTATCCCGCAACGCCGGGATTGAAACCCTACTTTATAATTCAATGTAATTAAGTTATGATATTAAGTTACATCCATCTTATACCAATACCAATGCAAAATAGAAAGTGTTTTTACCCGTAAAAACAGATGACTCCCCCTTCATCAAATACTCCAAACTCTAAACAATACTATTTTAAAGCACCATTAATGTTCTCTGTATAATTCAATACACCCCTGAAAAAAACTGTAATTCAATACACCCCTGAAAAAAACTAAGTCCAAATCGATGAGGTGGAAATAAAAAAAATATTTAAAAATTTAAAAAATCTCTAACCCCCAAAATGCACATCTTCATGATGTTGAGAGACAGAATACCAAGTTTGGTGATGACTGGTCACATAGTTTTAGAGATCTGCTCCGGAAACGAACACTACCCTTGAAATAGACTAAGTCCAAATCGTTGCCATGGAAATAAAATAAAAAATTTAATTAAAAAAAATCTCTAACCCCCAAAAGGCACATCTACACGATATGGAGAGACAGAATACCAAGTTTGGTGATGATTGGTCACATAGTTTTAGAGATCTGCTCCGGAAACGAAATGGGAACCCCGACGCCGACGCCGACGCCGACGCCAACGCCAACGCCAACGCCAACGCCAATGCCGACGCCGACGCCAATATGACATAATTACAGACGTCAAGTGACCCGCACAATTTTGTTTAGTGACTTCACACACTTAGACGCTTGTAAACACGGATAGCTTGATGAAACACATGTGGTTTATTGTATAAACATTAATTTGAAAAATGAAAAAAGAAATATTGTGCAATGTATTGTGCGGAACAATTATTATCATCAAGCAGTTCCAAAACACATCATGAGTTGAAATCTATATATAAAACGATTTTTCTCACAGGCAAATAAGGTATTTTGAGTCACATGTAATATTATAATTATAATATCCATCTTCACTCGTCCACATATACAACTTGATTCGAGGATTGGCTACTTAAAATAAATGTGGAAAATGCGAGTCGCCATATGCATTCGAAAGGAAGGGAAGCAACTCTCGTTCCTAAGTGAGACAGACTCGCCCATATGGTTAGATGAAGGCGACAGGACGTGAGTTATTCTTCATTTGAAAATCATTGTGTTTTGAAAAGTTTTAAAACATGGAAAGTTTAGATCAAGTCACAATGACAATTATGTTAACTTAAAACAATATTTAGGAGTTTTATTAGGATATTGTTTTGTGAGATTAGCATACTGTTCATTTGCATATATAAATGTGCGCATTTGAATAATGCATTATATGATAAAGAAGTTATCTTGCTCATGTATTTTGGGATGAAAAATATCCTGCATTAGGAATATGCACAATGTATTTAGCTCCAAGGCCCGCAAAATACAATGTTTATTTCTAATGCAGAATATTAACCATCCAAAAACACACTAGCATGATATTCTCTATATATATTAAAATTATCGTGGCATTTTTTCTGCAGCATTATTTTACTGCAGCATTCGTGAATGACACATTTTTAATAGATTTTTAAAAATACGAATTGTGAAAACATGAAATTATCGTTTTGCAATAATAGAACTGAATACTGTCTATTTTCCAATCTAATTAACCTAACCTTACTACACTACACTTCAAAAGTTCAACAAAGAATTTGTTTACTTTTTTGGGGGGTTTTTTGTTATTATTACCACCAATATCGTTGTTTATCAAGAAAATTCCTTTCTAATTATATACTGACGAGCAAAATAAAGTATAACACTCACATGTTTTCGATTAATTCATTATTTTAAAGAAATCAAATGCATTTGATTATGGCACGATACAATAACACCTTTCGGCGCTAGTTTGAATGATTAACTTGTTATGTTATATGTCGATGAACAATTGTGTTTTATCAATATTATTTTTGAGGAATTTTTAAATTTAAAATTTACATGTTTAATTTTTTTTTTAAACACGTTAAAGTATTCTTTGACTGATTTAATTTTTTGGACTAATTTCCAACACTACATGTATTCATTTTCTAATACAATGTCGAAAACTCGAGAAATTTAATATTGAAAATTATACATATGATACAAATGAGTGTTATACTTTCTTTTGCACGTCAGTATATATGCAGAAAGGAATTTTCTTGATAAACATCGATATGGGTGGTGCAGGTAAACAACAAGCAGTGCGGAAATATAGCAAGGCTGAAACTAAGCTGAAGATATCGAATTGTAACATTTTGCCTTGGACAAGAACTTGAATACAATTGGCTTTCAGTCTAACGATGAATCACTCATTGAAAAAGAGTTACCAAAATTGCCATAATCTTTGCACTGTCTTCTCCAATAACGTCCTAAATTTATGTACCAAACGGGTCGGTGGTGCAGTATTTTTGAGAGTGTGACTCTCGAATGTTTCGGATTATGGCTTTGGGCAAACATATATGGAGTCTGATTTCAACCAGAAGTTCGGCTTCTTTCTCCTGTAGAAACACATTTATACTAGGAGTTCGGTTTCTTTGTCTCCTAGAGACACATATATACGGGGAGTTCAGCTTCGCTGTCTCCTATAGACACATATACACCAGTAGTTCGACTTCTTTGTCTCATTTAGACACATATATACCAGGAGTTCGGCTTCTTTGTCTCTTATAGACACATATATACCAGTAGTTCGACTTCTTTGTCTCATTTAGACACACATTTACCAGGAGTTCGGCTTCTGTGTTTCTTACAGACACATATATTCCCTGGTTTCGGCTTCTTTCTCTCCTAAAGACACATATATACCAGAAGTTCCACTCCCTTGTTTCCTATAGATAGATGTACATATACCAGGAGTCCGGCTTCTTTGTCTCCTGTGGATACATATACACTGCCGGCCAAAAGAAACGCCTACTAGATATCTTATCAGATACCGTAAACAAATTATAATGAACAGACTAGCAAAATTATAGCATAATGAAGTTCCACCATTTCTGCATAATATATATGAATTTCAGAATTTCATGTCACGAAAGAATGACGATTGTTGAAATGAGAAAACTATAATTGTTCAGTTTTCGATCAGTGCTTGATTAAAAAAAAACATTTTAAAAATATTTTCATACAACCACGAGCAACAATACAGGCACGCATTCACATGTAAGTGGTGATGTGATGTGATGTAAGTGAATTAACCTAAAATAGCCATCTTCACTGGGCGTGGTTTTCATGTAGGTTATTGACTCGAATCACAGTTTTCCACGATTTCAATGGACTTTCATATTAGTTATTGCTTGAGCATAACGTGGAGATCACCATTAATTACATTTCAGAAATTATTGCATCTTTCATTTTAAGGAAAATCAAGTAGGCGTTTCTTTTGGCCGACAGTGTATACCAGGAGTTCAGCAGGGTAAATCGTCTTGGAGTTTTTATGCTGATATTTCATTTCTACGCTTCTGTTTGTAATAGTTCGAACACATAAGACGCATTAGAGATTCCCTGAAGGGCCGGTAGGTGGCGGTGTATATGAAAACGTTAAACAAACTGTTGGATAGCAAGCCAATAGTCGTTATTTGTAGCATTATGACTGGAACATTTTCAATCCTGGAAACCAAATTCCAAACAACGCTGACGGCTAATGGTGAATTACAAAGACAGAACACAGCAACTGAGATCATCACCATCAGAAGGAACTTAGACAAACCTTTGTTCGGCGGGTTGGCTCCCACTGGGCTAATGATTCGTTGGCCTCTATACAACTCTGCAGCGATAACACAGGAAGTGATGACGATGATGATGAAGGTGAGGAGAGGGATGCCAACTGAAGCGATGACAGTCATCCTTGTATCGAAGTCCACAACACAAAGCGCAATATCAGCGTTGTAGTAAAAGTCCACATCAGGGAAAACGATCATAAAGAGTCTGATGACACTGACAAAGATGCTGAAAACAACTGCGAGAATAAAGTTCCTCTTTGTCATGATCCGAACATAGGCAAGTGGTTTTAATATAGCAATGCATCGATCGATGACAGTCAAGGCGACGTTGAAGATGGTTTGTCCTGTCAGCAAAATTGAAATGCAGGAAGAAAACCCAATCAAGCTTGCTGGAAACGCGAATCTATGAAGTAATGCAGAAGGTACCACAAACACGAGGTAATAAAATCCAAAAGAAAAGTCCGTCATAGCCCTAAAGTTAAGCATCCACAATGCATTCATATGCAACTCGTCAGTCTTGGCAATCACATAGATGATCACCCCATTGGCAACCATGACAGAAATGGAAACAATGGTGTAGGCGACACCCAGGGTGATCGTGCTGGTAATTATATCAGTGGTGTTTGAAGAATTCATTGTTGATCCGAGAATATTTCTGGTGTTCAAATACTTTGTCCTGATTTAGGAAATGATGTCTCTCTTAAACACCAAGGAAGCCCGATTCCAAATGCCTGATTTGTTTCACGCATCACTATCTACATGTATATATACCTTCCCACATCCAACTGGTACACTTAGATAATAAATTACTCACCTCAGCTACTTAGCATGTTAACAGTGCTAATTCGATTGTCCAATGTTGAACAATAGGATATCATTAGCACATACCTTCATGCAAGAACTATGATTTTGCATGCCACAACAATTGTCATATTTCATAAATCAAATTGATTTTTATTTCCATTGGAATAGTTGGGGGTCACATATTTCAAACGTTATAAATGGTACTTATACTTATAAATGTACTTTATCCAGAGGTACCGACTGTTACTGAAAATTATCATTTTGATGATAGTCGACTGAGTAAATTGACGACACGAAGGTAAAGTAGCGATTTCTGATCGAAAACCGGACAATGCACCGCGCGTGGCGCGCGCCAATGAGTCAGACAAACAGACAAAATAACAATTTTGGTTGATAATGTTTAATAGGTCATATAACTACTGTACATGTAAATGGAACGTGCAGTTTCGGTTTCTGCACTTGCACAATGATATGTTACTCGATTTTAATTGGAAACTAGTTAATTATGATATATTAGGCGATTGGGCAAGAATATGCAAGCTGAGTGAATTTGTTTGTATTGTAAACAGCTCATATGGTGAGTGAGTGCGTATTAAAGCCAAATATTTTGTTATGAAACACAATGGATTCATCATTAACAAGCTTAAGGCATTAAGAAGCATTCTTAACTACGCATTAACATCAATATGAATATCAATGACAACCTGCTACACTATGACGGCGGGAAGGAGTAATTGCAGGTGCAATGCCAACTTATCTGTACATTTGCAAATCTCGCAGCCTATAGAATTCTCCATTATAAGGTCTCACAACATTAATTACGTGATACACTGCTAACACAAGTCCATCTGATGTCATCACACTCAGTGGCACGCGCTAAGCGAACGGCTGGGTGTCTTTGGAACAAACTACATTGATTTGTCGAGATAAAACATTATTCCTCATATATCATGATAAAGACATTGTATGTTTTCTCTACCGATTAATATCAATCATATTTGTTGAAAAAAAAACCAGTTTGTACAAGAAACATTTAAAGGCCCTGTAGCACGTGTTTGAATATTTTGTTTTCTCAAATATTTATTATTATAGATTATACAATATCTTGTAATGTTAGAGGGTGAAACATCTGATTACTTGACCTGATAAGCCATATATCCAACGATTATCCGTCTTGAAAGAAAACGGTACGGCGCATAAAAGCGACAGTGGTGTGGAGCTCTTCAGTGTGAGAGGTAGATTTGAAGGTCTCATGCAAATTTGACAGTTCAGACAGCAAGATGGTTGACCATTCTATCATGGTATCATATTTAAAACTATGCTTTGAGTGTTTATGTCACGATACATCAATCAGACCACTTGAACTACCTTCGAGCGGCCATTTTAATGTGAACACATTAAAATGACCGCACGAAGAGAAATGGATTAACCGAACAATGTACACTCGTTTTAGAACTATTTTTATTGACTCGAGAGTATTATTTAGCCATTGGTAACATTTATTTACCTTTTTATTAGCTCACTTTATTTCAATAGGAAAACATGCTACAACGCTATTGTCCATTTCCCTTTTTCATTCTATAAATGAACTAAGTTGAAAGTCTATGTTTAGAGGGGAAAGTCTACAAGAAAACAATCAGCAATGGTTTGAGTAAAAATCTAAACAATGTGTAGAATAACTACACTTTTCTCGACCATCGAAGATTAATTGCGAAATCAATGCCAAATACGATACCCATATAAATGAAATAAACGAAAGGTTTACAGAATGTGTTTCAAGGATTCAAGCGTCATAGATAACCGACTGTAAAGGATTCAGAAGTCATCGAGGTGTGTTTCGCAAAATTACTCAGAAAATGTAATATATCGGAAGAGCCATGAGTGTTTTTATTGAACCCCAAATTCAGCACTCCTGGTGAATGGGGGCTGTGTTTGATTTAACAACACTAGGGTCGAGTCAACGCATGCGCTTTGACGTTTCAAAACGACTCGGGTGTTGACTCACAGTATAAAATTCGCCTCAGCTATCAACACCAACAATTCAATATTCCGTTGAAAAATATAACTTACATTAAAGGTACATCCATTGTGTAGATGGAGGTCACATATTGCAAATGTTATAAATGGTTTTACTTTCTCGAGAGGTACCGACTGTTACCGAAAACTACCATTTTGATGATAGTAGACTTAGCATATTGACAATATGAAGGTAAAAGTACCGATTTCTGATCGAAAACCGGACAATACACAGCGTGTAGCGCGCGTCAATGAGTCAAACGTAATTCTGGAATCTTATTTATAACAGACAAAGAGACAAATTGGAGTTGATAATATTTAATAGGTCACATAACAAGTGTGCAAGTAAATGGGGCGCGCAGTTTCGGTTTCTGCACATGCATAATGATGTTACTCAATTTTAATTGGAAACTGGTAATTATGATATATTTACCGTAAATGTGCAAGCTGAGTGAATTTATGTGTATTGTAGACAGCACATGTGGTGAGTTGGAACGTATCAAAGCCAAATAAAATTTGATGAAACACAATGGATGGACCTTTAATATAAACACGTCTATATGTTATAAATTGTAATACCTCATTCATAACGTGAATTTGTGACGCTTTAGGGGAGGAAAAAGCTGCCACAGAGGCGTGGTTAGGGGGGCAAACGGAAGACTTCTACAAAAGCGGCATCAAAAGTCTGAAAGAGAAATGGAATAAGTGTATTCTGGTGAAGGGTAACTATATTGAAAAATAAAAGTAAAAAATTGACTACGCGAGTTGGTTTTATATTGAAGTTGCAACACTTATTGAACGCCCCTCGTACCTATGGCATCTGATGTCACAGCTCAGTTTTCCCCGCAAAATCGGGGAGTATGTCATAGCTCGACTCTTGAGTCGAGTTGTCCCAGAACAAGAGTTTGATACTCGAGTCCACAAATCGAACGCAGTGAAGGTGGTTGATGATTTTGTCGAAGGGTAACGATTGTTTGGATACCGGTTTGTCATACTACATAACCAAACGTGAAGTTAAGACAGCAACATGTGGGTTGCAAAGGAATAAATCTCGTTTTGATAGGATACACTTTCTAAAGGGGCATTTCCTGAAGCTTGGAGCGCTCAAATGCCAAACTTTAAAACAAAATAAAAGTGAATCGTGTATGTACATGAGCATGTCATTAATGAAGAGTACGTCCAAACCATTTACAACCTTAACAAATAGGAACATTGATGGCACGTTAAAAGTGCTGGTTTTATTTTATATTATTACACCACTCCACAAGTTGACGATATATCATTTGTTTACGATATATCATTAAGTATACCACAAGGTAAATTAAACTGTCTAAATATCCCAATTGTTCTACAGGGTTAAAACAGGGGTGTGAATTTAGTCCCCTACTGTTTTCAATACTTGTCAAGGAGCTGTCTGACTGCTATGAGTATTTGTTTTATATTTAAAGGAATATATGTAATGAATATTTTAATAATATTGCATATTTACATCAGAAGAAAGTATACTATCTTACCTTTTTGCTGATCTGTTCGTATGACCGTAAATCCTTGAATAATGGCCCGGCGTTTATTAATTTCAAACACCCATTTAACCGGGCGATAATTAATTTCATTATACATTAACATTATTGCATTTACATTTGCTAAATTTAACCCGGCGATTATTCAAGGCGTTCGATTATTCCAGGATTTACGGTATTTTGCTGATACACCGGTTGTTGCCTCTGTCAAAGCCAAAGCTTACATGTATCAATGTTTTGACATTGTAACGAGTACAGTAACGAATACATGTATGTATTATGTATACAGATGTACTAAGTGCCTCGACATCAATGGTCCCTGACAGACGGGTACCTGTCCAAAGGTTGTAGTGAAGGCTTAGTCGGTTCTCACTTTTGTTTTATCTCCTGTCATTTGGTGAAATAAAAGAGAATTTATTATCTGGGGAAATGTAATTACTAAAGATTCCTACATGTGTTTGAAATCCTACATGTGCTTGGATGCAGGCTTGTTGCAAAGGTGCTAATATTATTACTATTAGCAGGATATACATATTGAGAAAGCTCTCAATTTCAGATAAAGAACTTGTATTACATTATAAGTTGTATGCTTCTCTGGAAGGATGTACCGTCAGTGTACTAGCTTTGACATTGTAATGGAAGTAGATGCCTACATGTAACATTTTCAGCCTTTATATATGAGATGAACCAGGTAGAACTTGATCATAGATCATTCTGCAGAGTGTGCTGAGCAACTCCTTCTTTTGAGTATATATAATGTATACAGATGTACTAAGTGCTTCGACATCAATATTCCTTGACAGGCGATCAGCTACGGGTACCTGCCCATATGTTGCTATGAACCCTTAGTTGGCTCTCGCTTTTGTTTTATCTCCTGTCATGTTGTGAACTGATCCAAAGAGAATTTCCTTTCTGGGGAAATGTAATGTACTAAACAACCCTGCTTGTGTTTGAGATTGAAACACGTTCTTAGATGCAGACTTGTTGCGAAGGTGCTAATATTATTACCATTAGCAGGATATAAACTCACGTGTAAAAAAAGATATTTCTTCCACGGGCGAAAATACAAACTGAAATAGCGTCACATCATGTCTTCAAAACCCAACGATACTAAATATGAATGTTCAAATCATTATCTATTCATATTTCTATGAAGCACACATTTTCTGGAATCCCCTTAACTAGACGAAATAGAAGCGTCAAATGACCATGTTTAGCTTGTTTTGTGACGCCCCACAGTATTGATGCGTCACAAGTTGAAATCCAAGGAGAGTATTTATGTCGATGACAACTTTCATTAATTAAATTTCTACTTTCTTTCATTTTTTAAACTTAAATACCAATCAATATGGCCAAATAATATCTTGAAAAAATTATTTTAACACCCCAAATGTATTTGAACAGACATTTAAAAAAATGAAAGTATCATGCTCTGATATATACAGTAATACTCTACAAAACATGTGTTTGTCAAATAAATTCAAAATCTGCTTTTTCCGGCATCAATATTTCATTTCATACTCTTTAAAATATTTTGGGACGTTTCATTTGCACGTGAGTATTCATATTGAGAAAGCTATCGTTTTCAGATAGTGTACTTGTATTACATAAATCGTATGTTTCTCAAGAAGATAATGCGGTCTAATGTACTGTCTTTGTACCAGTATCTCCCGAGCCTTCAGGCGAGTAATGATGCTGGTACAGAGATGGTACATCAGGCCGTAGTACCGGAGTGGGAGCATACAATGTATTTATCTTTAATGTCATCAAATTAACCTAAAATATTCATTTTGTTTTCACTGTCGTTAAAGGGGTTGTAGCACGTTTTTTGCTAAATTTATTTTTTCAAATTTCCCATTTAAACTCATCGGCAAAAGAAACTTAATACCTCAGTTGATTTTATCATATGTATGATTTTCAATTGCAAATATCTCAAGTTTTCGAAATGATAATCTAAAACGGAAATGTACATGTGTTTAGTCAGCCGTAAAAGAATACTTCTACATGTCTTTTTAATTTTAAAATAAATGAAATTTTAAATTTTCGAAACTTTTTCAAAAATTATTTTTGATGATACCCAATTGTCCATTGACATATAAGACATATTCTATGTGAAAATTGATAAATGTGCCTGATTCTGCACACATTTACATTATTTTAAACATCGTAAGGATCTGGTTGGTGGAAATTTCATTTCTTACCCCTGTCTTCATAAACAAAGAAACTGTAACTAAAATGTAACCACAGTCACCAATTAATTCATCCAAACTACTGCAGATAAGTATTATAGTATCTTGTCACAGTCAAATGAATCTGATTTCTTTTAAATATTGCATTAATCAAAACCAACTGAGGTGATAATTTTATTTTGCCGGATAGTGTATAATGATACTTTATGTCATTTAAATTTACTTAAGAGTAAAACATCTCATTACACAAACCAATTATCTGTAGTAGTAATCACGTTGTTGCGTATTAAGCAAACATTGCATGGCGGCCATTTTATTGTGAACACATTTTATTATTTTTAATTACAAAACCGATTCCCAATGCTTTACCGAACCATGTACACTCATTTTTTAATTTGATTTTCCGAAGAGAGAAGGGTGTTTTACTATTGGTGACATTATATTTCAAATACTTTTCATCGACTTATTTGAGCGAAAAAGCGTGCTACTGTCCCTTTAACGGATAAGTATTTGCACGACCTTGTCATGAAATATGTACAGCGCGGGAGTCACGGGGTACGTCAAATGAAATGCTTAGTCGTTATGAACAAACAATGCGATGAATAAACTGGTTTCAAAGACAGTCGGACGAATTTGTCAAAGTGAATAAATAATGAATCTGAGGATGTTGACAGAGTATGTCAAGAACAATGCAAAATCAATAGTTGAATACTATGGTAACATGTTCTAAACCAAGAGAACTCAAACATATAATAATCAAGTCAGTGCTCACTTTACTGCTTTTTCAACCATGAGCATTGACAGATGAAGATGGCGTCGTGTTGGGTTCTGCTTTTCTTAGGTAGGTATATATATATATATATATATATATATATATATATATATATATATATTAAAACAAGTAAACTTCTTCATAGTTCAAGTAATATATACATATATAAAAGTTTATACAACGGCGCTGTTGCAGTCTAGCAGGCTGCTGATGGATATGCCTGTCTGAACAGGTGTGTCTTCAATAACTTTCAGAAAGTCTGATTATCTGCTGCACGCTTGATGTCCATCGGCAGATGATTCCAGACACAGAGAATGACCTCTCGGCCATTTTGGTTTTGGTGTCTGGAACTGTCAGGAGGTTGTTGGTTGTTGATCTCAGTTGTCTCCTTGGTTGATATGGGCAGAGAAGACATTTAAGATATATTTATATGGTAGCAAAAACACGGCCAGGTCCAACATTATTTATTTCAATATATTTACAGGGATGATTCCTATTTCTAATGGCAGCATTGCCAGGGGGAAGCCGACAATGCAAGGATCTACCTGGGGACAGAACCCTAGTGACAAAGCTGTTGATGGCAACTATGAACCGTTTATAAGGAAGCAGTCGGGAAGTTGTGCACACTTAGGTGATACAAACTTGTGGTGGACTGTGGATTTGCAGGATGTGTTCTCCACCAACAGGGTCGTGATCTACAGCAGAGATCCTAAGACATGGCAATGTAGGTGTCATTTAAACATCATATGAAACTTAGGGTTAGTGAAAGGGCGTTTTCAATACACTACTGTGCAAAAGTAGGTACAGCGAAATGTCCGCGAACATGGTGTACTTAATTTTGCACATTAGTGTAACTGTTAGTGGTACATGTAATCACTGACCTGATGGTTAGTCTTAACAAAAGACAACTCTTACCTGTTGAACTGGGTTCACCCTGCCGTTGAGCACACCTAAGTCTTAAAAACAAGTGGTGGACTGTGGATTTGCAGGATGTGTTCTCCACCAACAGGGTCGTGATCTACAACAGAAATCCTAAGTCAGCTCAAATTAGGTGTCATTTAAACATCATGAAAAGGGTTAGTGAAAGGGCGTTTTCAATGACAGAGACATCATCATCAAAGTCATCAGTAATGAAGTAAACACTTATCCTTGTTAAAACAAACCTTGACCCTAATAATAATAACTACGCTACTGTGCAAAAGTAAGTGCAGCAAAATGTTTGCGAACATGGTGTACTTAATTTTGCACAGTAGTTTTACTGTTAGTAGGTATTTTGTGTACTCTACAAGCATGAAAGTAAATCTAAATGGTATTCATAAGAGGAGGCCCTTTAAGACATTATGAAAAATGGACATTTAAAGGAAGTGAACTTGAAGTTGTAAACTTTTAGAGCTTTCTAGGGATGGTGTTCACTCCAAAACTTTCATGGAGTAAAACATTCAGCTATGTTTAACATTTTTTCTTTTCAAAGGAAAATTGGGAATTTGGAATATAAAGTTCACTTTAAACTGTTTGACAGTATGTTTGTGGCCATCTTATGTTATGGATCCGAAATCTGGGGAACTGCACATAACAAGCTGATTGAAAGTATTCAATCATCATTCGGTAAAAGATTACTTCGACATAAATACTCTAAACAATATGGTTCTTGCGGAGACTACCCCTTTAAGAGCAATAAAATAATGGATAAGAGTATCTCATCTCGGGAACAACAGATGCTTAAATCTATGACGTGCGTGTATGTGTGTGTGTGTGTGTGTGTGTGTGTGTGTATAGTAAGCAAGTATAGTAAATGAAACCATAGTCAAAACAGGTGGTAAAAGGAACTTTGTTAGATATCAATAAAGGAAAAAAAGTTTAATACTAGAAATGTAGTATTTTAAAGTTTTTAGCAGTTTTTTTCTCATTTTTCCATAGACTCCCATGTTAAAATTGTACTTCACCCCACTATCTTACAGGCGTGATATCTCGAAAAAAAACCACACTACCCCCTATTTTTTAATGCTGATTTTCCAATCATATACTTTGATCTTTTAAAAAATATAAGTTAGAAAAAAAGTTTAATTCTATAAATTTGAGGAGCGAACATCCTTAAAAGCACGACTGAAAGATATAGTTGAAGGCTACCAAGGAACATAAAGTCTTCGTTACTAATGATAGTAAACATTGAATGTCTGTATTTGGAATGTTTTCTCCGTAAATCAGATTCAGTCGCATTTGTCTTCTCCATCGAGGTGTCTTTTACATATGGTTATTGTGAAAATGTCAGGTTAATTGTCGTTATTTCACAAAGAGTAAAGTACATACACCACAGTCTTATAGTCAATTTTCCCTACAGACAGGTTAGACAATCTGTACGTGGAAGGATTCATGGGGGACCCTTACCTCTGTCCTACGTCCAGTAGCCTCTGTGGGTACAACCCTGGTCCTTCTGGTGACGTGGTCACCATCGTCTGTCACAACAACACACTTGCTAGGTACATCAGACTCAGGGGAAAGCCGGATATGGCTTTATGTGAAGTGGACGTCTTTGGACAAGCTGTCGGTGGTAAGTATGTGATAATGTGATAATATCAGTAAGCAAACTTTTTACAGGGCATGATTCATCTGGTCACCACCCTATCTAGCTGCAGAACTTTAGCTATATAACCTCTCCCCCTGGTTCATTATGTTTATTTACACATGGAAACAAAATGGTTGCAATTATGAATAAAAGACTAAATGTTCAAGGTTGTGAACAACAGGTCCGAAATCCTGCGCAAACCCGATACAGAGGATGTAGTAGAAACAACAGGAAAGCGCAAATCAAAACCTGTAGGAGAAAACTCGGTGTGCTGTTGTTCCTTGATAAACCGTTTACTATGAAGTTTGTACACCTCATTGAACTTTCACCCTAAATATATATAAGCAAATATAACTAATACACTGAAGACGTATATCAACTTTCATAATCGATACTTTATCTTCCCTTGTTTTTTCTCCTCTTTATTTTTTCTGCCAGTTGGAGTTCTGCTCATTTCTCATTTTCTCGGGGAGGGAGCGAATCCAGTTTTCCTTCTTCTGTCAGATTATTTTTTAATTTGATTCTTCACGGCTAACATCCTTCGTCCAAAGTTCCTGGAGTTTTTATTTTATGGAATCCTTGCTGACATCTGTCCTTAGATTCAGCATTTGGTCGTCTATGCGTGAGTAGTCCTCCACGTATTTGGTGTTTTGTTGGAGAGGGTAATCAAGGGTATGACATGATGGATCCTGCCATAGGACCGGAAATAGAAACTTGGATCAGCCTACGATGCGTGTTTGAGCCGGAAAACTAGTTTAATCCAAATGAAATTCTAAAATATGTAAGTCGGTGAAGATGGATTATATTTTGACACTTACATTTTTTAAGGTTGTCAGCTTCCGGCGACCATGAAAAAACAAACTGAAAAACGCATAACGACCTCAATCCAGCTCGGCACAGCCTCCACTCCAACTGACTGCATCACCCTGTGCCACTTCAGTCCTTACTCCTGCAGTGTCTTCAACTACAACGTTGTGGACGGTTCCTGCACAATTCCTGCTACACCGCTGAGAAGTGACTTCCTGATGAATGATAGTGACTGGAATCTCTACTACACCTGCTGATAGTGACTGGAATCTCTACTACACCTGCTGATAGTGACTGGAATCTCTACTACACCTGCTGATAGTGACTGGAATCTCTACTACACCTGCTGATAGTGACTGGAATCTCTACTACACCTGCTGATAGTGACTGAAACCTGTACTACACCTGCTGATAGTGATTGGAATCTCTACTACACCTGCTGATAGTGACTGGAACCTGTACTACACCTGCTGATAGTGACTGGAATCTCTACTACACCTGCTGATATGTCTGAATTCCTTTCTGAAATTGGGGAGGTTGTAGTTTTTTTTCACTTTAATCAAAACATTACTTTGATGAAAAATTTACTTTGTTTAAGAAATTTCCAATGATTTTTTTTTATATTTTGATTAAGAAATTGACTTTGATGAAAAAAATTGACTTTGATGGGAAAAAATTACTTTAATGAAAAATTGACTTTGAAGAAAATCTTGACTTTGAAGAAGAAATTGACTTTAAGGAGATATGGGACAAAGAAATCAAACTCACTTACGGTAACTTTTTGTGACAACTATGTTTTGTTGTGAATTAGTCTAAATATATATATATAACATTTTGTAAGCTTAATTCAATCAATAAACTAAAGGAAAGTGCTTACATTTACCGCAAAGTCTTTTACAACATGCCGAATGACGTTATCGTGACCTATATTCGCGGTAAATATGTTACTATGTGTGTTTATTTTAATTACATACATATCTCCAGTAATTGATGAATACAAATCACCTTGTATAATCAACTGATAGTTGTTCCTCCATCAATCACTCTTAGATTGATAGAGTATTCCCTATATTCGCGGTAAATATGTTACTATGTGTGTTTATTTTAATTACATACATATCTCCAGTAATTGATGAATATAAAACACCTTGTATAATCAAGTGATAGTTGTTCCTCCATCAATCACTCTTAGATTGATAGAGTTTTCAATAATAAATACATGATAGGCCGTCAAGGTTACACTTGAATTGATCAAAACCGCCGTGTTGACAGGTTTTTCCGTTCATGTATGTATTTTAAAAAATGATGTTAATGTGATGAACAACGTTCAGTGACCCCCTATAATTATTTCTGAATTCGTTTGTTAATTCAACTGCGCACATCAATTACAATTTTAGCAATATCTAAAATATGTGTGTCAGTGAAAAATTATGTTGAATATGCGAAAAATGGTTATAAAATTGCCGTTTTTATTTTTCAAAATGTTTATTAAATTTTGTTTCCCCTAACAATGTTATTAATTTTCAAAATTACAAATGTATTGATTTGATCTGGATCGATGAAAGCGCACGCTTTATTTAAGTAGGTGAAATCGGTCAAACATTGCGCAATTTGGTGACAAGGGTATTACTATTAATGCCGATAACTCTTTAAATCAAACTTGCTATTTTGAAAAAATAAGCGATTTCTAAAAAAAAATTTATCATCATCCTGTCTCTCCTAAACGAAAACAATGACTTTGATTATAAAATTGACTTTGATTAAGAAATTGACTTTTATTAAGAAATTGACTTTTATGAAGAGATTGACTTTGATGAAAAATTTACTTTGATGAAAAATTGATTTTGATGAAAAATTTACTTCGATTAAAAATTACTTTGATGAAAAATTACTTTGATGAAAAATTTACTTTAATTAAAAAAATGACTTTGATTAAAAAATTGACTTTGATTAAACAATTAACTTTGATGAAAACATCGATTTTGATGAAATATTGATTTCGATTAAAAGAATTGACCTTCAGGAAAATATTGACTTTAATGAAAAAAAATTACTTCAATGAAAAATCGACTCTGATTAAAAAATTGTGTTTGAAGAAAATTACAACTTTGAAGAAAAAATTACTTTAATGAACAAAATTGATTTTGATGGGGAAAAAAACGACTTTGATGAAAATTTTACTTTGATGAAAAATTTACTTTGATGAAAAATTTACTTTGATGAAAAATTTACTTCGATTGAAAATTACTTTGATAAAAAATTACTTTGATGAAAAATTGACTTTGATTAAAAAATTTACTTTGATGAAAACATCGATTTTGATGAAATATTGATTTCGATTAAAAGAATTGACTTTCATGAAAATATTGACTTTAATGAAAACAAATTACTTTGATGAAAAATGGACTCTGATTAAAAAATTGTCTTTGAAGAAATTTTTTTTTTGAAAATGTCGTTGAAATTAAAAATGACTTGATGGAAAATATATGTTTTCTTAGGGTGTAAGAATATGCGAAGAGTCGTTACAAAAGTGTGTTATTTGAATATAACACCATCTGGGACAGATATTCGCAAGATATTCCAAGATTGTATGGCCATTTCTTGGACGAAGTTTTATTCACATATCGTGCAGTTCATATACCATGCTGTGATCTTATTTTATATACCTAGTATGTGTTTCATAGAGTGTAAGAATATGTGATTAGTTGATACAAGTGTGATGTTTGGGCATTACTCCATTTGGGACAGATATTCACGAGATATTACAAGATTGTATAGACATTTCTTGGAGGGAGGTTTATCACGTATATAGAAAGTTCATATACTAGTTCGATTTCAATGTGTATATACTTAATTTATGAGGCATATAGTGTAAGGACATGCGACGTGTTGATTTAAATAAGTTATTTGAAGATACGACAACTTACAGCATATATACACAAGATATTCCAAGATTGTAGACATTTCTTGGAGGGAAGAGTAATCTCCTCTCGGATATTTCACATACCAAGTTTTGATTGCATATGTTCCATTATCAGGCCCCCCTAATGCCCTTATTTCATTACGACCCGAATTGCCACGAATCGCCACGAATTTGAAAATTTGCACTTTCGTGAGTTCGTAGATAATTCGTAATTGATTCGTGATATTCGTAAATGATTCCTAGTTGATTCGGCAACATTCTTGTTATTCGTGGCATTCGTGGAAAAAATTTTGTTTGTCAAAATATTTTCACGAATCATCTACGAATTTCAGATTCGTAGTTGCTTCGTAAACTGTTCGTATTTAATTCGGGACGTTCGTAACAACTTCGTAAACAATTCTTGGAAATTCGTTGTTGATAATTTTGATGTTCTCATCCCGAATTAATCCCGAAGCATTTACGAATTGTCTACGAACTATCGTAAACTATTCGTACTTGATTCGTGATATCGTATCTTATTCGTGGAAATTCGTAGTACATTCGTGACTGTGTCTTAATCATTTCTTACAATTCGTAGACAATTCGTAAAGAATTCGTACATGTTTCGTAGGTTTTTAGCATGAAAAGCTACGAATGTTCGTAAACATTTCGTACAAGTGTAAATGCTGTTGACGAATTTTGCCGAATGCTCACGAATATTCACGAATTTATGCAGCCGCCTATTCGTGTTGATTCGTGGCAATTCGGGTCGTAGTGAAATAGGGGCATAAGTTATGATTATGATTATGCATGTGGCATATAGTGTAAGAGAATGTGAAAAGTTGAGTTAACTGTGTAGGTTGAAGATCAGACTCCTTACAACAATTATACACTAGATATATCGAAGGAAAACATGTACCATCAAAATACATATCACAATTACGTCTCATCTATTTGATGACTTTAATTTGAAAACTATTATTTTTAAGGAAAAAAACAAGAACTTGCAGCTATGATTACAACAACTGACGTGCTGACGAGGCATACTTGTTCTTAAGTAATTAGTTGAAGATCGGCTTCACAACTCAGTTACTGAAAGTTTGTTGTAAGAAGTACGGCGTAAACTATTAAAAACATAATGTAATAAAAGGTCAACACATTAATTTCTTATTGTTTTCTTATTATCTTCTTCTTCTTCTTCATATCAAAGATGACGATATCACGGGTCGATGTCGGGTCTTCTTCTTCTTTTGGCATCGCCACTTTGCTACTTTGCATCGTTACTTCTCCACTTCGTCAGTTCGCCAGTTCACTACTTCTCTACTTCGCTTCCTTGCCACTTCGCCAATTCGTCATTTCGCGTCTCCGCTACTTTGCCACTTCGCATTGCGGGCGAAATAGCGAAGTGGCGATGTCAAGTAGCGAAGTGGCGATGCCAAGTAGCGAAGCAAAAATCTTCGCTATTTCGCTATTTCCCTATTTCGCTACTTCGCATCGCCTCTATGTTACTTGCATCGCGTTTTCGCTACTTCATACAATTTGTCATTCTTCATGTAATACAATTCCGACAATTTCACAGATGAGATTTCTAAAACGTGGGTATGATGCCAACTACTTTAACTTTACTTTTACTTTAATTCTTCTCATAAAGTGTGATACCATATGTTTGTTTTAAGTTAATGAATTGTGTATAATGGCTTAAAGATAAATGTGGTTATTCAATTAAAAGTGGATTGGCAAACAAGCCTAGATGATATTGACTTTGCACATGCAAAATATCTGAACTATATAATTATTTTAGGTTTACATATACCTGTATATTGAACAATCTTATGACATTTTGTTGCATTTGTCTCTAAAGCCCTTTAGCGGCTTGTACATTTATATTGTATTTTCATGGATCAACCTTATGTATCTCCTCTTATTTATACTTCTTATAAGTGTTATTTTATTAGTAATAGTAATTTGCAATAGTGTCTCGTAAGTCTACAAAGGCTGGGTGTATGTATTACTCCAGTATATTGTTTAGTTTACGAATATGTGTACATGATGAGACATAAACAAACAATTCTCTCTCTCTTCAAATAAACTTTTTTCACTTTTCTTTGATTTGGTCTTCGTTAGTTATTAGACGATTATAAATACGTCTTTCTTTCTTAACCTTTAACTGCAATGGGTTTTTTGAATTAGCATATGTACTTCGGTGCTCGGAAAAAAGTAACAGGGAAAAAAGTAACAGGAAAAAGAGTAACATTTTTTAAGTGTTTTTATTTAACAAGTTTAACAAAGTATAAAATAATATACAAGCACATTGTCATATTAGCACAATGTCATATTTGAAGGTGTAGATCATTTATTGATGATTTTAAGTGATTCTATTTATTTTTTAAGACCTGTTGGGAGTCTTTGCAAAAGTACAGTTATATTTTATCATATAATAGTACAATGATTTTTAAACCACCACAAATGTTGTTTGTTGTTATAGGTAAGTATACTCAGTTAAGCTAATAGTAATGATGTACTTCTAATATGTCCTATATAAATTATTCAAATAAACTTTTTTCATTTTTTCTTTGATTGGGTCTTCGTTATTTATTAGACAGTTTATGGTAAATTGTTTTCACAAATTCATGTGGTGGTGATAACCCTGCTGTTCAGTTTGATTGTTTGTTGTTTTGTTTGTTGTTCATTCAGGTGATTGGAGGTTTAATGCACGGCTCAAATCTCATTGACATCATAGTGTCACGTTCGATCTAATTTCAGTTAGATTGATCGCGGCAACAGTTATTATTGCAGAGAGAAACCTGCAATACCAGTGTAGCTATGCATTGTGGTGAAACCTTCGAGCATCGGATGGAACTAGCGATCTACTGATGGTTCTGCACTGAAATTCACCCATACTGCATGTACAACAGTTCTCTAAAGCAGACACATTTGCCGAGTTCTTGGCGGGATTCGAACCCCAGATCTCTTGATCCTTAACCGACAATCAATGCGCTATCCTGTCCCATGTTTAATTAATGAACTTATCCTATACATAATTTCTTTCTTTCACGAAATGATACATTGACATGGTACATGATGACGGAACAATTGTTTTTGCATGATGTGTTAAGTTCTACTCGTGACAAACGATACACGTTGATAGCTTATATGTGTTGGTATTTGACAACCAAACAAATAATATATGTGTTGCACCTGGCATTAACGCCAGCCCTGGCATTGACGCAAGTCAGCCCATGCATTGACGCCAGCCCACGCATTAACGCCAGCCCATGCATTAACGCCAGCTCACGCATTAACGCCAGCCATCCCATGCATTGTTACCAGCCCACGCATTAACGCCAGCTCACGCATTAACGCCAGCCATCCCATGCATTGACGCCAGCCCACGCATGAACACCAGCCAACGCATTAACGCCAGCCAGTCCATGCAATGACGACAGCCCACGCATTGACGCCAGCTCATGCAATAACGCCAGCTCACGCATTAATGCAAGCCAGCCCACTCATTGAGTCCAGCCGGCGCATTGACGCCAGCCAGCCCATGCATTGACACCAGCCCACGCATTAACGCCAGCTCACGCATTAACGCCAGCCAGCAAACTCATTGACTCCAGCCCACGCATTGACGGTAGCCAGTCCATGCTGGCAGCCAGTCCATGCTGGCAGCCAGGCCATGCATTAACGCCAACCCACGCATTAACGCCAGCTCAAGCATTAACGCCGGCCCACGCATTAACGCCAGCTCACGCATTAACGCCAACCCACTCATTAACGCCAGCCAGCCCATGAATTGACGACAGTTAACGCATTAACGTCAGCCAGCCCACGGATTAACGCCAGCTCAAGCATTAACGCCGGCCCAAGCATTAACGCCAGCTCACGCATTAACGCCAACCCACTCATTAACGCCAGCCAGCCCATGAATTGACGACAGTTAACGCATTAACGTCAGCCAGCCCACGGATTAACGCCAGCTCATGCATTAACGCCAGCCAGCCCACGCATTGACGCCAGCCAGTCCATGCATTGACGCCAGCCTATGCATTGCGCCAGCTCACGCATTGACGCCAGCACACGCATTGACGCAAGCTCACTCATTGATGCAAGCCAGCCAACGCATTGACGCCAGCAAGCCCATGCATTCTCATTAACGCCAGCCAGTCCACTCATTAACGCCAGCCAGCCCACACATTAACGCCAGCCCACTCATTAACGGCAACCAGCTCACTCATTGACTCCATCTCACGCATTAACGCCAGCCCACGCATTGACGGCAGTCAGCCCAGCTCGAATTAATCCGGAAGCATTTACGAATTGTCTACGAACTATCGTAAACTATTCGTACTTGATTCGTGATATCGTATCTTATTCGTGGAAATTCGTAGTACATTCGTGACTGTGTCTTAATCATTTCTTACAATTCGTAGACAATTCGTAAAGAATTCGTACAAGATTCGTAGGTTTTTAGCATGAAAAGCTACGAATGTTCGTAAACATTTCGTACAAGTGTAAATGCTGTTCACGAATTTTGCCGAATGCTCACGAATATTCACGAATTTATGCAGCCGCCTATTCGTGGTGATTCGTGGCAATTCGGATCGTAGTGAAATAGGGGCATAAGTTATGATTATGATTATGCATGTGGCATATAGTGTAAGAGAATGTGAAAAGTTGAGTTAACTGTGTAGGTTGAAGATCAGACTCCTTACAACAATTATACACTAGATATATCGAAGGAAAACATGTACCATCAAAATACATATCACAATTACGTCTCATCTATTTGATGACTTTAATTTGAAAACTATTATTTTTAAGGAAAAAAACAAGAACTTGCAGTTATGATTACAACAACTGACGTGCTGACGAGGCATACTTGTTCTTAAGTAATTAGTTGAAGATCGGCTTCACAACTCAGTTACTGAAAGTTTGTTGTAAGAAGTACGGCGTAAACTATTAAAAACATAATGTAATAAAAGGTCAACACATTAATTTCTTATTGTTTTCTTATTATCTTCTTCTTCTTCTTCATATCAAAGATGACGATATCACGGGTCGATGTCGGGTCTTCTTCTTCTTTTGGCATCGCCACTTTGCTACTTTGCATCGTTACTTCTCCACTTCGTCAGTTCGCCAGTTCACTACTTCTCTACTTCGCTTCCTTGCCACTTCGCCAATTCGTCATTTCGGGTCTCCGCTACTTTGCCACTCTGCATTGCGGGCGAAATAGCGAAGTGGCGATGTCAAGTAGCGAAGTGGCGATGCCAAGTAGCGAAGCAAAAATCTTCGCTATTTCGCTATTTCGCTATTTCCCTATTTCGCTACTTCGCATCGCCTCTATGCTACTTGCATCGCGTTTTCGCTACTTCATACAATTTGTCATTCTTCATGTAATACAATTCCGACAATTTCACAGATGAGATTTCTAAAACGTGGGTATGATGCCAACTACTTTAACTTTACTTTTACTTTAATTCTTCTCATAAAGTGTGATAACATATGTTTGTTTTAAGTTAATGAATTGTGTATAATGGCTTAAAGATAAATGTGTTTATTCAATTAAAAGTGGATTGGCAAACAAGCCTAGATGATATTGACTTTGCACATGCAAAATATCTGAACTATATCTTTATTTTACGTTTACATATACCTGTATATTGAACAATCTTATGACATTTTGTTGCATTTGTCTCTAAAGCCCTTTGGCGACTTGTACATTTATATTGTATTTTCATGGATCAATCTTATGTATCTCCTCTTATTTATACTTCTTATAAGTGTTATTTTATTAGTAATAGTAATTTGCAATAGTGTCTCGTAAGTCTACAAAGGCTGGGTGTATGTATTAATCCAGTATATTGTTTAATTTACGAATATGTGTACATGATGAGACATAAACAAACAATTCTCTCTCTCTTCAAATAAACTTTTTTCACGTTTTCTTTGATTTGGTCTTCGTTAGTTATTAGACGGTTATAAATACGTCTTTCTTTCTTAACCTTTAACTGCAATGGGTTTTTTGAATTAGCATATGTACTTCGGTGATCGGAAAAAAAGAAACAGGGAAAAAAGTAACAGGAAAAAGAGTAACATTTTTTAAGTGTTTTTATTTAACAAGTTTAAAAAAGTATAAAATAATATAGAAGCACATTGTCATATTAGCACAATGTCATATTTGAAGGTGTAGATCATTTATTGATGATTTTAAGTGATTCTATTTAATTTTTAAGACATGTTGGGAGTCTTTGCAAAAGTACAGTTATATTTTATCATATAATAGTACAATGATTTTTAAACCACCACAAATGTTGTTTGTTGTTATAGGTAATTATACTCAGTTAAGCTAATAGTAATAATGTACTTTTGATATGTCCTATATAAATTATTCAAATAAACTTTTTTCATTTTTTCTTTGATTAGGTCTTCGTTATTTATTAGACAGTTTATGGTAAATTGTTTTCACAAATTCATGTGGTGGTGATAACCCTGCTGTTCAGTTTGATTGTTTGTTGTTTTGTTTGTTGTTCATTCAGGTGATTGGAGGTTTAATGCACGGCTCAAATCTCATTGACATCATAGTGTCACGTTCGATCTAATTTCAGTTAGATTGATCGCGGCAACAGTTATTATTGCAGAGAGAAATGTATCAATCAATCAATGCGCTATCCTGTCCCATGTTTAATTAATGAATCCTATACATAATTTCTTTCTTAATCATGAAATGATACATTGACATGATACATGATGACGGAACAATTGTTTCTGCATGATGTGTTAAGTTCTACTCGTGACAAACGATACACGTTGATAACTTATATGTGTTGGAATTTGACAACCAAACAAATAATATATGTGTTCCACCTGGCATTAACGCCAGCCCTGGCATTGACGCAAGTCAGCCCATGCATTGACGCCAGCCCACGCATTAATGCCAGCCCACGCATTAACGCCAGCTCACGCATTAACGCCAGCCATCCCATGCATTGACGCCAGCCCACGCATTAATGCCAGCTCACGCATTAACGCAAGCCATCCCATGCATTGACGCCAGCCGACGCATGAACACCGGCCAACGCATTAATGCCAGCCAGTCCATGCAATGACGCCAGCCCACGCATTGACGCCAGCTCACGCATTAACGTCAGCTCACGCATTAACGCAAGCCAGCCCTCTCATTGAGTCCAGCCGGCGCATTGACGCCAGCCAGCCCATGCATTGACACCAGCCCACGCATTAACGCCAGCTCACGCATTAACGCCAGCCAGCAAACTCATTGACTCAAGCCCACGCATTGACAGCAGCCAGTCCATGCCGGCAGCCAGGCCATGTATTAACGCCAACCCACGCATTAACGCCAGCTCACGCATGAACGCCAGCCCACGCATTAACGCCAGCTTACGCATTAACGCCAACCCGCTCATTAACGCCAGCCAGCCCATGAATTGACGACAATAAACGCATTAACGTCAGCCAGCCCACGCATTAAAGCCAGCTCATGCATTAACGCCAGCCAGCCCACGCATTGACGCCAGCCAGTCCATGCATTGACGCCAGCCTATGCATTGCGCCAGCTCACGCATTGACGCCAGCACACGCATTGACGCCAGCACACGCATTGACGCAAGCTCACTCATTACTGCCAGCCAGCCAATGCATTGACGCCAGCAAGCCCATGCATTCTCATTAACGCCAGCCAGTCCACTCATTAACGCCAGCCAGCCCACACATTAACGCCAGCCCACTCATTAACGGCAGCCAGCTCACTCATTGACTCCCCCCCCCCCCCCATTGACTCCAGCTCACGCATAAACGCCAGTCAACCCACGCATTGACGCCAGCCAGCCCATGCATTCATGCCAGCCCATGCATTGCGCCAGTTCATGCAATGACACCAGCTCACTCACTGACGCCAGCCAGCCCAATCATTGACGCCAGCCATCCCATGCATTCTCTTTAACGCAAGCTCCCGCATGAACGCCAGCCAGTTCACTCATTGACGCCAGCCAGCCCACACATTGACTCCAGCCAACGCATTAACGCCAGCCAGCCCATGCATTGATTCCAGCCCACGCATTAACGCCAGCCAACTCACTCATTGACTCCAGCCCACGCATTGACGGCAGCCAGCCCTTGCATTGAAGCCAGCCAACGCATTAACGCCAGCCCACTCATTAACGCCAGCCAGCCCATGCATTGACGTTAGCTCACGCTTTAACGCCAGCCAGCTCACGAATTGACGGCAACCAGCCAATGCATTGACGCCAACCTATGCATTGACGCCAGCCCACGTATTTACGCAAGATCATTAACGCCAGCCAGCCCAATCATTGACTCCAGCCCACGCATTTAAACTAATCTAGCCCATGCATTGACGCCAGCTCACTCATTGACTCCCGCTCACACATTGACGCCAGCTCACGCATTAACGACAGCCCCCTCATCAACGCTAGCCAGCCCATGCAGTGACGCCAGCTCACGCATTAACACCAGCCAGCCCACTCATTGACTCCAGCCCACGCATTGACGGCAGCCAACCAATGCATTGACGCTAACCCAAGCATTAACGCCAGGTCGCGCATTAACGCCAGCAAGCCCACGCATTGACGCCAGCCAGCCCACGCATTGACGTCAGCAAGCCCATGCATTAACGCCAGCCCACACATTAACGCCAGCCAGTCCACTCACTGACGCCAGCACACACATTAACGCCAGCCAGCCCAAACATTGTCGCCAGCCCATGCATTGACGCAAGCCCACGCCCATTGAGTGCACCAGCTGATGGGTTCCCTGATTTGACATATAAGCAAATACATAATATAGCCTGAAGCAAAAACTAATTTCGGTATAATTAAACACTTTCTTACTGATGGTAAGGTCATTATGTGAAATACAAGGACTCTCGGACCTGACTCCCTTGGAGGTCTGACCTGGTCTCGTGGTGTCATGGTTAGTTCGTTCAGCCAGAAAGCAAAATTACCCTCCTCTCACCCCAAATGAAAACAAAACAAAAGGTTTAAAGTTTATTGGCCGCAAACGCAAAACACTGGTAAAACACATAACCATAGACCGACATAAGCATTGACATAAACATAGACATAGACATTAGCATTGACGTGCGCGTTGACAATACAAACGCGAGTAGGAACAATGTAAGTAGTAATTAAATATTTATGGAATGAAAAAGTATGTGAAACTGTTGCGCGTGATGCACGTGCGAATTTATAGCTGAAGGTAAAGGATGTCGGGACAGAGAGAGGGGAACAAATTAGCAAAGGGTCCACAGGGGTACCCGTAGGGAAATTAAATATTTTGATAAGATTTAACAAAGTTGATACAGGACACAGGTTCGATCCCAGGTGTCTTATATGCTCATATATTACATGTTATAAAGTATCATCACTTAGATTTGGAAATTTAGAAAAGTTCTCGGTTGTAGGTTGTAAGTGTAGGTATATCAGAAAAGTATAGGTAGATCAGAAAAAAGTATACGTGTGTCTGCTAATACACCTGCACTTGTAACAAAAGAAACCATAGCAACGAGACCGGAAGTGGGGTATAACTAATAATGTATGTTGTTGAAAGCTATGAATGACTTAATTGAAACACTGTTAGATCATACGATGACATGTTTATCCAGCTACATATTTACAATGATATTGTATTATATAAATAAATAGTTTTTAACCACAAACGGTATTTACAAAGCAATAGAATCTTCGTTTTTTTCAATTATTGGTACTCAATTTCATGAATGGCTCAGTCTTCACTAAACGTGCATTTTTTTTTTTATTATTCTCAGACAAGATTTATTAATCAATATAAAAAAAATCAACAGATTTACAGATGACTTATTCAAAATATCACATTTAACAGCGCCAATGGTGATAGTAATAATAAACACAAAACGCTGATTCAAACATGATAATGACAAGATTCTGTTTCCCTCCTTGTCATAGTTAGGTGCCTTTTTTTGCCTTCATGAATTAGGAGATAAATCCATTCTGTTTTATATTTTGGGGTTGTATGTTGTGCATTTTTTACCCCTAAATTTAATTTCAAACCGAGCTTGCGAGGTTTGAAATGTTAATTTAGGGGTAAAAAATGCACAACATACAACCCCAAAATATAAAACAGAATGGATTTATCTCCATTCTAACATGACTAATTAGGAAAATAATGAGGAACTCTTTTGTCTTGCGCCAAAGCGCTGTGCTTGGGTCAAACCAGTACAGACCGGTTTCACTCGCCCGCGACCCTTCGGTGCAGTTCACTTTTCAAAGAACGTGCTTCAATCAAAATATCAAAACAAACACTAAAAC
Source organism: Gibbula magus (assembly GCA_936450465.1). Lineage (NCBI taxonomy): Eukaryota > Metazoa > Mollusca > Gastropoda > Trochida > Trochidae > Gibbula > Gibbula magus. Next base: position 66,643,050 of record OW388293.1, on the reverse strand, counting down.
TTGTTTCAATGAAACTTATCTTTATTCAATTGATGATAATATCAACAGAAAACCCATGTTGGAAGTCATCAGACTCACAGAAGCGATTTTCAAGTAAAAACATAGTCCGACCTATCTCCCCCACACCACGTCAAGGACCAATCCTATTCAAGGGGCGCTACTCTGAAAGTAGTTATTCACTACAAGCGAAGAGTTTGAAACTTGAAGAAAGCCTGACAAGAACGCTTTTTGTGTCATGGTTGAGGACATCGTGGAAGGATACGGGGTCATTTGGGATTGTGAACTGGAGGCAGTGGAAGAATTTTGCAAAATAGAGGAATAACGCCGCTTCTGTTCATTGGATGAATCGCTGTTGTATGAAGCGAGCGACTGTTGATTTCTGTGCCCCGTGATTTTCATGATTTCACGCGATTCTACGCCAGCATGTGACAACAGAGTGACAGTTGTGGCACGGACACAATGATTGGTATATATTTTATTCAGGTTACAATCGTTCGAGATGGTTTTCATCATTGTGTCCAGCGTGTTGTGGCCAAGAGGTTTGGTGTTAAACCAAATAGCATCAGATTCGGAAACCTGTTTTTTTGGCATTTGATAGAAAGCTGAATTTTGAGGGTTCAATTTGGAAAGATATTTTCGAAATGCGAGAATTGGACAGGAAACCTCGCCAGTGGCATAAATTCTGGAATTTGGGGCATTTTCCCTATCCTGGACCCCACCCGGGTGGTTTTTGGTGCTTTCAGTGTGAGTCATAGTTATATATTCTTCACCAGTGTCGTCCGATTTGACTACAAAGGAATCAGCGCGAAGGTGTCGCTGATTCTCACACCCCCGACGACCGAACCCAAGTGTCAAATCAAACCAGACTTTTTTTAGTAGCCCAGATGGCGTGTCAGTGACCTGTGATGACCTTATTTTTTCAAGATCGGACTCTGAAATAGGGGAGTGGTGGGTAGGGTTATCTAAACCAAGTTGTTTAATTTTTTTTAGCATGGCATTAAAAACATTGTTGGCCTTTAGGAATTCGATATCCCTCAAGATATTGATTTCCCTTTCAAAGGGTGGTTGGCGAATGTGGCGGTGGATGGCAGCCCTTATTCCGACGAATGAGGATTTGGAATATAATTTTCCGTCGGCCGTTCTCATCTCCGCATAGAAACGGCGAAGAATGCCATTAAGCTCAACTTTAGGGAGGCCTTCGAAATCGGGTGATTCTCGGTGGAATTCAAGCCATTCTGTGAACATATAAAAATGGATGTGGTTTTCAAATATTCGATGGAGTTTCAAACGGATTTACCTATTTGGAAATTCTGTGTTTTAAGGTAGGACATTTTCATTTATTTATTATAATTAGGTCGTTATTAATTATGTTTTATGGATCTTATTGACTATTGTATTTATTCTGTATAATAATTCGCAAGCTCGGTTTGAAATTAAATTTAGGGGTATAAAATGCACAACATACAACCCCAAAATATAAAACAGAATGGATTTATCTCCTAATTTAAATGGATTAATGGTTTTCTATGTGAACATGGACATTATTATAATATTGTCTTGGCAGTTTCATACGTTTAAGCACTTTCACACCCCAAGTCGTTGTGTTGTCTGTCCCTTTGCTATGGGAGTCCAAAACTATGTTTTCAAGATCTTTTTCATTCACGGCCTTGAAGCGTTTAGATTGTGGTTCCTCTAATTTTCCGTCATCTGAAATTAATATTTATTTAATTTTATAATTTGATGTAATTTACGATTACTGCATAATACAAACGCAGGGAAATAGTTGACAGATCTGGATTCTACACACACAAATAAACACAATTTTAGGTTTTGAAAACATTGTAAAATACCCGAAAGGTTTTAATGTAATGACACAGTTTACATATCATTTCAAATAAAATTACTTTTGTAATTAATTCTTTACCTGAATCGTTTTTCACCATTTGCGAAGAATTTACGCCGGGTAAATTCCCAAGCGTCTCTTTGTTTTCCTCTGAAATAATCAAATATTTTATTTGTAAATTTAGTTCATTTCTTGGATTTATATATCCTAATTATCTGATTTCCTAGGTACATTTACTTGATAAACTGATTAAACATATGATATAACTAACTCGCCGTTTATTTCTTTTGAAATGAATAGACAATCAGTACAAATGCGTAGCGGTGATCAGCTGGTGATAACATTAGCGAGATTTTTTAGTAGCAATACCGAGTTCACCACATTTTAATTAGATATCTACTAAAATTACCTTTCACATCTTCCAAAGCAAGAAGTTCTTCATCGAACCAGGAGGCATCAATGTCGTCAAAATTTGAATTTTCCAGAATATCAACAAAATCGCCGATGTAGAAATCCATTTTGCCGTCGTCTGCTAATTGCCTTAATTGGATGTAAACAAAAAGTTCACCGAGTGCTTTTTTGTATACGTCCGCGGAGCAATGTGAATCGGTCGCAAATATTTAGAGGTGATTATCGGTAAAATAATTACTCCAAAATTGATACGAGGAACCAATCAGAAAGCAGTATTTTCCTTCTAAATATAGTGTCATGTTAGAATTAGAATTTAACTGAAACCAATCCAAAATATTGTTATAAAATGAACATTCGGCTTCGAAAATAAAGAAGGCATGATATCGCATCCAAACCTTTCAGACTGGAGGAAAATCATAATACATACAAGACGTGCATATTGGTTGAAGGTGCTGCCTCATTGATTAAAGATACATCCATTGTGTTTCATAAAATGTTATTTCACTATAATACGTGCCAACAAACGATATCTGCTGATTTCAGTTGAAAAAATTCACTCAACTTGCATATTCATCACCAATCGTCAAATATATCATATTTATCACTTTCAATTAAAACCGAGGAACATCATTATACATGTGCACAAAACCGAAACTACACGCCCCATGTAGATGCACAGAAGTAATAAGACCTATTTAACATTATCAACTCAAAGTTGTCTCTTTGTCTGTTGTAAATAAAGTTTATTGCATTGTCTTGTTTTCGATCAGAAATCAACATTTTTACCTTTGTATCGTCGACTATTATCAAAACGACAATTTTCGATAAAAGTCAATCCTTCTCGATAAAATAAAACAATTTATAACGTTTGGAATAAGTAAACCCAAACAACACAATGGATGCACCTTTAATATTTGAACATGGAATCTTTAGAGGAGAGGTCAAGGATGTCGTTGACGATATGAACTTATTTTTTCATCAACAAAATTAAATAATTGGATAGTTTAATAAGAGGCACGGCTCACATAATTGTCTACAAACTTACATAGTGGATGGTTTATTCTTTTAGGAAATAACCTTTGTATGAATATAGAATAACCAAAATAGTATTTTTCACAACATTTACACTCTTGATCGGAAACTAAATTAGAAGATTTGGGGTTTTAACACTAGTATTATTACAGGGAGAAAGCCCGCCACACAGTTTTGGCTATGCCTTGCGATAAAAACTGCGAGAATCGGCTGGAACTAGCGAACCATACGCTGAATTTCAGTATAACACGGCACCGAAATCTTACTGCATGTAGAACACCTCTCTACAAAGGCGATGTGCCCCTGGCGGGACTCGAAACAGGCCTCTTGATCCAAAGCCGAACGAGATAACCACTGTGCTATCCCGCCTACCCTTTCCCCTCCCGAATTTCAGTAAGGAATTCAGACATATCAGCAGGTGTAGTAGAGGTTCCAGTCACTATCAGTCATCAGGAAGTCACTTCTCAGCGGTGTAGCAGGAATGGTGCAGGAACCGTCCACAACGTTGTAGTTGAAGACACTGCAGGAGTTGGGACTGAAGTGGCACAGGGTGATGCAGTCAGTTGGGGTGGAGGCTGTGCCGAGCTGGATTGAGGTCGTTATGCGTTTTTCAATTTGTTTCTTCATGGTCGCCGGAAGCTGACAACCTTAAAAAATATAAGTGTCAAAATATAATCCATCTTCACCGACTTACATATTTAAATTTTTTATTTTGTCTTAGTCCTAAGATTGCCGAATGGTTTAAGCATTTTAGAAACAGACGCGTCAAACCCTAACTATAGAAATGATTAAACTAGTTTTTCAGACTCAAACACGCATCGTAGACTGATCCAAGTTTCTATTTCCGGTCCTATGGCTTGATCCATCGTGTCATACCCTTGATTTCCCTCTCCAACAAAACACCAAATACGTGGAGGACTACTCACGCAGAGACGACCAAATGCTGAATCTGATAACCGATGTCAGCAAGGATTTCACAAAAGAAAATCTCCACAAACTTTGGCCGAAGGATATTAGCTGAGAGAATTAGAAATGAGCAGAACTCCAGCTACATATAATAAAGGGGAGACCAAACAAGGGAAGATAAAGTATTGATTATGAAACTTGATATACGTCTTCAGTGTATTATTTATATTTGCTTATATATATTTAGGTTGAAAGTTCAATGAGGTGTATTTTTTTTCCAAAATCATTGATTACAAAGAGGTACCACGATACCACGTGGTGGGGACATCGCATGTCATTCTTCTAGAAAAATGTTGGGTACAAGACTTGATTTTGCAATGTAAAGGAATGATAATGGGGGAAAAAGGAGGGTGTAAAATAAATGAGAGAGAAGATAGAGATAAAGATCGAGATAAAGAGAGATACGAGAGAGTGAGATAGGAGATTATGTTGAGAAAAACCCGGACCAATTTCTAATAAAAGTTTCATCGTTTTTACCAAATGTATATCTTTCTATGTTGTAATGATAAATTATTACCTGAAGAGCGTAATCAAAATTTAAGTCTACAAGTGCATGTTTACATTTCTATATGTACTTCTTAAGAATAGTAAACAGATGGTTTATTAAAATGCTTCCATTTGGGTCTCCAAGTAGGAAGGATGAGAAGTTAGCATAAATTTTTTGAGTAGTCTCATTTTCAAACCATTGCAGGAAATTATTGATTAGATTTTTTACTTTGGAGCATTCGAAAAATAAGTGGTCGAGAGTTTCAATTTCCGTTTCACAAAAAAGAACAATATTGATCATCGCTAAGTCAGATCTTATAGAGGAAGGATTTTGTTGATGTTATCCCGTGAAGTTGGATTATCAATACCGTATTCGCCGTAATAGAAGCCCTGGGCGTTTACAAAATTGGAAAAGGGGGCGTTTATTAAAATGACTTTAAAAAATTGTAAAAAGGCGTTTATTTAAAACACTGTCTGTTGACGTCCAAAAGAAAAAGCAGTTTTAATCAAAATAGGTGTATCAAATAAATGTAAAGAAGAGTTAAATGTAGTTGTGAGACATCTTCCAAGAGATTTGAGCAAGACATTTTCCTGTTTCTTAAAACATGGCGGTCGCATAGAATGTGTAGTGACTGATCGTTACAGACATTCGACAGTCGCTGGGGGACTGGATTTACCATGTACCTTACACTTTCCTGGACATAAGAGGTTGATAGCAAGATTGAAAACTCTTCTTCAGTGAAACATTAGTTAGTCTATGTAAGGTAAGTCGATACAAAAGGGGGGCGATTATTAGGGGTCATTTTTCTGTGAGTCAAAAATGGCTTAGGGGGGCGTTTATTAGGGGGGCGTTTATTAGGATTAATACGGTAGTTAATTTCTGATTGATTGCAAAGCATTTAGATAAATGATCTTGCGTGAGTGAGTGAGTTATTGTTTAACGCCGCTTCGGCAGTATTGCAGCCATTAGCGGCGATGATCTTGCGTAATATAACAATTTGTCTTATTTTCCCATTTATTGCACAACCTTTCCAGCGAAATCTGATTTTACACAACCGGAGATTCACAACGCAGCACAACCACGTCCAATTGGAATCAGAAGACCAGATTCGACTCCTGAGCAGGCTACAACAGCGTGTACAAGTGAATTCACACCAAACTTGACAGGTTGAAGGAACACCTTCAGAGTGGCAGGGAAACACCAATGAAATTCCTCGATGCCGCCGGACACTTGATCAAATTTGCAAAGTTATTGACAAATAATTGAATAACATGTATGACATTTCCAGCATAACCATGTAACATTGAGATATACTGTGTATGTGTCAACAGTTTTGTATTATTATGTTATTGTTACCCCCTGAGCTAATGCAGACGAAATAAAGATATCTGTAACCAATAATTTGGTTGAGTTCATTTGTTTTAGAGGTAGAACAGGTCAGCATAAAACCCTGACTGATCACTAGACCTTAACATGTTGTTATAAGCTGTAGGCAGATTGGGACTGTAGGCAGTATGGGACGCTACCTAATTTGTAAATAAATTTACAATCATCTGAATTAAGTATACGCAGCAATAAATCGCAGTGTTTCGAGTTTGTAATAAGGGGATAATTTTGGTTAAGATTTTTGATAATCAAAAGCCATTCTTGTGGAAGATGCTTAGAGCAACTTGAAATAAAGAAGCTATGTATCACGGATTTTGAATTCACATGTTAATTCTTTGTAATCTTTTATTTTACCTCTTTTTGTAAATATTTGTGCAAAGAGGTGTACAAACTTCATAGTAAACGGTTTATCAAGGAACAACATCACACCGAGGTTTCTCCTACAGGTTTCGATTTGCTCTTTCCTGCTGTTTCTACTACATCCTCTGTATCGGGTTGCTCAGGATTTAGGACCAGTTGTTCACAACCTTGAACATTTAGTCTTTCATTCATAATTGCCACCATTTTGTGTCCTAGTGTAAATAAACATGATGATCCAGGGGGAGAGGTTATATAACTACAGTTCTGCAGCTAGATAGGGTGGTGACCAGATGAATCATGCCCTGTCAAAAGTTCTCTTAATGATATTATCACATTATCGCTTACTTACCACCAACAGCTTGTCCAAATACGTCCACTTCACATAAAGCCATATCCGGCTTTCCCCTGAGTTTGATGTACCTAGCAAGTGTGTTGTTGTGACAGTCGATGGTAACCACGTCACCAGAAGGACCAGGGTTGTACCCACAGAGGCTACTGGACGTAGGGCAGAGGTAAGGGTCCCCCATAAATCCTTCCACGGACAGATTGTCTAACCTGTCTGTAGGGAACATTGAATATAAGATTGTGATGTATGTATTTACTCTTTGTAAAATAACGACATTTAACCTGACATTATCACAATTACCATTTGTCAAGGATAACTCGATGGAGAAGACAAATGGGACTGAATTTGATTTACGGAGAAAAGATTGCAAAGACAGACATTCAATGTTTACTATCATTAGTAACAAAGACTTGATGTTCATTGGTTCCCTAAAAAAAGCTATCTAAGGTTATCATCATCTTTATTCCCTTCATAGTCCAGTCATTCTAGCTCAAATTTTGACCAACCTACAACAAATTGCAATTAAAAAAATATTTAAAATTGTGTTTTTAAATCTATGACACTGACTGTATAATAATATAACAAAAGAATATAACAAAAGTATAGGAAAATATAGTTAACGATATTTTTGTTATGATTGTATGAAATTAGGGTAGGTGTTTTATCCTTGTTTGAGTTTCAGAAACGTTATATCACAGACATTCATTTATAGTTGATAAGGCAACATTATATTTAAGCAGATTACTTGTTTGATTTAAGTAATATTATGAACTTTCATCATCACTTATATTTTGGACATTATTTTTAATAATACGTAATGTGGTTGCCATGGAAACGCCCGAAAACCCAAAAATGGTTGAACAAATGTTAATTTCAGGTATTAGAAACACCTTACTTCATTCAGTATAAATATACATATGCATATGTTTAGAAATGAATAAACAACACTAATTTAAAAACAACAGTGAGTTTAATATAAATTTGAGCATATAATAAGTGATACTTATATAATATATACAAAAACATGCCATTAGCCTTCATATCTACCAAGCAAATTCCAAGATCGACCGTTCGCTTTAAGTTATATTCCCTCTGGATATCACATTCATTCAAGTGACTAGTTAATGGAAGTATATCTATTGACACTGTGCAGTTCCATAACAATTTACCCGAACACCATGATGCTGTTTTCAATAATTATCTGAATGCACTGTTTTGAATACACACGTATATGTATTCTAATCCAGAGAGTCAATATCTGTTTTCATTGAATTCGCACAACTTAGTCCCCGACAATCTCCGCATGCTGTAGAGCAGGATAGTCAATGTTTCCGACATGTGCATTTGGAGGACACACAGTCCGTCTTACAGTTACACTTACAATGAACAACTTTGAGTAGCTGTTGTGGTGCCTACGGTTTGTCCATTTTGACAGGAACAAAGGACCTATTCTTGTTTTCCCATCCCCACTCCAGAGGATTCATATCAGCTGGTCGATCTCCCATTCACTCTCATGGGCGTAGCTTCTATTACGCAAAGTATGCATATGCGTACAGCTTTTTTGGCCAGAGACCTAGGCCACACGGAACATTGACACGATTTTAAACGCAAAGGCGTGACGTCTAGCCAAGATGAAGTTCAAAATACAAAAAGGTTAGGTGTTTTCAGGGTTATTAAACAATACATAATGTTGATTTTATACACTGACAGAAAAAGTAATATTTTATTCAATCACAGGCAGTCAAAATTTTCAAATGACTACCCCCCCCCCCCCCCCCCCCCCCTTTTTTTCTCGAAGATGTAGGCTAAAGATACGCAGTCAGGTTTTCATCAAACGTCACCTAAATGTAAGGCTTAAATTTTCAATTTTATAATATATAGAATTCAAAACTGTTTTCTGAAGTTCAGGGAATGACAAATTGATTGAAGGATCAAGGGGTGGGTCTCCGTTGACATTTTGAACGTGAGAAGTGAAAATATTTGATGATACATTGGCGAGGAACTTTTTAATGTCTCCAAAATTTCAAAACAAATTTAAGACATCAAAATATTACAAGCACTAAATTTGAAAAATTTGTTTTTTGTTTTTGTGTGAGTGCGTATCTTTACCCCCACGTATCTCTACCCGACACGGCTGTATTGCTATTTACTCAGTAAAACAAACTACAGTAGCCTACATGTTTATATAATGAAATAAGGAGAACCTCAGACAAACGAAATATATTTTTAAAACTGTTAATTATTTTCATTATAGCTGTTACAATATAATATTCATTGTTATAAAGTCGGACAGTAGTGTGTATGTTCAGTAAGTGAAAAAAAGCTTAATAGATCTAATTATGATTAACTGAATCACATTCTTAAATTTCACAGATATTCCACTGTCTAACTTCTCGAATCATCAGAAACGCCCAAACAGTCTACTTTTGGTGAGGATAATATTGACATAGCCAAAATTCTAAACACAGTAGGTGATGATTCTGTTCGAGAACAATTATTCACAATAAGCAACAAGTTGCCACATGGCTATATTTGCCCCTCGAAGGCAATTCATGGATCCAACAGGAAGTTTCAGCAATCACTTTTAATGAAATATCATTAATTGGCTCCGATATTCTGAGTCCCAGGATGGTGTATATTGTGTTGGCTGTTCTGTATTTGATATGTCACGTTCACAGTTTCCCGTGAACCAGTCACTGATTGGTCAAATATAAGCAACTTGATCAAAAGGTATTTAAAAAGTGAATCGAGTCACTACATTTGCCTTGAAAAAATGAGGGCTTTCATGGCAATTCAGGAGGGGAAAATGGCAAATATCTGCTGTCAGTTGTCTTCCGCATATTCTCAGAAAGTTTCCAGAAATAGGACAATAATTGCTAGTTTACTTAAAGTCATTATTCTGTGCGGAAAAACCAACATTGCTCTCCGTTGAACGCAGCAATTTTGTTCACAGGTGTTTGAAGGACATTTTGAAGTGGAATTTAATTTAATCTTAATTTTGTTCACCATGTCAACTTTCGCGCTGAAACTGATTCCGTACTCGCAAAACACCTGAAATCATCGCCTCCAAATGCGCGTTATCTCTCACCGCAAATACAAAATGATAACAATCAGATATTGTGCGTAGGTGTAACGAGGCAAAATGCTTTTCGCTTCTTGCTGATGAAACCACTGATGTTTCTACTTGTGAGCAAGTAACCTTGTGCGTCCGGTTTGTAGACAGCCAGAGAGATAAAGCGTGTTTAAGGGAGGAATTTCTTGGTTTTGTTGATACCCCGTCAATTACAGGTGAGCACTTGGCTACTCTCTTCATTGATACTCTCAAAGAGTACGGGATAGATTGCACGTATCTACGAGCACAAGGATACGATGGAGCTGGCAATATGAGCGGTTGTAAAAAGGGCGTTCAGTCGAGAATAAGGGTACAGTATCCTTACGCAAATTATGTACACTGCCAAGCGCACTGCTTAAATCTTGCAATTGTCCATGCATGTAGCAATGTCCTTGTAAGAAACATGATGTCCGTATTTCAAAAAATTGCTTTTGCCTTTGATTATTTTTCAAAGAAACTCAGCGATTTCGATCAGCGTTGGCTGAAGACCGGGACTCACAAGATGCAGTGAATGGTGCCACTAAGCTTCATACGCTGTGTGAGACACGGCATCCTCGATAATCCAGCGCTATTGTTCCGATAAATCTACACACAAGCGCTGGAAAACAGTGAGGGTATTTATCCTTAACCTAGTTACCTCCCTTCGCAATGACTCACCGAAACGCTTGCTTTCTAACAACCAATGAGATCACTTGAAATCAAGGGTGAAATAACAAGCACTCTCGTGTCAGGATCTTGGCTTTCGCAGTAGCACAGCACAGCACAGGGATTTTAATCATTTACGTCCACCCGTTTTGATGGACATGAATACACCCTTCTCACGTACAGACTTCTTAAAACTTTCTTTTGAGTTTCTGTCAGGTTTTCTACGCTGAATTTGTTACAAATTTTATCGTAATCGAGTGAGCGAGCCATGTTTGTTTCTATAAACAACGGTAGTGATGCGTTTTGATTGGTCAAGTTGTTTACGCAGATAGTGTCTGCGTTTCGTTTCTGATTGGATTACATGGACGCAAGGGAGGTAACTAGGTTAGGGATAAATACCCTTACTGTTTTCCAGCGCTTGTGTGTAGATTTATCGGAACAATAGCGCTGGATTATCGAGGATGGAGACACGGTGGTGTGCACGAGCTGATGCACTGACAACCTTCAAAGCATCCTTCTCTGTTGCTGTCGAGGCCCTCACCGTCCTGCAGAACGATGGTGACTCCAATTCACGATGCTACCTTCACTCAATCCTGACGTTCGAGTTCCTCATATGTCTCCTCACCGTAGAACACATTCTACCGTACACTGTCCCCTTGTGCAAGAAGTTACAGTACAAAACAGACTGATCTCCTCCGTGCACTGAATGAAGTTACATGCGTGACACAAACATTGCAGAATGTTAGAGATGACGAACAGCTGTTTGAAGATTTATTTGATGAAGCCGGTGCTTTATCTACTAAGTTCGACATTCAACCTAGAAAACCAAGAACAACAGGAAGACAAACCAACAGAGTGAATGTTCCAGCTGAATCCCCATTGGAAGACGGCTTTATTCTACCCTTTCCTGGACCATTTTATCATTGAAATGCGTGACAGGCTTACAATCAACGAAAATCGCTTTCGGGCCCAGTATCTATTGCCATCAAGTCTGAATGCCATGCCTCCAGACATAGGCAACAATGTTTTCGAAGCATTTCAACATGACATTCCACAAAATCTCCAACTTCTTCAAGGCACTGCACTGAGAAGATGGAAAGAGAAGTGGCAGGGTCGTGAAAGTCTCCCAGCTGACATTTGCGAAACCCTTGATAAAACTTACCCTGTGCCGTATCCGTCAGTAAATACATCCTTGAAGACACTTCTTACCATGCCAGTATCAACAGCAACACCTGAGCGTACCTTCAGTTCACTGAAGAGGATAAAGACATGGCTTTGTAACACCATGACAGAAAGTCGACTGACATCCTTGGCACTACTTCACATTCATCGTGATTTTCAGGTTGACATTGAGAGAGTTATGAGTGAATTTGCTGGCCAAGCTGATCGACGACTAGCATTAACCTTTCCTTACCAGTGACATTGTAAAGTCATTGTAAAGTCGTTAACGAGAATGCCAGTGCCCATCGATCTCTCACATTTTCTGTTGAGAATTTGTTTCCAAGGCCTTTTTTTAACTAACAGAATAGGTTGCATTAAATGTTGAATACGAATGTGTAGAAAACGATATGAATTGAACTAAAACGTAGTTATTAGAATATACCTTTACCCTTATGAATAATAATATGATTTCACAAGAAGCCTCGATGACATGTTAAAATGAAGGAATTTAGTTCAGACCAAAAGCAAAGTTTTATTCAATTCAGCAAGACTTGAAGTACAATATTAAAACTTAAAATAATTTACAATAGTTAACTCATATCAGTCCATGTTCTTAAATTGAACATAAACGAAATATATTTATATAAAAATCTACTTATTTGAAGTTTCAAAATGACCCGTAAGATGCCTGTAAATCGCATCTATAGGCACTAAAATCAGAAAAAGAATGGGGGGGGGGGGGGCGGGGGGGGGGGGCATGCCCGCCCGGAAACCCCTAGCCAGCTCGGCCGCTTCGTACTTCTTCTATTTTCCTAGCTACGCCCATGACTCTTGCAAGTATACACGTTGAGAGTGACATTTGGCGTCAAAAGAATTTGGTGGGAGCGTCTGAGGTTGAAAAAATGTGTGGTTTGTTGCTACTTTTTCACAAAACCGGAGATGATGCTAGTTCCACTGCAGCCGTTGTACACTGCTACCACAGGCCTTCCTCAAAATTTATGCAGGTCATTGGGTCATCAGTCCAAAACGAGGCTTAGTGAGCAAGCAATCCAATATGGCGACGGCGTTGTAAGACGTTTTGTTGACTCGGGACACGTGTGGGGGAAAAACGCTCAACACTGCAGTGTACATAAATGCCAATCCGACAGCCGCTACCCCGAGAATCCCCCTGTGTGGTTTCACCACTTTCCGAAAGAAACTCTTAAGAAAGACATGGCTAGTGAAAATTCGTCGGGATGAAGGGCTCTTTTTCAAGTGTGTGGCCATAATATAGTACGCAAAAATTCGCCCGTTATACAGTGATAGTTTAATCAATAATTACCGTCAAGACAAGAAATTTTGACACTTTGTTATAGGCACTAAAATAAAAAAAAATACACAATCTTGGACTTTGATCATTTACCGTAGCCGTAGAGGGGTTTATTACTCAGCGACTTGACATCGTTGGGTCTGATTGTGTACCGTATCTCCTTGACAACACAAATGAAATCAACATTACATTTATTGTCATCTAATGTTCTTTCAACTTTAATATAAATAATTTGACAGTTTTTTTCTACTACAATGGTTTGTGCGTGATGAACTATGCAATGCAATTTTTTTTTTAAATTATTCATGCTACGAAGTTACCGAAGAAGATAAGATAAGATAATTCTTGATTGCCCGTTAGGGAATTTGTTTCACGACTTGGTGAGCATAAATACAAAATTATACACATTCATTTATAATAAATACAATGTTTTAATTACTCAAGGTCGTCAGCCAGGTGTTTGTAGCTCCGCCCTTGGACCGCCCTGCTGCTTCACGATCGTCCTATCAGAGAGTTTAAAATAACTGTGGCTGATAAATCAGTGACGTCATGGATACGACCACACTTTTCTTGATACATGATATATCGTTTCAAAAACATCAAAGGGAATTTAACCGCCAAGTGGATAAATACATGGTTATATAATGGACAAAGAGTATGATGATGGGAACATTAACGCTTATTCAATAGAGAAATTGACTTTGGTACAAAAGACATTTTATAACGTTTGGTTTTGCACGTCGGTACATTATACCGACGGCCAGGGGGTAACAATTCAAAACAGTCATTCAAAACATGTGAAGGGTCACAGATTATTTTTGAAGCCAAATTTTGAGTAAGCACATGATATCTATTCCCGGGTAAATAAACTTTATTTTTTTTAAATCGTTGCAATATTCAATAAATATTCATGCAGGATGAAAACACATGTCTCAGACTTCATAATTCTGACAACTGTTGTTTTGGTATCAACATCATTGCGAAGAATGCGACCCGTGAACATTCCCGTTATACCGCGCTATGCGGGAGTCTTGTAAGTAAACATTACCGGTCACTTGAGTCGGTCAGTAGCATTGCAAAATAATTTGTAGCGACCTAAACCAAATTTTAGTTGATAGATACAATTAATTATTGACTAATTTTGATAATTATAAACCTTTTTATTTCTTTGCACGATATTTCTGACACGTTTTCTGTTTATCTTATTAATTGTTAGAAAACTTTGTATAGGTTTTGGAACAAACATTCTGTACTTCAGTTAAATAAAAAAATTATCTGGTTCCATCGGCAGGTCACACAGGGCACACTTATTTCCATTCTGAAATATAAGAATTATTCAATTTAATAAATAATCACATCAAAAAGGTATAGTTGTTTGAAATACAAATCATTTGGATCCCATAGTGTTAACAAAATGTTTTTAAAATGTTACATGAATAATTTAGTTTTAATATTATTATCAATATCAAGCTTGACATATACTTTTACAATATTTAAGCCTACCTGATGTGAATCTTCATGAATGTTTAGACTCGACATTTCCCTTTCAAGAAGATTATCCCATGGCTATCTGTAAAAAGAAAACACAATAACTGATAAAATTTCGTGTTACAAACCTATTTCATTGCATAAATAGGGCATATTTATTTGGATTCTTTATCTAGAAAATTTAGTAAAAAACTCAAATTGAAAACATCATTACATTTTCAAATTAGATAATGATTTGAATGTTTAACTATTATTAGTGTTAAGATCAAATATTCAATACGTTCAAATAATAAAAATGTGAAGGTAGTTTGTAAAATCATGCCTTAGATCTTAAATCTTACCTGAAGTGAACCGCTATGAAGAATTTTGCTGAACTTTTTGCCTCTCAACAAGATTACAATGCTATCTGTCAAAAGAAAATTATAATTGATATTCATTCTTTATAACACAATCATTTTTGTTCCACAAATATATGAAATATTGACTTTTATTCGCAAATTAGTTAGAAAATCCTAACAACAATTCAATCAATGGAAAAGGAAAATACTTACCAATTCTGGCAATTCAATTTCCCAATTTCCATGTAAACAAACGCGCAAAATAATGTTGACGTCTATCTTGTTTACGTTGACGCTGTGTACAGCAACATGAACGGGTCATATTTGAATAATGACAATATATGTAATTTATAATTTTTTAAAAACTTAATTAAGGAAATTTCGTTAATTATCTTTTCCTATACTTTTGATATGTTATATATACACGATGGGAGATACTTTTAAGCATGATTTTGTTTCATTGCAAGTTGTTGAAGGTGTAGCTGTAAATTGCCTGGACCATATCAGTCGTGGACATAAAAAATGATTTAAATTTAACTTTTTTTTATTATAGAATGTTTAGAATATAAAATAA
The DNA here is from genome assembly GCA_936450465.1 of Gibbula magus. NCBI lineage: Eukaryota > Metazoa > Mollusca > Gastropoda > Trochida > Trochidae > Gibbula > Gibbula magus. The sequence continues at coordinate 66,627,592 of OW388293.1, read as the reverse complement.
AGCGTAATTGGCATAAGAACAGGATATATGGTATGTTGAGTCATAGTCGATTATACAAGAGACAGAGGCCCACAGAAAGTAAGCTTCAGTAAACCTTACTCATTTCGACAGGGTGAACCCAGTTGAACAGTTTGGAGTTGTCTTTTGTTAAGCCTAACCATCAGGTCAGTGATTACACGTACCACTAACAGTTACACTAATGTGCACAATTTAGTACACCGTGTTCGCGAACATTTCGCTGTACTAACTTTGGCACAGTAGTGTAGTTTGTATGCATGTTAGGTTTGTATGAACAAGGATACGTGTTTACTCGATTACTGATGACAATGATGATGATGTCACTGCCATTGAAAACGCCCTTTCACAAACCCTAAGTTACATATGATGTTTAAATGACACCTACATTGCCATTTCTTAGGATCTCTGTTGTAGATGACGACCCTGTTGGTGGAGAACACATCCTGCAGATCCACAGTCCACCAAAAGTTTTCAACACTTAGGTGTGCACAACTGCCCGACCGCTTGCCTAAAAACGGCTCATAGTTGCCATCAACAGCTTTGTCACTAGTGTTCTCTCCCCAGGTAGATCCTTGCATTGTCGGCTTCCCCCTGGCAATGCTGCCATTAGAAATAGGAATCATCCCTGAAAATATATTGAATAAATAGTGTTGGACTTTGTTTTTGCTACCATATAATTATATCTTAAACCACTATTCTACCCATATCAACCAAGGAGACAATTGAGATCAGAAGCCAACAGCCTCCTGACACCAAAACCAAATATGGCCGAGAGGTCATTCTCTGTGTCCGCACCGTGTCTCTTGAATCGTCTGCCAATGGACATCAAGCTGGTAGCAGACGATCAGACTTTCAGAAAGCTCTTGAAGACACACCTGTTCAGACATCCATATCCATCAGCACCCTGCTGGACTGTAACAGCGTCGTTGTATAACATTTATAAACTTCCTTATAGTTCAAATAATAGATGAATAAAAAGCAAAAGACCAACATATGGTAAAGTTTCGAAAAAATATCTATACATACATGTAAAAAAAAGTCTAAAAAACATGTATAGCCTGTGTTTTTTATGTATATATTACTTGAACTATGAAAAAGTTTACTTGTTTTACTTGTTGTTATATATATATATACCTACCTAAGCAAAGCAGAACCCAACATGACGCCATCTTCATCTGTCAATGCTGATGGTTGAAATTGTAGTTAAGTGAGCACTGACTTGATTATTATATGTAGTACATTATTCAACTATTGATTCTGCTTTGATCTTGACATACTCTGGCATCATCCTCAGATTCATTATTTATTAACTTGGACAACTTCGTCCGACTGTCTTTGAAACATGTTTATTCATTGCTTTGTTGGTTCATAACGATTAAGCATGACGCCATCTTCATCTATCAAAATCGAAGCCAAATTATTCAAGTATTGACTTTGCATTGTTCTCGACCATTTCTGACGGCAATATACTCATTGTAAATTCACTTTGAAGGAGAGGTGAGTTGGGGTTTAACGCCGTCTTCAAGAGTATTTCATTTTCATTGCGGCAGCTAGGTCTATGGCAGGGAGAAAGCCCGCAATGCAATGTGGCTATGAATTTCGGTGAAATCTGCGAGCATCGGCTGTAACTAGCGAACCATGGGAGGTACTACACTGAAATTCAGTGAAGCATTCCATCCAAACCTTACTGAGTGTAGAACAGTTCTCTACTGCAGACAAAGTTGCCGTGCCCCTGGCAGGATTCGAACCCCGGACATCTTGATCTAGACCGAATGCGCTAACCACTGCGCTATCCCGCTTAACAGAAAGAAACATTGTTATTCATGTTTCATCTGTCCTTTGTTTATGTTACCATTTCATGAACACATGACTTTTCCAGACTTGTGTTTATATGATCACTTCATGTAAATGATACCCATGAAAAGCAGGAACCAACACGACACCATCTTAGTCAATCAAATGGAGATGAGGTGGGGTGAGTTGGGGTTTAACGCTGCTTTCAAGAGTTTCACTTATATCGCGTCTGCCAGTATTAGGGCAGGGAGAAAGCTACGCCATGTGGGTATGCATTGCGGTGAAACCTGCTAGCATCGGCTGGAACTAGTGAACCATGGGTGGTACTACGCTCAGATTCAGTGTAGCATTGCTTACTGCGTGACAAAGTTGCCGTGCCCCTGGCGGGAAGACGAAATGGAAATACTAGAGTTGATTACCACTGAACCGTTAAAACCACTGAATTTCTATATGCGAAGGAATAAACAATTCATAGAACGGTTCAAAGGTGTGTGTGTGTGGGAGGGGGGGGCTTTCTAGGGGGGGGGGGGGCAAGATTGTTATCTTTTGTAAGCGGGGGAAGGAGGAAGGGGTACCCTTTTAGCAATGTTTTTCTGAGGGAGTAGCTGTCAGCCCCGCAACCCCCCCCCCCCCCCCCCCCCCCCCCCCCCCCCCTGAAATGGTAAAACTAAGAGACATAGTGGAACAATGAGCCTTGTTGAACCAATCACGACATCCCTTGTCAAGGTAGACTTTATTATCAACACTCAAAGTTGTTGCCAAAACTTCCGTCCTCATGACTAAAATAAAATAACTATTAAACCGCAAAACATTTATTGGGTATCTGTTCAAAGCAGCAAGGTTAAACACTTGAAAAGGCTTGTTAAACCTATGCAAGGAGCCACAGGATCACCAAATCTACAGTTTAAAATCGTAAATTGGCTAAAGAGCCTGTACACAATAATTCAGCTTCTGAAGGTCAAAGTTTATAGACGGATGGACGGACGTCAGATATCATGTCAAACCGTAAGTTCATCGGGCCTTTAACATCTACATCAACCTTTTTGTATTTTTAAAATGTAGATAAAATAAGTTTTGCAAAGTTGTTCATTGTTTTATAACCAGGATTTTAGGCCCTAATGTTTTGATGAAAATGTTCTTTGTGCTAATCATCTCCTGTAAACTTTCTTGATAACAAATATTTTGGTCAATATCATTAATGTTATGCAAATGTTGGCGATCAAGAATGACCTCAGTCAATGTTTTGTTTTTATTGCATCTTACTGAGTGGCAATAACTTTCTATGCTTGTTTGTTAATTGGTTATTAATTAGAAAGGGATGGTTCTGTGTTGATTTTATGGGGAAAGGAACTACACTTATCAACATCCATCTGGTAGTCAGGTAGAGCTTTTGCGTAATCTGCAACTGATGGAGTTGCTGGAGACACCCTTTACCATGAGGCTTGACTGATCCAGTCCTCCTTGCAAGGATTGCAAACCATTGTCGGTAAAATAGAGGGTAAAACATCTTATTACACAAACCAATTAGCCGTAGGGGTAATAACGGTGTTGCGTATAAAGCAAAACTTGCATGGCCGCCATTCTATTTTGAACATATTTTATTATTTTTAAAGACAAAAATTATGCCCATGGCTTAACGGAACCATGTAGACTCATTTTTAAATTGATTTTCTGCAAAGAGAAGGGTGTTTTACCATGAAGGGCATTTTTATTCAAATACATGTCATCAACTATATGAGCGAAAAAAACGTGCTACTGCCCTTTTAACGCCGCTCTCAAGAGTATTCCCTTCATATCGCGGCTTCTAGTATTATGTAAAGGAGAATGCATGAGGAGATGTGGATTCGTTTAAAAATAATCAGTCCCGAAGTGGCGACTTGATTACTTTTAACGAATCCACTGCTCCGAATGCATTCATCATCTTAATCCATATATGACGTCACGAAACATGCATATGTGATTATTTTACATTTGAAACAATAAATTTCAATTCTGGGACACCAAAATCAATTATTTTGCAAATTTCGGTTCTCATTGATCGGATATGGTACAAGTAGCTGCAACCTTCATGAAATGGATTCTTCAACGCACGTGCAGCGCAAAACTTCACGCAAGGCGAAGTGATTGACAGCTAAAACTCTGCCTTTCCATGCCTTCCTCGTACGTTACAAGACTTGAATAGAACGCGGGATTCTTACTGACAAACAATTCTAAGGTTTCTAACAGCGTCTTGTGGCCTAATTGCTAGAAGCGCTGACTCCCAAGCGAAGGGTTGCATGTTCGAATCCAGGTTCATGCATCATAAAAATTAATTTGTCTAGTTGAGAGATATTTTAAGATCTTATTCAGATACACCACGACAAAATACATCAGTCTCGAAAAGTGTACTCGATTAGCCACTACTAAACCTACCACCCCTCCTGACTGGGACAGACAATGACATGTAGATTCCTAAATAATAATCAACTGATAACACATAGAGTGACGTCGTGACCATGGATTAATCAATAGAGGTTATCATGAGAGTGTGTTTTGGGATGGTCAATATCCTGCATTAGGAATAAATATTGTATTTTGCGAGCCTTGGCGAGCTAAATACATTGTGTTTATTCCTAATGCAGGATATTTACCATCCCAAAACACACGAGCATGATAACTTCTTTATCATACAATGTCATTCTTCATTCATTTTGTGCAAAACAGCATGACAACATTAATTTCAAAGTTTTACTGTAAATATGCGTATTGATATATGCAAATGAACTGCGTGCTATTCTCACAGTAAAATAACACAAAATAACGCCTCCTTAATTATGCTTTCAGTGAAAGTAATTGGTTTTTTTTGGCATGATCTTAATTTTCAATGTTTTAATACGTTTAAAAATTACGTTTTTCAGATGAAAAATATTTAAGGTGAGGACAGCGAATTCGAACTCGCGTCCTTTCGTGTTAACATGAGTGTAGGGGAGTCCATCTTGAAGGGGCGAGAGTTGCTTCCCTTCCGCCCGGTTGCAAATGGCGACTCGCACATCACACGGAGAGCTAAACTGAATGTTAGGCAGCTACTTCTAAAATCTCCTTTACAAAACTCACATTATAGAACAGTGAAGATTGACGTTCGATAAATGCATATGTAACTCAAACTACCTTTGTTACTTTGTTTACTCTGTATTATGTTTTGGCACTGCTTGATCATAATAATTGTTCCCTAATATGCATTGCACTATGTTTGTTTTGTCATTTCTCAAATTAATGTAAGATCTATATGAAATGAAGACTAAAGTATGTCTATTTACATGAAGCTATTACGCTATTATACAACTGTTACGGTTATTACAGGCGTTCGAAATGTTAATGCTTGTGACGTTATTTTCAAAAGAAGTTCCATCACTTGACCTCTGTAATTTGCATCTTTATCAGGTATATGACCCCAATGGATACCGAAAATATTCGTTGCCTTTATCCTGCCGAGAACACCATCCATTGTATGATATATATGCGTGCATTGATTTGGTTCATCCAGTTATCAGAGGGGACGTGATAGTATAAGCGGAGACATCTTCTGTTTGCCTATGAGAGCCAACTTTCTCAGCTTGCACTTGCCCACCATTGGTTCATAGATTGGACTTTAAAATTGTTAGAGATCCCTTAGAGTGGGGACAAAACATGAAGATGTTGCTTCTTTTTTCATTGTTATGTCCCGTAGTAGAGAGTTAAACCACCTGAAAGTCTTCTTTGATTCACTGTCTCATCAACCAGCTGTGGAAGCAACCATGATGACAAGAAGGGAACTTGGACTTTGGGAAGATCATTCCCGGTTTGAAATGTGTGGATGTGTGTTCCTCTTTGTTCAGGCAATTTGAAGTTTCTGCTCGTCTTCAAAATAAAATTCTGCTAATGTTCAGCATAAAGAGTGGGTCAGTTGGTCCGGCGTTGGTATCCTCCAAAGGAAAATCAGAAGCTTCAACTGGGCAAGACGGGATTGTCTATCATCTACAAAATACAGAGAGTAGTAAACAATGTATAACTGTATTCGTTCAACTAAAATGTACGAGGGAAAGGACCATTCCAAGTACTTCAGATAATGATGAAGTACAAACCAGTTCGGTAGTTCACTTGGATATTTGCAACACATTGTCTCCTGTCCAAGCAGATAGGGGTAAAGGAGTAGGACAAGTGTTACGCACCAACTGTCGGAGGAGAGTCAAACCGCAGGACCTTTTCTGACATTCCAAAGTGTCCGACTCCGGGAAGCAATTTGTATTTTTCTTCAATTGTTTCATATTTAGTTTTCTCAAGTTCCCTTTGGTATATGTATCTTATATTGCTTTGACCTAGAATGGAACTCAAGATATCTGATATCTCCATGAGCCCTTTACTCCTGATGAGATGCGATGTCCGGTGGACGGGGGTCCCAACAAGACCTTCAGCTACATGGACTACTGGAGCTGACACCATCAGGCAACCCTCCATACTTCCAATACAGCCTATGTGATAGAGGTGAGGTGAGGTGAGTTTAACGCTGATTTCAAGAGTATATGACTTATATCACGGCTGCTAGTATTACGGCAGGGAGAAAGCCCGCAACGCCATGTGGCTATGCATTGCGGGGAAACTTGCGAGCATCGGCTGGAACTAGCGAACCATGAGTGGTACTACGCTGAAATTCAGTGTAGCATTGCACCCAAACTTTACTGCGTGTAGAACAGTTCTCTCCTGCAGAAGAAGTTGCTGTGCCTCTGGCCGGTTTCGAACCACTGACCGAAGCCGAACGCGCTAACCACTGCGCTATCCCGCCCCAATACGACCTATGTGATAGAAGGTTTCAGCCTAAGATTCACGGCCTGAGGCATCTCACTGTTCACATATAGCGACGAATTGGGAGTATGTTTATAGGACATAGACATTCCATGCGCTAACCTTTACCTTCGACCCGGAAGGAATTCAGAGGCAATGTAGTCCCTCGTAGAAGGGCTGTTTCTCTTATTTGTAAACATTATTTTGTAACATGTTCAAATGAAAGGTCTGATACTGTAGTATGTGTGTGATCTCTGGGTCTTTGATATACTGCTATGGTGTTGGTGTGAGCAGGCAATCTGACCCCAAATTGAAGGTCGAAGGTAAAGGACCGACCTTGAAGAGAGGGTGACATTTCTTTACCGTGGCTGCCGGCCAAAAATGCCATGAAACCCTATGCTCAACAGTTGACCGAAACGTGATCTACGGCAGGTAAGTCAATGTTCAAAAGGGAAATGCCCAACGAGATATATGGAAGGGACTGTATTAGAAAACAAAGATGATAGAACTAATTGAAATTGTGGGCTGTGGGCTTATCAAGGGGGCGCCTTAATTACCGTACCTCCACCACAGGAGGACAGGACAGAACAGAATGATCAGAGCGTCTCTACCGCTGCCTGTTGCGAGGAGCAGTTCATGTGGGTTATGGAATATCTGACATTTATGTCGACGATGGAAATTGATACTGACGATTTGTTAGAATTTACCTTCGTTTGCGATGTTTTCTTTGGTTATGTTGTATTTCTTGCTCTTTTAAAAGGGGGAGGAATGTAACCGGAATGGTTTATTTTAGTCTTAATGCCGTAGTGTATTGTTTTTTGATAAAATAGAATATTTGGACGTTGAAGATGTTAAATTTATATTCTTACAAACAGGAACGAGTTTTCGCCGATTTTCGTGAGTGGGAAAATTTACTTGAATGTTTGGAGGTAGCGATACGAGGTAGCGGTAATGATTGTGACCATTTATAGCTCATTTTGTAGGGAAGTCATTTTGCTTTCGTATCGTTGTCATCGACTGTTCCGTAACAAATGTTTTTTTATGCGAAATATGACTTTGAATGATCATGGGGTGGTTAAATCGTTGCATCCCTTTCCTTTGCTATAGTAATAGGGTAGGGTCTATATAAGTATATGTCTTACAAACGCTGTTTCTAAGCGATACACGCCCGTGTGATTGGGGTGTTATCAGGAATTGTGCACTCACTTTTGGGTATTAAAAGGGCGATGTTCGCTTTAGACATTGTCAGTCACCGTCAGTGAAAATACTTTAATGTTGAAGCTGACTTTAAAGGTAGTGTGATAAGTTTTCACAGTCAGGGACATGACGGCTTTCCGTCCTTGATTTTAGATGGCTTGCCGTCTAAAACACTCTTTATTGGCTCAACCATACATTCAAGCACATAGAAAACACAGGATCAGACACAGCTACAGTATTTTTGAAACAATAATTGTCCCTTTCCCTCTGATGATCTGAATTACAAATAATTGGGTAATATCTTTTAGACCAGAGAAAATTACGAAAAACATGGAAGCGCAGGGTATGGAGTGATAGTGATTTTATTGGAATATCTCAATATCCGTGCCATAGATTTAACTCAAATTGTGCATACTCAAATATAGAATATTACAGTATATGAATATGCAAAAACATGTATATCATTTCTTTTATTGAGAGAATCATTTCTTTTAGTAAATGTGCATATTTTGTGATGCCGTCTAAAAAGAACACAATTTTGGACGGCATGCCATCTTTAAAAAATGTGGACGGCATGCCGTCGTTATTGTCAGAAGGGAGACATCATTATTTAAAAATTAAATGATAAATATATTTTTTTATAAATAATTGACGGTTTACCGATTCAATTCAATTCAATTCCTTATATTCGGTATAAAGGCCATAGGCCCATGTACAGGTAACATTGTTATTGTGACAGATGGGTATCGAATCTAACATGTCTCAAACATAATGCTTCTCGTGTGCAATGTTTAACAAAATAGTTTTCTTAGTACATGTAAAAAGCGTATAAAACTTATTCATATTGGGTGAAATACAGTAGTACTTTGGGATATATTGAAATCTGAGATGCGAATATAATGGACATTTTAGAAGAAAGTGGTACTCATCTTCTACACAACCTACTCACAAAATGTACATATCCTATCACCCCGTGCAATGCCGCATCGTCTACCAGCATTAATCATCAAGGGAAGTTCACCAATGCGTAATAAACATAACAGTCTTCTATATTCCCTAACTGGGATTACATTTAGATAATATTCAACTGGTAACAAAGATTTATATTCTTTATAGATCTATATCTTACTTGATCACAAATTCTGGAATACCAATCTTAATTGCTACAATCTTTAAGTCTTTGTACAAAGGTATTAATAAACAAAGTGCTATTTCCAATATCTTGGGTAATCCATACTAAACCGAAGCCATAGGAATGCAAAATATGTTTAACATGTGTGGCCCATGTTGTGCGATTACATTCATCTAATGATGTACATAACAGGTAACCCTGTTTTTGGTATCCATGTCTGGGCATAAATAACAACTTTAAATTAAATACATCTTTTGTTATAATCTACAAACAGACCCTGTCGACCACATTCACCCAATGCAGCATTACAAAAAGACGGTATGTCGTCTAAAAAATATTATTTTATAAAGACGGCATGCCGTCTAAAATCATGGACGTAAAGCCGTCACGTCCAAGACTCATGAATGTAAAATCATCCACAAAATCAAATATACTGACAGGCAAAGAAAAATATACACTGCTTTTCAACAAACACACAATATGTCTGACAGAAAAAGGTTTTTAATGTTGTGATGAGGATATATCACGTTAAGAGATATACACAATTTCATTTTATGGGGGTATAATAGTTAATATTTTATATCTTTTCAAACACACCTTGGGTGCTGAAAAGGCTATTTCATGGAATAATTTGGGAAACAATGTTTGGTATTTAAGGTAAAGTTTATGAAATATTAAAATTATGTCAGAACAAGATGTTGTCGGCAGAATATACCCTCTTGAACTTTAAATCAACCGCGCACCAAAATTCAAACTCAAAGATCACTACTGTTATGTAAAAGCTCGAATTCCACAGACCAAATTTTACATAATTCAATGTCAAATCTCAATGATGTGATATTCTTCCTCATTTGACATACTTTTGTATAAGATTGCAGATGAATGGACACTTTCACACTGATCACAAATACGTTCGAGGAATGTTTTAATATTTCCCCCTTCGAGCGTTTTTTTTAAAGGTTTTCACCGTAGTAATCTATCGTATTGAAATAATATATATACAATGTACTCCTAATTTTTCGCAGAATTTTCCGACCCAAATAAGTTTATTTTTTTCAAGCGCAAAGCAATGTGGTTTACTACATGTTAACAAACAAAGAGACGGTATATGAGTACTCCAATTAATATAAATATACAGCTTTCGGCGCTTATGTATTTACCATTTCATTCAATTATGTACTTTCTACAGGTATTGAAATAAATGTGTTACCCAACTAGGTATTGTGCTTGAATTGAATAATCAATGAGAATATATACATAATATATATTGAGTTGTTGGTTGCTATGGCGACTGGTGAATTTGACATGCCTACGCGTCATGGAAATGCTTGTACCAGTATCCTCAATAGAAAAAGGTGTTAATATTACGTCAGATTCTTTTGACGCGCATTAATCTAAGCGTTAATTACTTGTCTTTAAAATATCATCGGATTGTCATGTGATATGACAATTATTTATCCTATGTTATGTTGTAGATAAAATATGTAAAAAATGATGTTGTAAGAAGGTTTTTCCAAAAAAATAATGTTGAAACATTAAAGGCGCTGTAACATGTTTTTTGCATATTATTTTTATCTCAAATTGTCATTTATAAGTTAAGTTTATATCCTATACATGCTATATTACTACGTGAATTGGTAATACAACTCATTACACGACCCGATAAGCCTATCTATAGATCTCATTCGAAGAAAATGGTGCCACGTATAAAGCGACAGTGGAGTAGAACTCTTCAGTATGAGATGTAGAGTTGTAGGTCTCATGAGAATTTGACAGTTCTGTCAGCAAGATGGTTGACCATTCCATCATTGTTCCATATTTAAAACTATACTCTGAGGGTTTAGGTATTGCTACATCAGTCATAATTCGAGCTGCCATTTAAATGTGAACACATTAAAATGGGGATCGATGGGAAACGTACTCGTATATCTTAGCCGAACCATGTACATTCGTTTTAGAACTCGTTTTATTCATTGAGGTGAATTATGTAGCAAATATTTGTAATTCTTATTTGTGAGAGCACTTAAGTTGAGTAAGAAAATCGAGCTACCGCGCCTTTAACATACTATATGGCACTTAAGCGCTAAGAGAAGAATTTTAAAGAGTGGTAGGGTCAAAATTATCGGGGACTAAGGAAATGAGAAAACCTGGCTTACAACTTTTGTTTTTATTCATTTAACCATAAAATATTATCAAACACGAAGTGATGATGTGTGTATCAGAATTTGTTTCAACAGGTGTTAACGTATGTGTGTGTAGAACAAAAGTTATTTTGCATGTTGTTAATATGCGCGTGCATGTGTGATGGTCGATGTGGTCCCTTATTGAAAGAGAGAGTTTATTGCAGTAAAGGGGCCACCGGCCCATTATACGTGTACCTGGGTTACAGATTAAATTATACAGATAAAATATGCAGATAGTGTGTGATGCAATTATATTATGGACATTAGGCATCAGGATGATGTAAGAAAAGTAGCACGTCTCTTCTGTGCTAGGAAAATATATTTAGCCAGATTATTGAGTACAATGCTATCTTGGGACGTGAATCATAAGTTCAGTTTAGTATCAGATGGGAAAACATAATAGTACTCTTGCAAGAGACATGTTCGGAAGTTATGATAGAAAGGGCATTCAAGACAAATATGTAATTCTGATTCAACATTTGGTCTAACAAGTTTTAGACGCCTGCCATATTCTATCATTAGGTCTTGGTTGGAACAGCGGAATTTACATAGAGCAATGCAATAAGCTTTAACCTTTACCACGCTGAGATAAATTTCTTCATAAGAATAGAATTAAATTTGTCTGTACAACTTTAGTTTTGAATATTTAGAAAGGTCTGAAAACCAATTTTGAATGTCAATATCAATGCACCGCTGAAGTATAGAAATTGTTGGACATTCACAATATGCTGGTCCATCCACACCTGTCCAAAACCGTAACAAAACTTATCCTGAACATGGAGAATATTCGGCGATGGATGGAATCCCCATACTTCAGCACCGTAAAGCAAAATAGGTAGAACTTTAAAGGGGCAGTAGCACGTTTTTTGCAAAATTTAATTTTTCAAATTTCCCATTTATAATGATAGTTTATGTCATTTAAACTAACTTAAGAGGGTAAAACATCTTATTACACAAAGCAATTATCTGTAGCGGTAAAAAATATGTTGCGTATAAAGCAAAAATTGCATGGCGGCCATTTTATTGTGAACACAATTTATTATTTTATATTACAAAAACGTTTCCCATGGCTTTACCGAAACATGTACACTCATTTTAAACTTTATTTTCCGAAGAGAGAAGGATGTTTTACCATTGGTGAAATTATTTTTCAAATACATTTCATCAACTTATTTGAGCGAAAACACGTGCTACAGTGCCTTTAACGTCATATATAATGCAACAAGACTTTCAATGGTAAACTATAGAAATTATGAATCGATGATCGAGCAAGTGACAAAACCTTCCAAGCCTGTACTGCTAGTATTTTCTGCGTGATATACCAGCTACCTGAATTCGAAAAGTGAACACCTAGATACTTAAACAATTACTAGAAACAAGTTCCATGACGTCAACATTTAAAAAGAACTTCTCGTGTTTCCTTAGTCTACCAGCCTTTCTAAATACAATGATTTTGCTTTTATCAATATTAATTTTGAGCTTCCATTTTTGACACTATATATTGTGCTTGTTAATTCTTTTTTGGAGTCCAAGGGGTGTACTATCAAACAAAACAATATCCTCTGCAAAAAGCAAAATAAACAACTCTATGAAGTCTAGACTGATACATCTTTGACCTTCTGCGGCTAAGAATTCAACCAAGTCTTTAATGAAGAATGAGACTAAGAAGGGAGAAAACTGACAGCCTTGACGCATACCAAATGCGCAATCAAAAAAAGTAGTGTAGCCCCTTTCCAGCGAGACACATGATTTCACATTTTCATACATATTTTTTAATAGATTATACATTCTACCTTTAACATTGCCAAACCAGAGTTTGTACAAAAGACTTGTCCTATCCACAGAATCAAATGCTGCCTTCAAGTCTATGAATGCACAGTATAGGCGACATTTATAAAATAGAGCCATGGGCTCTGTAGCTCATCAGGATTTGATTTACTATTTAAGAATGAATATCTAAGTTATCTCAAGTAATACATTGTTTACAAGCAAAAAATAGGTTTTTAGATCATGACCCCTGTGACCCGTATTTAGAGTTACAGGGTCACCAATCCTACAATTAAGAATAACCTTTGACGAAAGAGTCTCTACACAAGTTTTCAGCTCTCTAGACCTTTTGGAACTGGAGAAGAAGATGAAAATAGGTTTTTAAGGATGTGACCCCTGTGACCCCACTTGGGGTCATGGGGTCACAAAATTTACAATTTAGAATCCCCATTGGCCAAGGAGTCTGCACACAACTTTTCAGCTCTCTAGACCTTTTGGAACTTGAGAAGAAGATGAAAATAGGTTTCTAAGGATGTGACCCCTGTGACCCCATTTTGGGTCACGGGGTCACAAAATCTACAATTTAGAATCCCCATTGGCCAAGGAGTCTGCACACAACTTTTCAGCTCTCTGGACCTATTGGAACTGGAGAAGAAGATGAAAATAGGTTTCTAAGGTTGTGACCCCTGTGTCACAAAATCAACAATTTAGAATCCCCATTGGCCAAGGAGTCTGCACATAAAATTTCAGCTCTGTGGAGTCATTGGTTCTGGAGAGGAAGTCGAAAAAGCGGAAACATTTTACGGACGGACGGATCGACGGACGCCGGACGCCATGTCATGCCATAAGCCCATCGGGCCTTTCAGGCCTGATGAGCTAAAAATGGTACAGGAATTGCCGCCTGGAAATTCCGCCAGCCCAAACTACTGCTTCGAGCTGCGATCCTGTAAATTCCGCCACAGGGGCTAAAATTGGTCAAATATAAATACGCAACTTGACGGTTAAGTAACTAGTTGGTTTTTTTTATATTCATTTAATAATATTTAGGTCATAACTGATAAATTAATCGACATCATCTTGACCATTTGTCACCCAATGTCAGTCAGCATGTTAATACGAATAGGGTTTTGACTGGGTTTTGGGGGGTTTCAGAAAGGAGGTCAAATTAGCAAGCTAGCTCCCTGGTAGACAGCCGAAATAGTTCCTAAGTCTAGTATCCGGGACCCGGTACAGGGTACCTAGGAATTGTTTATGGCCATCTCGGACCCTGCCGGGGCTAGCAAGTTAAGGGTAAATATAGGGTTTTGACCGGGTTTTGGGGTGTTTCAAAAAGGGGTCAACTTATACGTGGGGTCAAAGTATACGTGGGGTCAACTTATACCTGGTAATATATGATACTTCATATCGAGGCTTCAAAATAGATTCAAAATGTATCCGTGAGGGGAAGTGGAGTACATGAGATGAGCGTATGTTCAAAATTAATAATTTGTTATCCAACAATCTTCAACTTGTAGAGAACAAGTCTGAATAAACACTTTAAGTCTATTGAAGAATTTGGTATGTAAAAGCTACTAGGCATGAAAATGTGTCAAAGTCCATAGTAGATGAAAAACTTTATTTAGGTATGATAGATGAACAGAATATTGCATGTGATTGAAATCTATCACAGCTAAAAGGTAAAAGTTCAAAAGTTTGACGTCATTAAACATTGGTCTGATGTGTCACTTCTCTTATGATGTCATATAATAAATAAAACATCTGACAACTCTTGACAAATACCATGTTTATCTTATCTCGTGAGGTAGAAAAGTTCTATATTTTCACTTGTGGCTGCGCCACTCATGAAAATATCAACTTTCTCCCTCAGTCAATGAGATAAACATGGTATTAGTCAAGAAAAGACAGATATCCTCTTTGTATTTGGGAATGATAGATGGAGAGAATAGGGCAAGTGATCACAATCTATTTCTGGTGTTACCTATGCCGACCGTTCTGATCTTCTCGAAGCCGGCCAGACTCTGCTGGTGCCTACCAATCCAGTTCCGCAACTTGTCCAGGCGGAAATACAGCTCTCCTGCACTGGAGGGGGAAACATTATTATTTATTATTAATTCACTATCAATGTTATGGCACTTATAGGGTATATACGGTCTAGATCATATGATACGACAACTGGGCCAATACGGGAAACTGGGCCAATATTGAAAAACAGGCCAATACAAGACAAACTGGGCCAATAGGGTAGTCCTAATAATATTCTTTAGTCAAGAGTCAAGTGGAAATTTCTGCTTTAGGAAAATTACTTAAATAGCTTTGATTTATCCTTGGTTTCTGTTGCAGGGTTTACCTGTAATGCCCTGACCATGTATATTGCAAAACAAGCACTTGATGTTCTCATTCTAAATCATCATCAAACAAATATCATCTAAATATCGGTTAGATACACTGACTGTACAGCCCTGACCATGCATAATCAAAACAAGCACCTGCTGGTCCGGATGTTCTCCTCGCTCCTCTTGAAGCTGACGGAGTCTCCTCCCGCCAGGTCCTTGTACATACTAACTCCAATCTGCAACAACGCAAGCAGTCTCAATTACCTGTGTCCACACATTCTGTTAAATATGTCAATAGGCACGAAAAAAGATCAAGAATTTCTACTGCAGTTAATGTGTTCCCAAGTATAACTACCGGTATGTGATATCAATAACAAATATTAACCCTTACATAGCTCAGCTGTTTGACCACCTTAATTACCCCTAGGACGTCCGTCATATCGTCGGCGAGCTGTTTGATGTCGGAATGCTGTGAGCATGTGCAGGACAGGAAGTGGAGTCTGGGCGTGCCCGGGTGAGACGTCTCGATGTGGGAGGAGACGAGGGAGGAGAAGAAGTCGCGGATACATGACTGGTCGGTGAAACTCTCCCTGCTCAGCACCTGTAGGTGAAGGTCAAGGTCAATCAGCCAAAACAGTGAGAGATCAAAGCATCTGTAGGTCATCAAGGTCAATCAGTCAACATGTGACAAAGTGGCAGTGAGAGATCATCAAGGTCAATCAGCCAAACAGTGAGAGATCAAAGCGACATCTTCTGGGAATGTTCTCCCAATACACTGACATCAACAACATGCTTTTACATCCGTGATTTTTCAAGTGAGTCAATTTTCCATTGAAAACATTCTATTTCACACCACAAGAGCATGTAATTGTATAAGGTACCTCACTCATCTCTCAGTTTGTTAAGGAGTCAACTCATAGTTTCACTGGATGAAAGACAAGTGATATGACACTGAAAATATATTCTATCCACTTTTTTAGATCTGAAGTGAGAAGACTGCGTGTACCCTGTCGTCCCTAGCGCAGATGTTGAAGGCGGCGGTGCTGCAGCTGAGAATGAGGCCGATGCTGTGAACCCTCTTTCCTCCGAGCGTCTGGGATACCAGGTCTGAAATAGATCATCAACTGTCTGAGGAACGTTCATTTCAGTATCTGATTACTAGGGGTGTAACAATAAATTGAACTATCGATGCATCGCAATAGTTGGCTTGGCAATAGTACTATATCGATAGTATATACAAAAACAATATCGCTATCACAATAGTAAGCTTAACTATCGATACTATCGAAACTTTTAAATTCCCCTTTATTATGAACGATTTACACAAGCCTCACTGCATTTAATTCAAGATTGTTCATTTTAGAATGTCAAAAGGGAGGAACTAGTGATAGGATATAGCAAAATTACAGAAAAGTATTTTCATTTATAATTTCTTTACTGATTTTTTTCCATAGTCCTTGCATCAATTATACATTTCTACGAAAACCTATAAGAAATCTAGCTGATTATTGCTTAATTGTACAAAAACCCTATCGCAATAGTTATTGCAATAGTGAGTTACAATAGTCTATCGCTATCGCAATAGTAAGTGAAAATGGACTATCGCTATCGCAATAGTCTCTTTGGGTCAATAGTCACCCCTACTGATTACCACTTAAAGAGTATAGGGCTAGGGCTAGATTAAAGAGTACATGAACAAAACTGCTTGGTCTAACTATTTGCATTTGTTGATTTTTAAAAGTTGTACTTTATATTACTTGTTGGCATTGTGTAGGTATATAATATATATTGTATATTCACCATGACATGTATGAACAATATTCATGTGTGTATATATATATTATATATTGTATATTCACCATGGCATGTATGAACGATATTCATTTGTGTATGCATCATATATATTGTATATTCACCATGGCATGTATGAACAATATTCATTTGTGTAGGTATATCATACATATTGTATATTCACCATGACATGTATGAACAATATTCATTTGTCTAGGTACATCATACATATTGTATATT
This sequence comes from Gibbula magus, assembly GCA_936450465.1. Classification (NCBI taxonomy): domain Eukaryota; kingdom Metazoa; phylum Mollusca; class Gastropoda; order Trochida; family Trochidae; genus Gibbula; species Gibbula magus. The sequence goes on along the minus strand of OW388293.1, from coordinate 66,610,340 downwards.
CACCATGACATGTATGAACGATATTCGTTTGTGTATGTAAATCATACATATTGTATATTCACCATGACATGTATGAACGATATTCGTTTGTGTGTGTATATCATATATATTGTATATTCACCATGACATGTATGAACGATATTCGTTTGTGTGTGTATATCATATATATTGTATATTCACCATGACATGTATGAACGATATTCGTTTATGTGTGTATATCATATATATTGTATATTCACCATGACATGTATGAACGATATTCGTTTATGTGTGTATATCATATATATTGTATATTCACCATGACATGTATGAACGATATTCGTTTGTGTGTGTATATCATATATATTGTATATTCACCATGACATGTATGAACGATATTCGTTTATGTGTGTATATCATATATATTGTATATTCACCATGGCATGTATGAACGATATTCGTTTGTGTGTGTGTATATCATATATATTGTATATTCACCATGGCATGTATGAACGATATTAATTTGTGTGTGTATATCATATATATATTGTATATTGACCATGACATGTATGAACGATATTCGTTTATGTGTGTATATCATGTATATTGTATATTCACCATGGCATGTATGAACGATATTCATTTGTGTAGGTATATCATACATATTGTATATTCACCATGACATGTATGAACGATATTCGTTTGTGTGTGTGTGTATATCATATATATTGTATATTCACCATGGCATGTATGAACGATATTCATTTGTGTGTGTATATCATATATATTGTATATTGACCATGACATGTATGAATGATATTCGTTTGTGTGTGTATATCATATATATTGTATATTCACCATGGCATGTATGAACGATATTCATTTGTGTAGGTATATCATACATATTGTATATTCACCATGACATGTATGAACGATATTCGTTTGTGTTTGTATATCATATATATTGTATATTCACCAAGGCATGTATGAATGATATTCGTTTGTGTGTCTTTATCATATATATTGTATATTCACCATGACATGTATGAACGATATTCGTTTGTGTGTGTATATCATATATATTGTATATTCACCAAAGCATGTATGAACGATATTCATATGTGTATGCATCATATATATTGTTTATTCACCATGACATGTATGAACGATACTCGTTTATGTAGTCATACATATTGTATATTCACCATGACATGTATGAACGATATTCGTTTGTGTGTGTATATCATATATATTGTATATTCACCATGACATGTATGAACGATATTCGTTTGTGTGTGTATATCATATATATTGTATATTCACCATGACGTGTATGAACGATATTCGTTTGTGTGTGCATATCATATATATTGTATATTCACCATGACATGTATGAACGATATTCGTTTGTGAGTGTATCATATATATTGTATATTCACTATGGCATGTATGAACGATATTCGTGTGTGTGTGTATATCATATATATTGTATATTCACCATGGCATGTATGAACGATATTCGTTTGTGTGTGTATATCATATATATTGTATATTCACCATGGCATGTATGAACGATATTCATTTGTGTGTGTATATCATATATATTGTATATTCACCATGACATGTATGAACGATATTCGTTTGTGTGTGTATCATATATATTGTATATTCACCATGGCATGTATGAACGATATTCGTTTGTGTGTGTATATCATATATATTGTATATTCACCATGGCATGTATGAACGATATTCGTTTGTGTGTGTATATCATATATATTGTATATTCACCAAAGCATGTATGAACGATATTCATATGTGTATGCATCATATATATTGTTTATTCACCATGACATGTATGAACGATACTCGTTTATGTAGTCATACATATTGTATATTCACCATGACATGTATGAACGATATTCGTTTGTGTGTGTATATCATATATATTGTATATTCACCATGACATGTATGAACGATATTCGTTTGTGTGTGTGTATCATATATATTGTATATTCACCATGACGTGTATGAACGATATTCATTTGTGTGTGTATATCATATATATTGTATATTCACCATGACATGTATGAACGATATTCGTTTGTGTGTATATCATATATATTGTATATTCACCATGACATGTATGAACGATATTCGTTTGTGTGTGCATATCATATATATTGTATATTCACCATGACATGTATGAACGATATTCGTTTGTGTGTGTATCATATATATTGTATATTCACCATGGCATGTATGAACGATATTCATATGTGTATGCATCATATATATTGTTTATTCACCATGACATGTATGAACGATACTCGTTTATGTAGTCATACATATTGTATATTCACCATGACATGTATGAACGATATTCGTTTGTGTGTGTATATCATATATATTGTATATTCACCATGACATGTATGAACGATATTCGTTTGTGTGTGTATATCATATATATTGTATATTCACCATGGCATGTATGAACGATATTCATTTGTGTGTGTATATCATATATATTGTATATTCACCATGACATGTATGAACGATATTCGTTTGTGTGTATATCATATATATTGTATATTCACCATGGCATGTATGAACGATATTCGTTTGTGTGTGCATATCATATATATTGTATATTCACCATGACATGTATGAACGATATTCGTTTGTGTGTGTATCATATATATTGTATATTCACCATGGCATGTATGAACGATATTCGTTTATGTGTGTATATCATATATATTGTATATTCACCATGGCATGTATGAACGATATTCGTTTGTGTGTGTATATCATATATATTGTATATTCACCATGGCATGTATGAACGATATTCGTTTGTGTGTGTATATCATATATATTGTATATTCACCATGGCATGTATGAACGATTTTAATTTGTGTGTGTATATCATATCTATTTTATATTCACCATGGCATGTATGAACGATATTCATGTAATCTTTTAGCAATAAAATATACAAATACATTTCGTCATCAAATAAATATGTTTAAACACATAACTAAGACACTGATAAGATTATAACTATGATTTATGATCACCTGCTTTTAGTTAAAACTATGATTTACTTTGATGTAATAATCATTGTTAAAAAATTGTATTTACTTTTTTTTATTTAGAACACATTTCATCCCCTGTACATGAATAAATTTTGGTTAAACCATGGGGAGGAGAGACACGATTGACTGAACAAACAAGCACTTCCACAATAAAGTAAATCTTTCTGTTACTAATATATATCACTGAATATGACATTGTTCGTAAACAGAAATCTGAACTAGATTTAAGCGGGGGTATGAGAGCTGTGCTCACTTTTGACTTGTTTTAAAAGACTTTAATTGAAATGATGTCTGATAACTGAACATACCATGTAGGCCAACCCATATAACACTGCGTGCGCACCTCAATCTACAAGAGGCACGTACAAGTTCCAGCGTTATAGCTTATAGTTTATCTGTTAAGTTTTATCTTTAACCTCCGGGTCTCTATTCCTGTACATTTTTCACTTTCAAGATCAAACATACTGCCCAACGTCTCACTCTGAGTAACCTATCCTTGTTTGCAAACTGCTTTTCATCATTAATAATAATAATAATAATAATGAGGATACTTATATCGCGCTGAACTCGACAACACAAAGGGCCGTGCTCAAAGCCTACACACATTATAACCCTGGTATGAGGACCAACATTGTTATTACCCTGGTATAAGGACCTACATCGTTATTACCCTGGTATAAGGACCAACATCGTTATTACCCTGGTATAAGGACCAACATCGTTATTACCCTGGTGTAAGGACCAACATCGTTATTACCCTGGTATAAGGACCTACATCGTTATTACCCTGGTATGAGGACCAACATTGTTATTACCCTGGTATAAGGACCTACATCGTTATTACCCTGGTATAAGGACCAACATCGTTATTACCCTGGTATAAGGACCAACATCGTTATTACCCTGGTATAAGGACCAACGTCGTTATTACCCTGGTATAAGGACCAACATCGTTATTACCCTGGTATAAGGACCAACATCGTTATTACCCTGGTATAAGGACCAACATCGTTCCTTGTTCATTCTCAACTCACTGTAGGAGCCTTTACGTCAAACAATCCATTTTGAAATGTTACGATCAATTATTCAAATTCTAAATTGTTTCTAAATATTTCACTGACAAATGAGCTTTTGTTCCTTGTAAACTAATAAGTTTAAACATAGAGAGTCTTCTGAACAATTAATAAGCGATCTGAATTCCAAAACAGTTTCAAGCTCTTGTAGGATAAAGACACAATTCAATTTGAGAGCTATAGAAGTAACCATAAACAAATATCAGTAGCATTTCTGTGAAATAACTCATATAAATGTAGAGTTCTGGCAAACTACTCAAAGCTATCATGGGCTGTGGTTAAAACTAGTTTTATTGAGCTCGATAATGTTATCACTTGGATCGTAGACAAGTCCACAAGAGCACTGCGTACATTTACAGACAAGTCCACAAGAGCACTGCGTATATTTAAAGAGACAGAACTGCCTGTTTAAGAAGACCGAGGCGTCAGAATGAAGTTTGCAGTTATGCTGTGTGGTCCACATTGAAGATCCGATGTGCAGTTGGGTGTAGATCTGACTGTACACTTGACAGCGATCAGGAAGAGGAGTTGGAGAAAAGGGGTAAAAGCCATGCGAAGGCTCTAAAACAAAAGTCCTCATTCCTCATGATTAGTGCGAACAAAATTGATAACCAGCCCCGGGACGTGCTGGTAGGATTCTTGACTTCTAACACTACAGAGAGGATTAGAATCAACAGTTCTAACTATTTTCAAGCCTTTGACTTTGACAGAGAGACCAATACATTGTTCTGGGCGACATTTTCGTACATTAAAAAACAAACGTTTGGACAGACGAAGGCAAACATCTTACAGAAAACAGGGGATGTGACTACGTTAAAAATATACAAAGATAAACTGTATTATACGTCTGCAATTATAAAAGGCGAAGGTAAACTTTTTATCATAAAGACGATGTCGAAAAAAAAGATGGCAAGGGAGTTACTTGGTACCGGTGTACTAACAATGGAACAACCATTTTCGATATAAGTTTTGACAGGGAGTTCATGTGTTGGATTGAGAAAACTTACAGACAATCAAATATCATTTGCGTTCAACTGCCCTCGAAGGACACAACAGTGGTGAAATCATTTAAAGGTGATATGGTGCATTTGTCAGTGTTCCGATTTCCAAATTCCAAATTTCCAAATTTCCTATTCACATGGAGCTTTTTTAAAGGGGAGCATGGCTGCATGTAAGCTTTCTTGATAAAATGAATGGCAAGGAAATTTGTAAAGGAAATATCAGTATGAAATCAAAAGATATCTTTTCACTAGTTTTGCGAAATTAAGATGTGTATTACTCATATAATTCAAATAGAGTAGAAAGAATTGAAATCATCACAAAATGTAATTTTGGGGAACAAATTCTCTTCCGTCAATATTCAATGCTATTTACTGGTAAGTTCAGTTATCTTTATTTTATTATTTTTTGAGTCCGCTGACCTTTATACGTTGGTGTTTGTTCTTGTCAACTACCAACACCCGTCTCAGGGTAAAACGTATACGCTCCGCTCCACTTACATGCTCTGGATGCAAACCCCTAATGAACCTTGGCACCATTGACCGCGCTTAAAAGCCGAGTCGGCTATTTCGAGATGGATCACAGCAGAAATTATACAGAGCCTCGAATAGATCAAAAGTTTACCGCTCCTACTTTGATGATTGCAAATATCATTTCAGTATAAAGTGTGCATGATTTGCTGTGATAAAATCAACAAGATAGCTAACTTGGACTCGGATATGACAACCATTCCCGATCGCTTGAGGAAGGGTGACAGAGCAAAAGCCAACTGCAGTTAAAAAGGCTATCTGTGGTTGGCTGAAATTTTGCTGCAAACCATGGCGATAAAATGGTTTGATTGGCTGGATCAGAGGTCACAGCGTAAAGGTCTTATTGGGGTTTGCACACATGGTATCAAAATGGAGCGGAGCGTATACATTTTACCCTAATAACAGAATGAACTACCAAATGAATGAATACTTCGTCAAGTCTCAAGAGGGGCATTTAGAAGTGAAATGTATAAAAAGAACAATATTTGTTTATATTAACATATATAACATTATGCTGTGGTGAAAGATGAAATGTCTTTGTCTTACTTACTTACTATCTTACTCATTAGTATTGATATTTGATTGTATCAATAAAGTTTAATTTATGTTATTCGGTATTTGTCTGTTTTCAGTGAAGTACTGTATAATGAAATACACTCATTTACACAAGATGCCAAAATGTCAGATATATCAGATTATTACTCGGCCGTGTAAGATATTTATACGGCAATATTTAACTAGTGTAATACCGCCGCACGTATGTTGTCACAATAGTTTGAGGCTATGACAATGGGAGTAACGTCGTCACAATGGTATCGGACTTCATAGTTTCAGAGCAGTGTCGGCTATTTCGCTGAATTATAGTTGGGCGAGTATTAAACAGAATACTAAATTTCCTTTTATTTAAAGGTTCCATGTCGTAACCATGGTCACTTTCGGGATTAGTTGAAAAGGGATTTCAATTTGACCACTACTCGACTTTAAATTATTTAAGTTTTTCATATATACAGCTTTTTTTTTAAAAAGTGCCTAATTAAGCCCTGGCGACTAGAATGAAGGTGGGCGGCGCTGTGGTCCCTAAAGCGTATCCTGCTATGAGACTGAAATCTTCATCAACACAACCAAATTTTCGCTTAATTTCGAGATGGATCACAGCGGAAATTATACAGATTCCCGAATAGGGACATCAAAAGTTTACCGCTCCATCTTTGATGAATGCAAATATCATTTCAGGATAAAATACAGTCTGATTAAAATCGACCTTGTTCCGAGGAATAACATTTGCATAATAATATATATACCGAGATACGAACAGGTTCTGTAGATTCCTCGCGACAAGGTCTGAGAACATCCCGTATAGGCGTGTGTTCCGAACCAGTTTAGCGCAGTTTCACGAAATCTACAATTTAGAATCCCCATAGGCCAAGGAGTCTGCACACAACATTTCAGCTCTCTAGACCTTTTGGAACTGGAGAAGAAGATGAAAATAGGTTTTTAACTATATGACCCCTGTGACCCCATTTGGGGTCATGGGGTCCCAAAATCTACAATTTAGAATCCCCATAGACCAAGGAGTCTGCACACAACATTTCAGCTCTCTAGACCTTTTGAACTGGAGAAGAAGATGAAAAAAGGTTTTTAAGGATGTGACCCCTGTGACCCCATTTTGGGTCACGGGGTCCAAAAATCTACAATTTAGAATCCCCATTGACCAAGGAGTCTGCACACAACATTTCAGCTCTCTAGACCTTTTGAACTGGAGAAGAAGATGAAAATAGGTTTTTAACTATGTGACCCCTGTGACCCCTGTGACCCCATTTGGGGTCACGGGGTCCAAAAATCTACAATTTAGAATCCCCATAGACCAAGGAGTCTGCACACAACATTTCAGCTCTCTAGACCTTTTGAACTGGAGAAGAAGATGAAAATAGGTTTTTAAGGATGTGACCCCTGTGACCCCATTTGGGGTCATGGGGTCACGAATTCTACAATTTAGAATCCCCATTGGCCAAGGAGTCTGCACATCAAATTTCAGCTCTGTTGAGTCATTGGTTCTGGAGAAGAAGTCGAAAAAGCGAAAAGTTTACAGACGGACGGACGGACGCCGGACACCATGCCATGCCATAAGCCCATCGGGCCTTTCAGGCCTGATGAGCTAATAACGAGAGATATTATTAATAACTGTATGAAGGATAAATATATATTGTCTAATGTATGAAATCCATGTCTAAAGCCCGCTTGTTCGGCAGTAAAAAAATGTTCCTGTTCAGCCCATATAGATAACCTGTTGCTAATAACCTTGGCAAAAATTTTCCCCGAGACTTCCAACAATGTAATTAGTCGATTATTAGATGGTAAACTAGTAGGACCCTTCTTATGTACAGGTAATATCACCCCTAAGGTCCAATCAGATGGATAGATGCCCGAAAATAAAATTGCATTAAACAAAAACTGTAGCATATGTATACAATATTCTGGAGCAATATTTAAAGAATTCAATACTAATACCACTGAAACCTGGGGCCTTGCCAGACTGCATTGCCGAAATGGCATCCATAACCACCTGGAAAGATATTTCCCTATCAAGTAGATCATCATCAACCGTGGACAGGACAAGCTTTTCATTGATGGAAATCAACGTATGATCTCACAAAGTCATAGAACTCACTTTCTTCATCTGCTATAACAATACCTTTGAATAAATTCTCAAAATAATCAGTCCATTCTGAAGGATTAATATGGCTAAACCCCACATTCGTCGACCTGTTTTTAAGAGTTTTCCAAAATAATTTATTATTGTTTTCATAGAAAGCATTATTAAGCCTATCCACGAAGCTATGAAACTCAAGGGATCTCTTAGATGCACAAAGCTGTCTATAACACGTCCACGCCTCCATGTACAGCTGTCTATCATCATTACCGTTACTAGCATGAAATGCACGGAGAAATCGACGAGCCTTACGCCGAGCCAGATCACATTCCTTATCCCACCAGTTACTTCCCTTACTAAGATGACAACCTCTATTAAAATTTTTCTTGCAACTGCTCCATCACGTCAGGTGAGACATAACCCCAATTCGAAACATACAAATCTCTACCTTCAACCTTCCAATGATATTTTGTTTTCGGCATAAGAGTATGTTCGTGAACTGAGTTACCCTTGTCTTTACACGATAAGAGTGAATAAACAATAGGTAAATGTGTAGATTCAATCTGATTACTAATGCCAAATCCTGTAAACATTTCAAGAGTGTTATCTGAACATGAGACATAATCAACGACGCTCTTTCCATTGTTGGCTAAATATGTAATGTTTCCAATATGCTTGTCATCAAATAGGCGACCATTACATATCTTAAGACCAGTGTCTTTGCAAAATTTCAACAAAGCATATCCCCTTTTGTTTATAACACAATCCTGAGATACAAGTGGTTCAATGTTATTATCTTTTTGATAGTTCAAATCATCATCAATTGGAAGGTTCGTGGGATCATCATTGTCTATGACATCGGAGTTGGTACCATTTCCCGTTCTGGCGTTGATGTCAGCATGTATAATAACATGGCAGTTTGGATTGTCCTCGCGAAATTTAGAGATATTGTCTTCTAGAATGTCAAATATTCGTTCATCTGCGTATTTACTTGATCCTGCAGGTGAATAATACACAATACCAAAATATAACACTGAAACTAATTCCGGAATTTGAATTTTAAACCACATAATATCAGTACAACAATAATGTCAAGAATGACACATATTGTAAGATATTATTTTTAACAAATAATAATATTCCTCCAGAGTTCGGAAAAGCACCCGGCGATTTGGTTCTCACCTGACTAAATTGAGAATAGTTTTGAATGATAAAATTGTCCTCTGCACATGCCCATGTTTCCACAGGAGCAATGATACTAAATTTCTGAGCAAAATTTATAAACGGTGACTGGAACTTGTTTTTGAGTCCTTCGATATTCCAAAATAGCACATCTATGACGTCAGACAGGGTCGGGCCTTGACCACACCCCTATTTACGGCTAGACTGCCGTGTGACGAATGAAACTCTCTTCCAGGTCCTGAGTGTAGTTACTAGTTCGATGTCGTCTCCAGCGTCGTTCAGTTTGTAGATCTCGTTGTCGATTTGTAGTTTATTAAACTTCATTGTGGCGAATCTATCCTCTGATCGAGCTTCATCCATGAAAGTTTTAAGTTTTCGACGAGTGGCACGGACTTTATCTGTAAAATCCTGTGATATGTTCACAGCGTGATCCCTCAAATGCTCGGTAGCCTGAAGTATCATGATCTTCTGACTGAGAGTTGTCAGTGTCACTAGAATCGGTCGGTCACTATGACCTTTCGACGGGATACGTCTCACACGGTCCAACTCGATAGGTTCAGATATTTGCATAGGGTCTGTAATAATATTGGTTACCTTCGTGACAGTGTCGTCGTACGATTCACCCGCGGATTCGTCAACGTTGATGAGTCAAAGTCAAAGATGTTTATTGTATTCAAGGCCTCCGGCCCATATACAAAAGAGTTTCAGTGGTATATTAACATTGTTGTATATTTACAGGGTATACAGTTGTTTTTATAAGAATGTCTCTTTTGGCTAAAGCATGCTTTACATATAATGACAGTTTAACAATAACCTTTTCATTTTTAGTTTGTAACATAGATACGTAAGCAACCCTTGGTTGTTTTTCAAGAAAATGGGGTGGTATATATTTTGACGTAATTCGACATAACAAGGACATAACAATGTAAAATGAATTTCATTCTCTATACCGAGGTTCATAAAAGGACAAATTCTTCTTTCTTTCTCTATAAATGATTTTCTCCCCTCATTAATCATTAAAGTTAATAAGCCTAAAAGAAATCTAACGAACATTGTTCTTAAACTGTATGTCGTAATTATCGATCAATATTTTTCTTGCTGAAGTAGCGTTTAAAAGGTCCTGTAATATTCATATCAAGAGCTTGAAAAGGAGGTTATTCTGGCGTGAAGCATTTTCCAAAGAATCCAGCTTCTCAGTTAGGCTTGTAAGCGAGTTCCGTAGTTCTGCATTTCGCCTGCTTATTGATTACCCACAGTTTTTTTCAATACTGTCGATTCGTTTCGTTAGTTTCGTGAAATTGCCCTTTATTTCCAGCCGCATGCCTTTAACATCTGACCGAAGACCTTTCATATCTGACCTCATGTTCCTCAGTTCATGTAGGATATCTGATGAAGTTGATTCTCCCTCTGTTAACGTAGTTTGCTTTTTCGGTGGGCCGGGGTTTAGTTCCACATCATTAGACAGTAAGAGCAACAGCGACGCAAGGAGACTGTAGCTGAATGTCTTGGCAAATGCACGTGCACGTGCAGCACGCGCACATTCATGACCGCCCTTCGTTTTGATTTTTTGAGCATGAGTTGTATGAATATTGGCTGAAAATACCCTATTCCGGCGCAGAATGTCTGGAAATCACAGCCCATGCTTCTTCAAAGTCGACCACACAAAAATGAGTCTTCTAAAACAAGGAGAACTTGCCAGGTTTACCTATCAAAGTTTCATTTTCATCGGAGCTCTTTACCATGCGTCCTGACCCCACGACCGCTAGGTGGCGCTGATACTAATCCTATTCTTAAGATCAGCATAAGGTCATAGGCTTATTAAACACGTTGATAGACACACAACGAAAATTTAGATATTGTCATTGAATAGTTGAAAGACGAAATATGTTAACTTTAATTGTGAACTGTATTGTACCACCGACCGAGGGTATATAGAAATACCAAAGATTCCGTTCATCCTTCTGTCCGTTCAATAATCTTGTCCGACCTATGAGAGAAAACCTTATCATCCAATTCTGTTAAATTTGGCACATGTCTATTATTTTGTTCAGTGGAGTCCATTGCCAATTTGGAATGACTTTCGTGAATATATGATTTTGTTCCAATTTATTTTATATATTTTGAACTTAGTCCGACCTATTACAGAAAAATTACAGAACTACTCATCCGCTTTTGTTAGAATTTTGCAAAACTATTCTACTTTAGGGTCTACTCGTGCAATGTCAAACAACACATTCCTCTTTTCCTCTCGTATATGTCTGTATAAGTCAATTTCATGAAATATAACCTATTGCAAAATTATTAAACCGATTCTGTTAAAATGTTGCGCATATCTTCTACATTACTTTGAAGGATAGTGTGAAGTGTAAACCACCAAATCAGCATACAATTCTATTGAGAGTCGTGATCAAGCTAAAAATCAAATCATAATAATACAATTAAGAAGACATATTTCGATTAAAAAGCATATTGTAAGGTGGATCACAAAGAACACAACGAAATCCATTTCTGTTATAAAGGGACCATTTGGTCGTATATAGCATATGTGTTTATTTTATCTAAATGTACATGTACAACTTTATTTGTTTTGTTCTTGACATATATAAACCAGATTTACAATCGCATAGTGGTAATTATGTTTGAATTATGGCCGAATACCATAAAGATGGCGAACCTTTTTAAGTCTCATCGTGCCACTATTTTACTCAAACTAGCTAAATACATAAACATCGTCTTTACAAAGCTTAAAACAAAAAAGTAAATCAAATTCTCACCTCAAACAATTGTCGTTTAGAAAATTTATGTATGTAATTTATTGATGACCTTGCATATTCCTGCATGTGTACATCCTTGCCATTTTGGTAAGTATTATATAATTTGTATTTATGTATCTCATGTACCACCATGTACCAAGTACAGTGAAATCATATAAAGAAAACACAAGTTATTTTATATCATAATATCTTGATTAAAACTAAGCGGAGTTTTATTACTAGTTGAAAATCTTCCTAATTGATAATGACAGTAAACTTTCTTAGTAAACTTGTATATAATCATTTTCCAGAAGACATGCCTGAATCGGAAACAGAAATCCCTCCGAACAACCGCTTTGGAGCAGCTGTTACCGATCACTACCTTGAAGAAATGGCACAGAAAGCGGAACCGGTCAACACAAGGAAGCGGAACCGGTGGGCAGTCAACATCTTTTAATGCATGGGCGATCAGTAGAAACAACCTATCCGAAGATCCACAAAAGGTGAACAGTTTGGATGTACTGACTGAAAAGGAACTGGGTTATTGGTTGAGTAAATTCGTCTGCGAAGTTAGAAATCAGAATTGAAAAGAGTACCCCCCACGCTCTATTCTGAGTTTGGTCATGGGAATCCAAGGGTATATACGGATGAACAGGAAACAGAACTGTAATTTCTTGAGGAACTCCAAGTTTGAAAGTTTCAGACAGGTCCTAGATGGGCGTATGAAGGAACTTATTCGTGAAGGTGTGGGTAGACAAACACGTCAAGCACAAGCGTTCGCCGCGGACCAAGAAGAGAGGTTCTGGTAAACTAAACTATTGGGCGACCACAATCCCAAAATTCTTCTCCGCACCATCGTTTATCTAAATGGTAAACAGTTGGCTCTTAGAAGCGGTAGTGAGCACAGAGCAATCCGATACAAAATGTCATGTCATTTAAGGATAGTAATACAGGGTAAATACGAAATGACATCTTACTTACGTATAGAACTTTTGTTTGTTCTACTTTCTCTGAACTTCGGCACTTCTCGGACCTAATCGTACACAACAACATCTCCTATGCTAGCGATATATCTTCGTTACCATGACATCGTGTCGTTCAATACAAACGATTCAAATGCACCAATATGATCTATGTATCTATCTTAACAAAAATAATACTATATGTACTTTTTGCAGAGAGAGACAATGCCTTCTACCTGTCCCCCTTACAAAAACAGGACTGAGGTCTGGTACAGAAGACAAGTCGGTGGCCATAACACCCTTCAGGAAATCATTCCAGAGCTCTCCAGTGAAGCATGACTGAAAGGCCATTACACCAATCACTCCCTCCGAGCCACGGCCGCTACGACACTGTTTCGAGCTGGGATAGACGAACAGTTGATAGGCCCAAACAGGGCACATGTCAGTGTCTGGTAAATATACTAAAATTACAATTTAATTGGTTAGAGGATATTTGGCTTTTCTTGACTAATACCATATTTATCTCATCGAGTGAGGTAGAAAGGTTATATTTTCACGAGTGGCGCAGCCACGAGTGAAAATATATTACTTTTCTACCTCACGAGATGAGATGAACATGGTATTTGTCAAGAAAAGACAAATTTTATATTTATTATATGACCAAATCCTTGCATATTCACCGAAATCGGCTTGCATTTACGTTAAGTCGGCTCAATAATGAGCCTGTCGCCTCAGCAACAATGTGACGTCATGAACGTGTCATGACGTCGGAGCATTGTTTTATGACGTCAGGTCATTGTTATATCAGTCACTAGTGATTGATAACACGTTCCATTGTTATTTTCACTAGTGACTGATAACACGGTTTATTTTCATTGATAGATCCCGGTATTTCACCTGCAATCATATAATAATAATCTATATCTATTCGTGAACATCATTAAAAACAATCAACTGTTCAGATTAGTGATAATTTATTAATTGATCGTTTTTCTGACTTGTAATATAAATATTGTCTTCTGCATTGTAAACACAGAATGAAAATGCTAAAATAATCCTGCAACTTGTTCGGATTTCAATGTTCCATCCTTATAAGTTCTCTCAATGTTTACCAGGGAACTTCTTTTTCGTTAATATTTTGGATTCAATTAATTATATTCCAACCGTTTTATTAACAGACGTGCGATCATACAAACGCCCTTGTGATGACCAGAAGATGGAACTAAGCAGAATATTGACGGATGGAACCGTGAAGGCTGGAGATTCCACTTCCACAGGTAATTTAGAATCGTATAGTGGTCATCACTTTTTAGATTCGTCGGAATCCTATGCATACTTTGTATCCGAAGTGTGATATAAGTTAACGGACGGTGACGTGATTTCCATAGACTTGCATGTTAATTTAGTCCAGGGTAAATAATTTCCATAGATACGATTTTTATCTGATTAAATTCACATTTATCGAGGTTGTGAGGAATCATCTTGGCTACAACCTCATTATTTATGTTTAATTTTCCGTTTTCTGTCTAGAGAATTACAGTAATTTGAACAACATATAGACAACGTTTTTATTTAATGTACATATGCAGATAAATCGAATGAATCTATGTGAAATCGAAGTCAGAAAATGTAATATATATTATGTACTTCAAGCTGAAATGATTTCAAATAAAGCTGTGAAATGTGAGATTTATACAACGAGAACTTATTTTATGAAAATTATTTATCCTACACTAAATTAACATGTGAGTCATTGTCCGTTAACCTATGGCACGGCACTGTACATGTACTTGTGGAAAAGATAAATCAATTTTTGGGTGAGCTGGTTCCTATTGTGAACAAATCATCAACCTAAATGCATTAGACAAAACAAATTCTCAATATTTTGGTTCAAGCTTTCTTGTTCCTGAGTTTCCATGGTTATATCTATTCCCATATGCAAAAGTAATCAATATCCAGGGATTATATTATCAACCTTCTTATATCTTTTTCAACATATTTCGGTACAACATACAATCGGTAACCACCCACCTGACAGACAGGCAGCTGACAGACGCCTTAAAACAACAACATTTACGGTTCGGTGCACAGCTGAGTAACTGCTTGTTCCCTATTCATTGTAATAGACTAGCCCAAATAAATAGGCAAAACAATGTATTTAAAAATGAGTAATTATATAAATAACATTGAAAAATCACCTTTCGATGTATGTTTAGCAGCACATTTCACATATATATATTCTGACATATTTACATTTGATATATTTCACATAAATATATTTTGATATATAGAGAATCTCACCTATGTTTCTTCTGATACCAAATATATCAACACGAGTTGATTAAAGTTACAAATATCCGAGGCTTGCTTACTTTAATCAACGAGTGTTGATATATTTGATATCAAAAGACACGAGGGTGAGATTCTATTTATCATTCAAAATCATTCTTTAACAATTATTAGCAAAATAATGAACATATCTACAACAAAAAACTGCCAATTGACTACTTCAGTAGTGAGCTCAGTGATGTCATAGCATTGTGACGTCATCAGCATTGTAGCCTCATAGCATTGTCAGCAGTGTTCTCAGTGATGTCCAAGCCTTGTGATGTCATTAACTGATGATGTAATATGATTATGACGATTTGATTGTTGCGATATCTACAATGTAGATATCGCTTGTAGATATCGTTTGATCTCACACAAGCGATATCAACTGTGGGAGCCAGTTTTGGATGATAAATTTACATTTGATACATTTCACAATGATATGTTTGACACATTTACATTTCACCTACATGTAACAGTTCAGTTCAGTTAATTTCACCCAAGTTTCACAATATACTATACTGCTCCGGGCAGGTAGTGAATGTTCCGTGCTCCAAATTGTAATAAATATAAATGTAAATGAATATGTAGATGTTGATCGCGATGATGATTTAGATGTAGGTGTAGCTGTAGATGGTAATTTAGATGTATGTATAGATGAATGCGAATATGTAGATGTAAATATAAAATTGGATGCAAATGCAGACACAGGCGCAGTTGTAGATTTAGATGTACGTGTAGTTGTGTGTGTAAATGTAAATGTAAACGAAACGGTAAGTAAATATATAGATTGAGAAGGTAATGAATATATAGATGTTAATGTAGATCTGGATGGCGAATTCAATCAATCTTTATTACTGTGGGGGTCCACAATTTTTTCCCATACCAGCCAATGCAAAACAAATTTTGAAAGGGGGGGGGGGGGGGGGGGGGGGGGGGGGCGGGGTCCGGACCCCCTGGACATATTTCCTTTTCTATTTTTGATATGTTTTTGTTGTAATACCATGGCAGTATATTCAATTATCCTTAACGAAAACTTGATTTCCGCTTTCTGGTTTGCTAATTAAGGATCGGTTTAGCCATAGGTGCTGCAATAGATGATAAATAACACTTAATGTCCTAATTTGCCCTTGTTGAATGTAATTGAAATGGTTATTTTTTTAAAAGAGACCTGGTAGAATTCGTTTTGATGTGTTGTGTTGTGTTGTTACAGGACGAGATGATGCCTTCTATCTGACGGCACTTCAGATGTACCACAACAGTCTGTGGTATAGCAAGCAACCCGTTGGCCACAATACGCTCCAGAAGCTGAGGTGAGGTGAGTTGGGGTTTAACGCCGCTTTCAAGAGTATTTCACCTAAATCGCGGCTGCTAGTATTACGGCAGGGAGAAAGCCCGCAGTGTGGCTATGCATTGCGGTGAAACCTGCGAGCAACGGCTGGAACTAGCGAACCATGGGTGGTACTACTCTGAAATTCAGTGTAGCATTGCACCCAAACCTTACTGCGTGTAGAACAGTTCTCTACTGCAGACAAAGTTGCCGTGCCCCTGGCGGGATTCGAACCACGGACCTCTTGATCCGAAGCCGAACGCGCTAACCACTGCGCTATCCCTCCCCTCCAGAAGCTGATCCCAGCTGCATGCAGTGAGGCTGGTATAAAAGGTCATAGAACAAACCACAGTCTAAGAGCCACCGCAGCAACCACCCTGAACAGGGCGGGAATAGACGAACAGCTCATCATGGAGCAAACGGGTCACGTGTCTCTCTCTGGTTAGTATGTCTTTCTACTTAATGTGAATCGAAAGATTCTATTCATGTTACTTTTACCCTGTGAGAAAAGTCCCACGTAAAAATTCAGCCATGTTTTAGTAATGTTCTGTTTTGTACAGAAATGTTAAATATGTGCAGGTGTTCGATCCTACAAGAAGTCCACAGATGAAATGAAACAAGCGGTGTCGGATGTCCTCAACTCGAGCTCCAAGCGATTGAAGAGTGAAACTCCCAAAGGGCCAGATGACTCACGCGACAAATCGACACTGGAGAAACTCGAAGATGTTTGATACATTTGATAAGAAATTTCGTGCAGTCCTAAAATGTTGTATTTGCGCGATCAGTTTTTCTTTCACTTGCATGTTGATTGGCATGAACTCCTCACACTGTCAAATGGTGTGAAGTCTTCACACTGTCAGGCCAACGGTGCGGTGTAGATGAAATAATGTCCAAGCCCTCGTGAAAAGCTGTCGCTGGGTGGTTATCGCAGCTAATCACTCAGGCAGGGGTAATTATTTCAACCAAATTGTGAGTGAAAAATAAATAAAAATACTACACTCGGGTTGGCCGGAGTTTTTTTGGCTATATCCGGTTCCCTTTCTGGGTTTATGATTTAGTAGCTATAACCTATTATGTTTCAAATGGATTGTTTTATTCCGGCATTATAATTATAAATTCACAAAAACCTACAATGAATTTCGTGTCCGCAAAATTACCCCGAAATGTCAGATTAGAACTTCAACGAATGAAAACACGATCGTTTAGTAGCGGTACGCTGTCTTTACTGTATATAAAAGACTTTCCCGCGAAGAAAAATACATAGTCCAATTAGAAATACTTGCCATTTAGATAGTGAAGAAATATAACATGGTTATATTTGGGATAACACTACCTTCAATAGTACAAATTCTTGCACTTTTTCGGGCTGAGTCCCATGCGGGATTCGGCCCGAAAAAGTACAAGAATTTGTACTATTGAAGGTAGTGTTATCCCAAATATAACCATGTAACATAGTCCAAGTGTAAAATGAAATATTGTAAATTCAGATTCTGAAAGTTTCAAAGCGATATACTCCCCTCTGATTAGATTAAACAAGGTCATGTGACCAGTATATATAAAATATAAATTATCTCTAAATACTGAACTGAACACTCAGGCTGCAAATTGCAGCATTTAGGGGTACATACCGTATACATATTTACATAAATAAACGAAATATATACGAAACTCACTGTTGTAAGAATAACCTCCATGTACTCAGATGAACCTGAAAGGGGCAGGAGCACGTTCTTGCGCACAAATAAGTTCATGAAATGGATAAATGATAACTAACAGTAAAACACCCTTCGCTCTTCAGCAAACCAGGTTAAAAACGAGTGTTCAAGGTGTGGTTAAGCAAAAGCAATATTTTTTTACCTTCAAACAATACAAGGTGTTCACATTAAAATGGCTGCAATGCAGTTTTTGCCTATTACGTGAAATCATTATTACTACTATAGATAATTGGTTTGTTTATTGTGGTGTTTTACTTTCTAAAGTGATTATAAATAACATAAACTATCCGTATTATAAATGGCTATTTTGAAAAGTAAAATTTGAAAAATAACGTGCTACATCTTTTCAGAACAATTATTGAACTTCAGGACAGTGGTAACGCCGAAACATGATGTATTTTTTTAGTCTTAAATGAGAAAGGTATTGTGTAATATTACTCTCTGTACAATAAACCTTTCAAACGATAATGGAACATTTTGACACTTTCTACTTAAAAGAGAATCGTTTTGTTTAAGAAACGCCAATCACCACAATCCGTATACCAGGTTTGGTGAAATCGGTAACGATCCGTATAGCTATACTGAACAATCCGTAAAATAACATTGTTTCTGAAAAACAATTATTCAACTCGGGCAATCTCTGTTACAACAGGGCGCAGGTCTATCAACTTTTGCAGGCTGTTCCTAGGTTAATTCATCTTTTAGTAGGTATGATAACATTTCAGACTTGTTCCTTTGTTGTGCCCCGCCGCCGGTGAGCGCGGAGCGGGGGACATAGTATTCAGCTCCGTACGTCCGTCCGTACGTACGTACGTACGTCCGTACGTCCGTCCCGCTTCTTGTTAGCGCGATATCTAATGAACCGCTCAACCTAGAATCTTCAAACTTGGTACCAGTCTTCATCTGGGGAATACGTAGACCTCAATTTCAAGGTCCTTGACCTCAATTTCTAACACCGGGATGTTTCTATAAAATATAAAATATAAATTTTAAAAAATAAATAAATAAATAAAAATATTAACAATTTTTTTTTTATAGAAATTGTGTCAAGAGTGAGATTTGAACCCACGCTCTCATACTAAAACAATTACTGTGTCTTAAGGTCGTTTCTGGTGTCATGGTGACGCATCCTGGTCATGTGACCTCACTTCCGGTGTCATGGCGGCACTTCAGGGGTCATGGTGGCACTTCCGGTGTCATGGCGACACTTACGGTGTCATGGCGGCACCTCCGGGGTCATCAGACGTCACATCCGGGGCCATGTGACGTCACATCCGGAATTAAGTGACCCCCGGGACCAGGACCATGGCCCTTGGTCACTTAAGACAATACTGTCACTGCAGTGATCAAGTGTAAAAAGACAAACATCTGTGTGTATACAAGACTTCCCACTGCACCCCTACTACACTGAGTTGGGTAACTGCAGTTACCCACTCTAAAAATGGCGGCTGGATAAAACATGGCTGAACGCAGATTTTCTTTTAATCCATTTCACATCTATACTAGGGTACTCTCCTACATAGTATTTATGCGCATGCCTTGGGCATTTACCAAAGAATCTGTAGATTTCATGTTAACCTTTAGGGAGTGTGTAAATACTTCATAATCTGCGTTTGAAAAATTGAAGCTTGAGAAGGGTAACTGATTTCGTGGGAGATGGGTAATCTGTTGAGAGAAGGGAACACGGAGAAGGGTAACTTTTAAAGTTTACTTTGTTAAAATGCGACAAACAGCTATTGTAATATATCATTTGTACTTGCAGTGAGAATCAGCATAGAACTACGAAACAATACACACATTTATAACATAAATATTGAGATACTTTCTGATTTGCGGACGTTATTTGATAATTATTCCATGAACATATTGCTGATGGAATGAATGATTGTCTTGACTGTTTAAGTCACAATATAATAGGAGTTACTTAAATTGTACTTAAGTTTTGACCAACGCTTTTGGTTCAGTAAGATATTTGGGAGCCATTTGATTTTTGATTTTGTATAGTAAGTTGGATTTTCATTTTTCGCTGACGTTTTCGTAATGATTTCAAACCATTTTCGAGGTATAGACTAGTACACCATTATTACAAATATTCATATGTTCGTCACATCCACGGCAGGCAGTAGAACACAGATAGCACCAAATTCATTCCAATCTATTGTCGCTTTCTCCATAAAGAAATATATTCCTCATAGGATAAGACCAATTGTAAACTTACAAACATTGACATATGAATTACAAAGGTTTAAATACAAAAATGCTTAAATGTGTGAGACATGTTTTTTCATCCTGCGTGAATATTTATGGAATATTGCAACGATTTAAAAAATAAAACTTTAGTTTCCGGGAAAAGATACCATGTGCTGACTCAAAATTTGGCTTTAAAAATTATCTGTGACCCTTCACATGTTTTGCCAACTTCCCAATGCAAGGCATAACTCTTGCCAGTCTCCATTACTGGCTGATTTAGGCCTTGCAGTATTTCCTTAAGAAATCTGTGTTTAGAAATCCAGGCCCGCTATATGCATTTCCAGTGCAGCGATTCACTGCCTCGACACAAGAAAGCTAGGGAAATACCGCAAGGGTTAAATCAGCCAGTAATGCAGACTGGCAAGAGTTATGCCTTGCGTTTGGAAGTTGATGTTCTGCATGACTGTTTTGAATTGTTACCGTCTGGCCGTCGGTATATTGTACCGTCGTGCAAAACCAAACGTTATAAAATGTCTTTTGTGCCAAAGTCAATTTCTCTATTGAAAAAGCATCATTATACTCTTTGTCAATATATATAACCATGTATGTATTCCATGTATTTATTATAAATGAATGTGTATAACTTTGTATTTATGCTCACTCAGTCGTGAAACAAATTCCCTAACGGGCGATAAAGAATTATCTTATCTTCTTCGGTAGCTTCGTAGCATGCATAATTTTTTATTTAAAATGATTTACAATGCATAGTTAATCCAGCACATACCATTGTAGTAGAAAATACATGTCAAATTATTTATATAAAAGTTGAAAGAACATTAGATGACAATAAATGTAATGTTGATTTCACTTGTGTTGTCAAGGAGATACGGTACACAATCAGACCCAAAGTTGTCAAGTCGCTGATTAATAAACCCCTCGACGGCTACGGTAAATGATCAAAGTCCAAGATTGTGTAACAAGAGAATAACAAAGTATCCACATTTCTTGTCTTGACGGTAATTATTTATTAAACTATCGCTGTATATAACGTGGGAAGTGATTCTACGCATCCTCTTTTTTCGAAATATTCAATACTTCCTTCTGGATACGTAGAATGCGAATGCCGACTTTTAGAACAAACAGGTTTCGCCAATCATTCATTCCTTGCAGCATTAGAGCAATACATTCTGATAAGTGCAATGTTGCACGATAAACACTTTCATGTATAGCATATTCTAGTCTCTGTTAGCTGTGTTAAAATGTTTTGTTTTGAATGATATTTGTATGTTTTATATGCTGTAGAATTGTAATTATACACAACAAATTTCCCTATTGATCTTATCTTAAGTGATCCTTTTCATGACGTCATGACGCTCTTTGCGTACTATATTATGGCCACGCACTTGAAAAGGGGCTCTTCATCCCGACGAATTTTCACTAGCCATGTCTTTCTTAAGAGTTTATATCTCGCAAACGGCTGTCGGATTGGCATTTATGTACACTGCAGTGTTGAGCGTTTTTTCCCCCACACGTGTCCCGAGTCAACAAAACGTCATACAACGCCGTCGCCATGTTGGATTGCTTGCTCACTAAGCCTCGTTTTGGACTGATGACCCAATGACCTGCATACATTTTGAGGATGGCCTATGGTAGCAGTGTACAACGGCTGCAGTGAAACAACACTAATTCACTTGCGTCATCTCCGTTTTTGTGAAAAAGTAGCAACAAACCACACATTTGTTCAACCTCAGACACTCCCGCCAACTTCTTCTGCCGCCAAATTTCACTCTCAGCGTGTATACTTGCAAGTACGAGAGTGGATGGGAGATCGACCAGCTGATATGAATCCTCTGGAGTGGGGATGGGAAAACAAGAATGGATTCTTGGTTCCTGTCAAAATGGACAAACCACCAGCACCACAACAGCTACACAAGCTCGTTCATTGTAACTGTAAGACGGACTGTGTGTCCTCCAAATGCACATGTCGGAAACATGGACTATCCTGCTCTACAGCATGCGGAGAGTGTCGGGGACTAAGTTTTGCGAATTCAATGAAAACAGATATTGACTCTCTAGATTAAATACATATACTTGTGTATTCAAAATAGTGCATTAAGATAATTATTGAAACAAAAAAAGCATCATAGTGTTTGAATTTCGTGTAAATTGTTATGGAACTGCCAGTGTCAATAGACATACTTCCTTAAACTATTCACTTGAATGAATGATATCCAGAGGGAATATAACTTAAAGCGAACGGTCGATCGTGGAATTTGCTGGGTAGATATGAAGGCTAATGGCATGTTTTTGTATATATTAAAGTATCACTTATTTCATGCTAAAATTTATATTAAACTCACTGTTGTTTTTATCCCACCGGTATGTAATACCGTGGGATAAAGTCATCACCCCGTCTGTCTGTCCGTCTATCTGTCCGTCCGTCTTTCCGTCCGTAATCATTTCGTTTCCGGAGCAGAACTCGAAAACCGTTCATGATGTCTTTCTGAAACATTCCATGTGTATTACCCATCAACTGAAATGGTGCCTTTATTTTAAGATTTCTGAAAATTTTGAACATTTGAACATGTTGAAGTTGGACTTTGTTCAGAGACAGGTTCGTTTCCGGAGCACAGCTCCAAAACCGTTCATCATATCTTCCTGAAATTATTACCCACTAACTGAAGTGGTGCATTTTGATATTTTCAGATTTTTTCTGAATTTTTTTTCTTTTCTGTTTCCATAGAAACATGAGAGGGATGTTGGTTGTTGTTGATTTTGACTGACTGCTTCTTGAGCAGAAGTCTAAAACCCTTAACATACCTGAAACTCAGCATCTGTAATACTAACTAACTGAAGTACGGTAGTAGATACACAAGTATCTGTCAAAGATGTGTTTTTTAAATTTTGTGGAACCGGTGGGATATGTATATATCTTCTGATGACTCTTGTTAATTAGTGTTGTTTATTCATTTCTTAACATATGCTTATGTATATTTATACTGAATGAAGTAAGGTGTTTCTAATACGTGAAATGAAATTTTTTTTCAACCATTTTAGGTTTTTTTTCGGGCGTTTCCATGGCAACCACATTACGTATTATAAAAATAATGTCAATAATACTTCTCCAAAATATGAGTGATGATGAAAGTTAATAATTTTCCTTAAATCAAACAAGTAATCTGCTAAAATATAACGATGTCTTATCAACTATTGTCTGTGATATGACGTTTCTGAAACTCAAACAAGGATAAAACACATACCCTAATTTCATACATTCATAAAAAAAAATATCGTTCACTATATTTTCCTATACTTTTGTTATATTGATCAGTAAGTGTCATAGATTTAAAAACACACAAAACATTGCTTTTATTGCAATTTGTTTTAGGTTGGTCAAAATTTGAGCTAGAATGACTGGACTAGAACTGGTTCTTTAGATTCCTCGCCACAAGGTCTGGGAACATCCCGTATAGGTGCGTGTTCCGATCCACTTTAGAGCAGACGAAGCCCAGTCAAATAGCTGACCAATCACATCAAACGGTCGCCGTTTTGAAAGCATTCGGAACAGAACCTTGCTTCTCGCACCGAAAGCTTGTGTTGGAGGTCATGTGATTTGTAAACTGAATTGTCTACGGGCTGTTATCAGTTGGTTTTGCGAGAAAACCTTCGAACAATATGAGTTCGTATCCCGGTAGATGCACTATTTTGTAACTTTATTCCACGGGAAAACTGTCGATTTTAATCAGACTGTCCATAGAAAGAGACAAATCGTCCTTACACTGTAATATTTTGCATCTCTTTGTAATGTTCAATGTAATTATGCGATAAAAAAAATAGAGCCATGGGCTCTGTAGCTCATCGGGGTTTATATTGTTTAATGATGAAGACTGAAATAGATTTTTAGGTCATGGCTTGAGGCACTTATTTGAGGCACCACAGGGTCACCATTTAGAAGCCCAATTGGCCAAGGATTCTGCACACAACTTTTCAGCTCTCTAGACCTTTTGGAACTTGAGAAGAAGATGAAAATAGGTTTTAAGGATGTGACCCCTGTGACCCCATTTGGGGTCACGGGGTCACACAAATCTCAAATTTAGAAGCCCCAATAGCCAAGGAGTCTGCACACAACTTATCAGCTCTCTAGACCTTTTGGAACAAGAGAAAAAGATGAAAATAGGTTTTTTAAGGATGTGACCCCTGTGACCCCATTTGGGGTCACGAAATCTACAATTAAGAATCCCCATTGGCCAAGGAGTCTGCACACAACTTTTCAGCTCTCTAGACCTTTTGGAACAAGAGAAGAAGATGAAAATAGGTTTTTTAAGGATGTGACCCCTGTGACCCCATTTGGGGTCACGAAATCTACAATTAAGAATCCCCATTGGACAAGGAGTCTGCACACAACTTTTCAGCTCTCTAGACCTTTTGGAACAAGAGAAGAAGATGAAAATAGGTGTTTTAAGGATGTGACCCCTGTGACCCCATTTGGGGTCATGGGGTCACGAAATCTACAATTTATAATTGCCCATTGGCCAAGGAGTCATTGGCAATCGGGCCTTTCATGCCTGATGAGCTAAAAAGTCTATGAAATTACAATGTTTAATCTAAAAGAAGTATGTTACATTCTATTCATGATGGAAGTAATGGTTGGTGTGAGAATGGTAATGATGGTGATGATGATGATGATGATGATGGTGATGATGATGATGATGATGATGGTGACGATGATGGTGATGATGATGATGATGGTGGTGATGATGATGGTGATGATGATGATGGTGGTAATGATGATGATGATGATGGTGATGATGATGATGATGGTGATGGTGATGGTGATGGTGATGATGATGATGATGATGATGATGATGATGGTGATGATGCTGATGATGGTAATGATGATGATGATGGTAATGATGGTGATGATGATGATGATGATGGTAATGGTAATGATGATGATGATGGTGGTAATGATGATGGTGATGATGATGATGGTGGTAATGATGATGATGATGATGATGGTAATTGTAATGATGATGATGATGGTGATGATGATGGTGATGATGATGATGTGATGATGATGGTGATGATGATGATGATGATGATGATGATGATGATGATGATGATGAAAGTAATGGTTGGTGCGATCAAGATGAGACCCTAATTACACAAAACTCCCTTAGTCATACCATACCATACATTAACATTGGCTTACGCTAAGAGAGCTTCGAAAATAAAAGGACAGGACATGTTTGCATCGAGGCCCCTACGTTCAAAGCAGTAGGAACTCAACGCTAAGACTATGGGTTAATTGTGCAAATGTTGGTTATAACTTGTAGTATCGACACAATTTGTAGGTAGTAAATCGATGCGACTTGGGTGTTCGTACAGTGCAACAAAAGTTGTTTACTACAAGTCGTAACTAAAAATGAGAAAACGCTTTAGGGATAGGCTCATTTCACAAAGCCCCTTAGTGCTAAAAACTCCCTTAGCCCATAGATTTTACAGTGGGTTGTGGCACCTTAGCCAACTGCTCGAGGTTGTTTGTTCCCAGCGCAGCAACAGTGACACGTTCGTCAAGGAAATAGTTTAACTCTACGATTATTTATGAACGAGAATTAAAACACTCTAACTAATGACGAAGCATATTGTCTTTGTTGTGACGCTGTGAGCAAACATTTGACATGCATGTATGTTGTGGTCATATGGGATGAAAAAACTTTAAATCAACAAAAAGAGTTGACTCGTTCGATTTTATGGACGCTTCAAGGAACTTTTATGGACGTTTCAAATGTCAATGATCAGATTTAAATGCACAGAAACATTTGGCCTTATTACAAAATGCATCAAGTAGATATAAAGTAATTTATATACTAAACATTGACAAGTTTAAGAATTTGACTCAAAGAAAAATTCAATTAAACAACATACGATATGTATTACATTGACTGGTCTTTGGGAAGAGGGTCCTTTGACGACTTACTACTATAAAATAATAATAATAATAATAATATACAAAATTTATATAGCGCCTGATTTGAAACAGAAATGAATCACTCTAAGGCGCTGTACAGGATAAAGGAAATCAGATCACTTCATTGCCCATAGGCTATTTAGAAAAGATGGGTCTTAACAGTTTTTTCTGAAGCTGCAGTATGTGTCCATGTCTCTCACATTTGATGGTAGTCGATTCCACAGAGTTGCCGCAGCTTTGTCGAACGTCCTGTCACCATACATTACTGTTCTTGTTTTGGGAGTGGTGACAAGGGATGCAGATCCAGATCTCAGTGGTCGCGAAGGCTGATATGGGAGGATAAGTTCATGCAGGTAAGATGGAATGGTATGATTTAGGGCTCTAAAGGTGAACATCAGGATTTTAAACTGACACCGGAGATGTACTGGAAGCCAATGAAGTTCCCGCATAATTGGTGTAATGTGGTCACGTTTCCTGCTGCGGGTGATGAGGCGAGCAGAGGAGTTTTGAACTCTTTGTAGCTGGTTGAACAGAGATTTGGGGATACCATACAGGAGGGAATTGGCGTAGTCCAATCTTGATGTGACCAAGGAGGGGACAAGTTTTTTACAGCATTCGTCTGAGATGTATTGCCGTATGGCACCAATGTTCCTGATCTGGTAAAAGCATGATTTTGCAATTGCTTTCACTTGGGTGTCCATCATGAGGAATTTGTCCATCTGTACGCCGAGATATTTGACATTTCCGACAGCCTGGATGTTGTTGGTGCCAACTTCTACCTCAAAGCTGTCTATTCGGACTGGCAAGGTCTTGGGTCTAAAAACAATCATCTCTGTCTTATCCTGGTTAAGCTTCATCATGTTGGAGCTTGTCCAGGCTGTGATTTCATCCAGACATAATTCCGGTCTTTCAGCAGTACTCTCCATATTGTCGCTTGGATGTATGATTGTGTATATACCCTTGTCGTCTACTATGTCATATAACCAACTAGAATCGTTCAATCTATATAACAACCCAACCATTTTCAAGGCAAAATGGTCCACAATCACTCCTAGCAATTCCTGAGCTCTACTCGAACGTAAAGCTAGCTAGTTGATATTTGTATAGGCTTACACCATGTGTATCAATCTTTACCTGTTCTAACGATTTGGCGATGAACATGTTGCTCCTAACGGAACAGCAGATGCATTTCAAACATACCTCTTTCTCTTTCAACTTGCAATACTGTTTAACTACGTCCGTCCCTCGCTACTGATAACACGCTATAGGGAAAACATCACTATTGTTAAAAATGTTTCTATCCAATAACGCGCATGCCCGTATACATTTTTCGCTGAAATTGGCTTTACAATGCATTTCATTGACTAGGGTAATCTTTTAACTGCGAGCTTGGTATGAAAAACTACATGTTTCAAGGCATGCTGGTTCAAATCCTTGACAGACGAGAATTTAGTTTCGGACTTACTTCAGATTCAGGGTATACATATCTATGTTAACATCATCATATTAATATGTCATCTTGTATAGCGCCCTATCAAATTACTCTGCAATTCTCACGGAGCTGACATTATTACCCTGTCGGACTTGTATTTTCGGAGCAGCCATTAGCGCTACTCGAAACGACCCGAATGTCGGGCGCCCAATTGCACAGCTGGGTGGACTGAGTGCAATGTGGATTAAGTGACTTGCCCAAGGACGCACGGAAAGGGACCCAGGTCACACATCTTAGGTGTTACCACCAGGATTCGAACTCAAGCCGTTGGCGTGAGAGGCCAGCAAGCTTACCACTACACTGTGCATCACTATCTGTTATGTTCATATAACAAATCTGCCATTTTCAAGGCACAAAGGTACACTTTGTCGCACTGACTGTCTGGTCTGGTTCTCTAAGGTTTCACAAAGCAATCCACGAAAATACGTTTCTTTGGCACGTATATCCGCCATTTCCCTGTCCAATTGTTCCTGTTGCTCGACATCTTCAATGGCCTTGATACCCATAGCAACGACCTTGACCTCCAATTCTTGAGTCCTTTTGAACATCTGCGCAATTTCCTCTTCCTGTATGGATGCCTTCCGGGTCACGTCAAAGGTACCTGGAAGGTTTATAGTTTGGATGTTTATTTCACAGCAAAGCGTATAGATACTGGTTATCATACTATAGTATTTTATTCCCAAAAGCAAAAATTGGGAAATAATGATTGTTGGTAAAAAAAAATATTTAAAAACGTTAATTACGCAGACAGGTTAAACTGGGTTCTTGTCACAGCCTTTCCTTTATATTAAATCATGAGCGCAGAATATATGTCTCAAATCAAGCGCTATTGTCAAATACCATACATGGCACCACTTGCTGTCTTTTCTTTTACCAAAGAATACATTACCATGTATATGAACCGCCTCATCCTCATTAAAATACAAAACATCGACGCCCATCTGTTCCAAAAGGTTTCCCTGGGGTGTTTGGACCACATCTTTCAGTCTCTTAGCACAGTGGGTATGCATCATGAAGGTTACGAAGAGGCTGTTGGCGGGTTCGAGTCCACTTACGAACACAAACTCGGGGGGAACAAACAGTAGACGAGACACATTAGCCCGTAAGTCTTCCAGTTCTCGGCGTTGGAAAGTGTCAAGGTTGCCTTCCACGTGGAATTTGACGTGTTCGAATCCATCTTCTGAAAAATTGTTGTAAAGACCTGATAGTCATGTTTAAAAGATTATGAGTTCATGAAACAAGTTCAGCTCATATACTTTACAAACAACGGCTATGCAAGTAAGAACAAGCAATTGCAGTTGATGAAAATAAGAAAGAAACTGTTTAACAAGACGAAATACCTAAACACGTTTATTATATTTGGGTGATCGCTGCAAATGGCTCATCCTCGGTTACCCAGGGTTTTATATATGTTCCGTTACTCTCCACTATATCACCAATGGGAAATTTCATCAGAGAAATCTGTACTCAAATTACCCGCCCTTGGCCGGCGTGAGCCAATCAAACCGGTACGCAGCTTGGACCTGCGAGCCAATGACAATTCATATCACTTCGTTGCAAAGCACGCGAGGTCATTTTGTTAGCCATCCGTCACCGGTTATCGCACTTGACCATTTCCGTCTTATCGTATTGAGTATTTTCTTTGGTTACTGACTTCGTCACGCCGGCTAAGGACGGGTAATTTTAGTACAGATTTCGCTGACAGAGTTTCCCATGGGTGATATAGTGGAGAGAAACGGAGCATATATAAAACCCTGGGTAACCGAGGATGCAAATGGCTGCGATATTGCCGAAGCAGCGTTAAACAATAACTCACTAGAGCGGTATTTGTTTAAGCTTATACCTTGTTTACCAATCCAATTCTTCTTAAATACATATGTTTAAACTCACTCACTCACTCACTCACTCACTCACTCACTCTGTCGGTGAACCTATTAACTGTTGACGATTACGTATAACTCTTGATAAACGAGTACGGAATCCTATCTAAGGAGATTATAACCGATTCCCTCATTCTGTTCCATCATTGATTTGTATGCGCTACCCTTCTGCAATACCCTGATTCCCTCATCCTGCTCCATCAATGTATTTGTATGCGCTACCCTTCTGCAATACCCTGATTCCCTCATCCTGCTCCATCAATGTATTTGTATGCGCTACCCTTCTGCAATACCCTGATTCCCTCATCCTGCTCCATCAGTGTGTTTGTATGCGCTACCCTTCTGCAATACCCTGATTCCCTCATCCTGCTCGATCAATGTATTTGTATGCGCTACCCTTCTGCAATACCCTGATTCCCTCATCCTGCTCCATCAATGTATTTGTATGCGCTACCCTTCTGCAATACTCTGATTCCCTCATCCTGCTCCATCAATGTATTTGTATGCGCTTCCCTTCTGCAATACCCTGATTCCCTCATCCTGCTCCATCAATGTATTTGTATGCGCTACCCTTCCGCAATACCCTGAGTCATTTTGTTGTAGGCTGGTTACGCATCGCTACATAGCATACCATTAGGGCTGGGACGGGTAGATGTTTTCTCCCCGGGTACCCGACCCCCTATTACCCTACCCTACCCGGATACCCGTTTTGTCGATCCCCAATATCTAATTTGTAAAATTTTGTAATAATTTAAACAACTGGCAGGCTGAAGTATGGAGTTAGAAAGCTAAAACATAGAGATCCATGGTTATTTCAATCAATTTTCATTTTGAATGACATTTGATTTTAAGATTGTGTTAGCCAAAACGACAGGTATACGCCTCAGCGGATCAGGTACACATCTGAGCAAAGTGTATTATGGTAGCTTGTCAATCAGCTACAGGCACCAAACTCAGACTACTATCCTATCCTGCAAGGTACCCACTTTTACTGCTGAGGGGCAGGGGTACATGTCTAACTAAGTCACTTATCCAGTGTCTCTATCCACGAGTCGCTAACTTCATAAGCTAGCACGTCATTAATTTAGGTAAAATAATTCAAGCTTATACCCGTCTCTACATAATGAGTACATTATGACAGTGTTTGGGACTAATGGCCTTTAAATAGAGTTGAAGTTGAAGTGAATTGATAGCGCAAATATACTCATGGTAATAATGGTTGACTTCCCCAAACAGAAAATGGATTTTAACAAATTAAATTTATGGACAATTAATATTTTTCGATATTATGATATTTTCAAAATTAAACGGCACAAACACATGATATAAACTATAAAATATTTACAATGTATGTATTTTCGGCGAATGAGACTTGGGTATATTTTGGGTTTCAATAGATTTTTATTCAAATGCAACTGTTATTCATTTATTATAACCGAAATTAGAACACTCAAACACTTAACAATGTACCAATGGCAAGGTCTCAAGACACAAGGAATGAACTCTTTTGAATAAATTTAATTTTTCTTATATTCATCCTTCTTTTGTATTTCAAAGTTCAAGTGGAGAAATAACAAATGCCCAAGGACACTAATTACAAAAAGACACCCAGTAGTGACATGTTTTACTAAAAAACTAATCGAAACTGATACGTTACGTTGTTTTACATAACATTTCATTCCTATAACTATAAGGGGATGTCAACCATTTTTACCATGAGTATATGTTGCGCAACAGAGATGAATTGACTAGTTTTCTATTTTTTTCTTAAACTAGTCATGTCATCTATGTTGCGCAACATTTTTGCGCTAAACTTCCCCTGCACTTTAACTTACCAGGGTTGACATCCGGTGTGAAGAAGTGAAGCACATCCCCGACCTTCTGCGCATACTCAGTAGCGAGTTGATGTAAATCCTGTCTGTCCATGTGATGGAGGAACGATTGAAGCAGGAGCAGATTGTCACGTGACAGCATCTTCTGCTCGCGCAAATACGTGAAGAACTTCTGTGGAGAAGTCATCTTCTCCAGGACTCCTTTTGGGATGCCTCTCTGGCCTTAAACATATTGATGATAATGATTATGATGATATTTTTTGCAAATTTCCCATTTATAATGATAGTTTATGTCATTTATACTTACTTTAGAAGGTAAAACAGTTTGTTTGATGATAAGGCACTATTCCACGCTCGTATAGACTGCCTAGAGATCTTCAAAACATTTGTCTAGAGAAGAATTTCTTAACGGAAACCTCGTTATATTATACACACCTGCAAGTTGAGTTGTGACGTAGGTAGATAGCCGATGATAGATCGAAGATAAATCAATATACGGTGATAGTAAGTGTGCTGACATACAGCTGCGTACCGAAAGTAGTAGTGGTAGTTTATGTCATTTATATTTACTTTAGATGGTAAAACATTTTATTACACAAACCAATTATCCGCAGTGGTAATAACGGTGTTGCGTATAAAGCAAACATTGCATGGCGGCCATTTTATTGTGAACACATTTTATTATTTCCAAAGACAAAAATTATTCCCATGGCTTTACGAAACCATGCACACTCATTTTTTAACTTGATTTTACGAAGAGAGAAGGGTGTTTTACTATTAATGACATTATTTTTTCAAATAATTTCATCAAGTTATTTGAAAAAAAAGTGCTACTGCCTCTTTAATTTAATCAGTGTTTTGTGAAAGAAGACCCAGTCCATGTGGTGGAAGTTTAAAGAGCCATTGAGTATGTTATGTTTCTAATACAGTTTTTCAACACATTTAAAATGTTATTAATCTCTAAACACATATGAATATAATTTTCATATAACGACAATGATGTATAATTTAGTTTCAAAGTCACTCAACTTTTGGATCAGCGCGCGCCACTGAATGTGATGTCATTAAACAGATTTTCCCTTATCGCATTCT
Organism: Gibbula magus; assembly: GCA_936450465.1. Taxonomy (NCBI): domain Eukaryota; kingdom Metazoa; phylum Mollusca; class Gastropoda; order Trochida; family Trochidae; genus Gibbula; species Gibbula magus. Next base: position 66,577,284 of record OW388293.1, on the reverse strand, counting down.
ACGTAATGTTTTATGTAGAACGCAATAACAAGGGTTTTTGGCGACTGCGAGCTTGTCAATTGCAAATTTGCTATGACAACGCGCACGTGCAAATACTTTTTCTCGACCATTATGACAAATTAACTGTTTATATTTACTTAGCCAGCAAAAACAAATATGTCATATGTTGATAAGTGAAATATCGATAAACGTTAAAGAAGAAGTAGACGAACGGGAGAAGAAGTACCCATAATATAAACTGTGTTTCTTTGTTGTTTGTTTTTTTGTTTGTTTGTTTGTTTACAGTATACTAATCGCCCACAATGCTTTGCGCTTGCACATAATAGTCTATATCTATATTTAGACTGGAACTTTTTAAAACAAATTAATGAGATTTCTCCGCTTGTTTTGACGCGACAAAATCAGCGAAATGTGTGTCAACGAGAAAGAGTTTTGTAAATGTTCCTGTATTTTCTCCCTGAAATAATACTAGCTGTCGTGATGTAAGTGAAATACTTTTGAAAGCGGCGTTTAACCCTAACACGATTCAACCCACCTGAGCCATAACCATTTTTTTACCTGAGCATAGAAACTTCATGGATTGGAAATCGTCATCTCCGAGCTCTCGACCAATCCTCAGCATCAGGATGTTTAACTCCCAGTCGTCGGACGGAACCATCTTCTCCATGCTATTCCTAGAGCGTTTCCGTCTTCTTCTGGTTTACAGCACATCACTTCAGAGACTTTGTTGATTCATTCTTTATGTTATATTTGTTTTGACTAAATCCACATTCTTCATTCTGAATAATGAAGGAAACAATTGCATATATTATTTATATAAATAATAACAAATGGCTTTAATTTTTCTTTAAACGCCGACTTTCTATGTCAAGAATACAAAATGCAAATAAAGTAAAATAAAGATCATTGCTGTTATAAATTTCCTGTCTCTTTGACATTCCTTTCTTAATAATTTTTAAATACCAATTTGCAGAACAGGTCAAACAATTTAGCAACTAAAAAAAACAGAAATATACTCGACATGAAACTTAAAGACCACCCAGAACAACGTTAACAACATTGAAGCATTCAATAGCTCTATTATGATCCATTTAATACTTGAATATTGAATTATGGATTGACCCCTAACTCGTCCCTTATGACTACGTGCATATGAGCATACACTTATAAGTATATGATGTATATAATATTTTAAAGTATAAAATTTAGTTATTAATTACGTTCTCGTTGGGCATTAACAGACCTAGACACACTTAAATGTAACATGTAGTTACGAAATATATATCAAATAATTAATATTAACTTTAAATATACACTTGGAAATTAATTAAGCAACACCCTAGTTTGTAAACTGAAATGTGGTGCTTTGGGATTGTTAGGATAAATTGAAAGATTTTATCACCCCAGACATAACAATTGTTTTTTTAGCGACTCTTTAAAATAAAAGTCAACCACATACAAAATTTACGAAAATATTAGGAAAAACGTGATGGTCATTTTTACTTGAAATAAATGTTGTCCTTGGAGCGAAACTATACTTCAAATTTTAGAATTGATTTTTTGTAATCAACATTTTCTATACAACGTTGACATTCACACATTAAAACACTTTTTATCATGCTTGTTAAAAAACTTGATTAGACTTACACATTAGACTTACAGTCCCTTTTTAACGATAATTGATAAAAAGCCTACATCCATATGATCTGTGGATAAATTTTAGATTATTTGAGTTCAATCTGTTTATTAAACACTTCTCGCTTTAGATAAGCCAATACCGTAAGTAGTGACCGTACTTGTTCATTAAAGGGGCAGTAGCACGTTTTTTGCAAAATTTATTTTTTCATATTACCTATTTATAATGATAGTTTGTGCCATTTAAATTTACTTTAGAGGGTAAAGCATCTTATTACACAAACCAATTATCCGTAGTAGTAATAACGGTGTTGCGTTTAAAGCAAAAATTGCATGGCGGCCATTTTATTGTGAACACATTTTATTATTTCAAATGACAAAAACGATTCCCATGGTTTTACTGAGGTATGTACACTCATTTTTAGCTTGATTTTCCGAAGAGAGAAGGGTGTTTTAGGATTGGTGAAATTATTTTTCAAATACATTTCATCGATTTATTTGAGTGAAAAAACGTGCTACTGCCCCTTTAAGACAAGTTTATTCAGTGAAATTGACAGTTTCATGATTTGTGAGTTTGAATGCGCATGCTTTGAAAAAAAGTCACACAGTAAAGTGTTATCACTTCACCTGAAAGAATGACACTAACCACATTACAGCAACAAATGTTGATTTTTATTTTCCACTGTATTGGAACTTGAATTTCGATCGACACCAAATTATTGTAAAAGTCGTTATGCAAAAGACAGTGAACCCTTATTTGCGTAACCTTTCAACACTGCTATATGACTGTTCTATCTAAAATCACTAACTGTTTTCCTTAAAATTGGAACGATTTAGGTTTTTTTTAATTTGGTGTTTCTAATTAATTAATTTTCAAGTGTATATATGAGCATTAAATAGTTTAAGGGACAATACAAAGAAATGCTCAGATTAATCTTACACTCAGACTCAGAAATTTTGTTTTATTCATACTATATTACCATTTTATTAAATATTGTAAAGGTGGATTTTCAGAAAGGGGATTTTGAAAATATAGGTAAAGCCCAGTTACAATAAGTTGAATTTAACATAATAATTATCCTTTTTCAATGCACGAGTCCATAACAATTGCCTAACTTTATTTACTATAATATTAATATGCGTATAATATTACAACTATCCAGAGTCGTCGTTAGGATCTATATTTCACCTAAAAATGCACAATGTCACGACGACACACATGAGTAGGCCTATATAAATAGTCATTCAACGAAGGACATATCTGTTTACAGTTACTCTAAACCACGTGCCGCTTCGTTCTATTTCACCTACAATTATAACGATGACACGCACCACCGATTCAGTAATGTTTACTACACGTTCACAATACAACATGCGATGTAAGCCACGTCGATCAACAACATGAAAAACAGCAACAACACATACAACAACATCAAAACAACAATAACAAAGAAGACTTACCTTCGACCGATATCACGCAGGGTACATCGCAGTACAACAATACATCAGTGTTCACGAGTGTCTCATTGACAAGTTCCTCGAGGTCAAATGTCAAACAGTTGTCATCGACGCATACAAATGTTGTCAAACATCGCTGTTAAGTTATAATGGTATCACGCTTCCCCAGTTGCGACTATTCCTATCTACAACTCTCAAGCGTACTGACATACTTGTAGATAGTAGACCGTATTTACACTAAAGCTTAGAAGTTTACCCTACAAGTCCGGCGTGTCGCAATCTCGCTAGCCTAGCTCACAGTCTATCATCAGTCATTTCCTTAGACTGACATAGAGTCTCTTAAATGAAAATTAAGTTTCAGGGAGACAATTGAAAATTAAAGAAATAATGAAAAAGGAGTCTCTCTTTTAATTTGTATGTATATTCAGCTTTCTGATTATGATTTAATTAACAGTGTTTACCTTTTATTCAATAGGAGTCTGGATGACAGACAAGTATTACTCATATATACTCATCTATCATGACTTTCTCCGTGGTGTTGCATACGTGCATGTGGAAGTAAGCCGGGGGCACGTGATTATACAGCTTTAGGACACTTTATAGAGAATCATTCTGATAAAATACTTTTCAACAAACAATGCAAATAGTTGTATAAAATGAAGGAATTGAGAAGCATTGTCTCCGAAATATACTCATCGTAAAAATGGTTGACACCCCCAAACAGAAAGTTTATTTCAGCAAATTAATTGCATGGACACTTAGTATTGTTCGATATTGTGGTATTTTCGAAATCAAATGGCACAAGCACATGATATAAACTATATAGTACTTGCAATGTATGTAATATTTGCGAATGAGACTCTATGAACTATTTTGTGTCTATTTGAATTCAGTAAAACACAATTCAAATGCAACAAAATGAGTACACTCAAACACTGTAACAATATACCAATGCCAAGATCTCAAGACACAAGGAATGAACTCTTTCGAATAAGTTTAATTTTTCTTATATTCCTCTTTCTTTGGTATTTTAAAATACAAGTGGGGAAATAGCAAATGCTCAAGGACACTATTCACAAAAAGACATCCAGTAGTAACATTTTTACGAAAAATATTACCGAAACTGACACGTTGTGTTGTTTATATAACATTTCATTCCTATAACTATTAGGGGGGGTCAACCATTATTACCATGAGTATATGTTTTCCTTATCAAAACTTATATTCTACAAAGAATTCAAATAGTTATATTAAAAAAAAGATGCCTTGATGTCTGAACTGAGGAGTCTAGACTTGCTAACATTTCTAGACTGGGCTGGTCGTTAATTTAATATTTTGCTTTGTGGTCTAGATATATATAATAGGCTTTTCTAACATTATGTTTAGCATGTGTAACAATTATTAAGCGTATGTAACATTGCATTAAGCATTGTAACAGTGTAGTCAGGATGTGTAACAATGTATTAATCACTGTAACAGTAATTAAGCATGTGTTACATTGTATTAAGCATTGTAAGAGTGTATTCAGGATGTGTAACATTGTATCAAGCATTGTAACAGTGTATTCAGGATGTGTAACATTGTATCACGCATGTGTAACATTATAATAATAAACCTGTGTAATAGTGTGTTAAGCATTGTAACAGTGTATTAAGCATATGTAACATTATATTAAGCATTGTAACAGTGTATTCAGGATGTGTAACATTGTATACAGCACGTGTAACATTATAATAAGCGTGTGTAACAGTGTGTTAAGCATTGTAACAGTGCATTCAGGATGTGTAGCATTGCATTAAACATTGTAACATTGTATTAAGTATGTGTAACATTGTATTTAGCATTGTAACATTGTTATAAGAATTTGAAACAATATATTAAGAATTTGTAACATGGTATGAACATATGTGTCATTACATTAAGAACAACATCACCTTCCGCATTTATTATATTGTATTTCCTTATGTAGTCGTACCCGGAATTTGTGTCAGTTTTATTAAGCATTTGTTGAGTTGAATTTATAATGTAATTCAAACCATTTAAGCATTATTAATGTAATTTTGAGCATTTATAAGTCATTTTAATATTTGTAACGTCGTTTTGGAGACGATTCAACATTTGAACGTTTAATCATTTTTAACACCTTCCTCTTCGTTTTATTGAATTCTACGTGGTTCAAAATTTCCAATGACGTGTTTATTTATCATTATTATCATGCTTTTATAATACAAAGTCATCTTTATATATAACTTTCTCATACCTGCGTCAAAAGGCCAGTTACATGCATATCTGCATAGTAATGACGTAGTTCGATGATAAGGCACTATTCCACGCTCGTATAGACTGCCTAGAGATCTTCAAAACATTTGTCTAGAGAAGAATTTCTTAACGGTAACCTCGTTATATATATACCTGCAAGTTATACTGAGTTGTGACGTAGGTAAGTGATAGAGCGCTATCCAGCCGATGATAGATCAAGATAAATCAATATACGGTGATAGTTAGTGTGCGTACCGAAAGTTTGGTAGTTTATGTCATTTATATTTACTTTAAATGGTAAAACATCTTATTACACAAACCAATTATCCGTAGTGGTAATAACGGTGTTGCGTATAAAGCAAAAATTGCATGGTGCGCGGCCATTTTATTGTGAACACATTTTATAATTTTGAATGACAAAAACGATTCCCATGGCTTTATGGAACCATGTAGACTTGATTTTTAACTTGATTTTCCGAAGTAATAAGGATGTTTTATCATTGGTGACATTATTTTTCAAAAACATTTCATCGACTTATTTGAGCTAAAATAAAACGTGCTACTGCCCCTTTAAGAATTTACAAAGCCACCCTGACCAAAACTATGTTGAAGTGGGAAAACTATGGCGGAGGTTAGAACGTTTCAACTCAAGATTTAATCCCATCACTCGACCAATAAATATCCTCAACTGGACTTGGTGCTTGGACAATATGTAAGTGTCTGGCTTCGAGACATTATGTAGTTTGTAAGGGCTGTTTCCTACGTTGTGCCTCTTGGCTCTTGATAAAAAAAATTCTCTTAGCAACTCCTAAAATGTTGACATAGGACCGAAAATGGTTAAACTGGTTTCCTGGCTCAAATGCGCTTTGTAATATCCGTAGACTGATCCAAATTTCCATTTCCGGTCCCATGGCAGGGTACAAGATGGCGGAGAGTGTCCTACCTTCTTTATATGTTAAATAAGTAGGTAGGTATACGTATATATGTATAATTAGGGTCTGGCGTCTGTGTGTGAGAAGTCCTACGCTTTATGATTTACACATATGCCAGAATTTCGATTGGTCCAGAACACGGTCATGTGATCTACATTTACTGGTTTATAATCGTGTGAACTCATCAAAAATCGTTCATAGGTGTGTGAACCTTTTCAAATTCATGTGTTCGTTGACGGAACTACTTTCTCAGTTTTTCCGCAGCTCCTCACACGCTATCATAAATCTTCTGTTCAACAACAGTTCAAACGCCTGCACTTTGAAACAGTCGAACTGTTTCGAGGTACCCCAATGGCCTCTGCCATCAATGACTTTATTTGTTTACAAAGCAGGTACGGTTTCCTGTCACCCCAGCATCAGTTGACTGGAATGGAATGTATTGCACAACATTCACGCTTTGCACGTGCACGCGCCGTAACCAAAGCGTGTCAACATAATATCGCTACTAAACTTTTTTTTTCATAAATAACAGACGCAATGCTAATTTAATGTAAATGTGCAGATTTTTATACGCGAAGAATTGACAACATAAACTTTGTTGCGAAATATATGTCAGTACTTGACCTTTATTACGTATATTATCTTTCGAAATTGTGATGCTTTATTGGAACTATTTGTCTCTGCGTCGGAACTTGTTCAAAGAATTTGCTGCTCTGTAACCGTGTTTAACTTTCTCGTTGCCTCAATGAAATCGATATTATACTATTTCTTCTATTGAAAGCATATACCAATTTAAACTGCTGTGAATTTTACAATATTTATAAAAATAAATTCAATTCAATTCAAAATTGGAAATTATAAAAACATAATTTCAGTTTGTGTGTTTGCAATGGAAAATGAACGATGTCAAAGCGTCATTCAAACTCCAATGTGAACGGCTCCGAAGCTCGCTTCTTTACAAAAGTTTGAATGATGCTTTGACATCGTTCATTTTCCATTGCAAACACACAAACTGACATTCAATTCTTGATTAGATTTACCAGTTTATGCATTATATAGCGAATGTGAACAACAGTGAATGTAAATGTTCATAGGGAATAGCTGGACTTGTAAAAGGTCATAGTGCTTTGAAATGAAAACAATGTTATAATGTCAGTCTTTATATGCCAAATATTGAAAAAGAGCAATGCCATGCATACTCGTAATGTAATGAATACTCTCATGTGAAGTCAAGAGAGATAAATACAATACACTCAGGCGCAAAAGAAACGATACCATACACAATATAACATATTTCCATTCACGGGCGATACATACCACCGATATAGAATTCAATCGTCAGAAGCCAAGAAACTGAATTTTAAATTTCAAAACATTTTTTGTTCATATTTCTTTTAATAAATCGTCGAAATAGACGAGATAGGAGAATCAGAATACGCTTGTTTTATGACGTCATACAGTAACGACGCGTCAACAAATGTAAATCCAAGAAGGTACTTTATGCCAACAACATCTCAAACTAACATAATTTTCCTATTTCATAAAACTGTACCTTAAATACAAACGTTATGTAAGTAAAATCCATCTAAAAGATTATGTACGTGTTGAACAGATACACAATATTAAGTATCATGAACAAAAATTTGTTTCACGAGACATCACAGACATTCAAAATCGACTTCATCTGGCAGAACTCTTTTGTGTTTTACTCAAAATATGATATCTTTTATTTTTTTTACCTCGGTGTACTCCTTCAGTTTATGCATTATATTGAATTAAGTGTATCATATAAATGTTTAGGAAATAACCATGTACGAATATATTGCATTAAGTGTCTCGTGTAGTGTTTAGAGAGATAAACAGTATGTGCATGTAATATATTGAATTAAGAGTCTAATGTAATGTTAAAGGTACATCCATTGTGTTGTTTGGGATCACATATTCAAAACGTTATAATGGTGTTACTTTATCGAGGAGAACCGGCTGTTACCGAATACCACCATTTTGAGAGTCGACTAAATATATTGACGATATGAAGGTAAAAGAAGTGATTTCTGATCGAAAACCGGACAATGCACATAGTGTGGCACGCGTCAAAGTGCCAAACGTAATTTTGGAATCTTATTTACAACAGACAAAAAGACAAAATTGAGTTGATAATGTTTAATAGGTCACATAACTACTGTGCGTGTAAATGGGACGTGCAGTTTCGGTTTCTGCACATGCATAATGATGTTACTCAATTTTAATTGGAAACTATTACTTCTGATATATTTGGCGATTGGGGATAAATATGCAAGCTTGGTGAATTTATTTGTATCGTAGACAGCACATGTCGTGAGTTGGAACGTATTGAAGCCAAATAAAAAAATTATGAAACACAATGGATGCACCTTTAAGAAGATAAACTAGACTTGTATTTACCAAAATGCCTATAATATGTGTTAGGGCTATCTGGAAAGCAAATTATAGTGGGAACAGCGGCAAGTCTATGTACACCTTATAAAGTCCGAGATATCCTAGTAACTTGAGGTCAAGTCGTATATGCGATATACCTTGAGGCGCTTGACGTCAGAGTGGTGATTGGGAATCCCAAAACTACGCGTTTCACAGTGATTCGAAGGTCGTAACCTTCCTTTTGTTACTTGTATCAGACTCTCAATCAAAGTTTCCCATATAGTTTCATCAAAGACTACAATATATATATATATATATATATATATATATATATATATATATATATATATATATATATATATATATATATATATATATATATATATATATATATATGAGACCTGAGGGTTGGACAATTTGGAACCTTTTTTTGTATATATATCTGCAAGATTGGCTTCACCAATTGGCTTTATCTAATAAATGTTTTTATAATCAATCTATATATAATGAAAGCTATTTATCAGAGTTATATCTTCGGAAATTAGATTCTCCATCTTATACGAAATTTCGTTGCTCGTCTCATGATTTACAGGTAGAACAGGGCTCCGTTCCATAACAGCGAGCGCTTAAATTGCTCATTGATCGCTCAATGTAGCGCACATTCTCTCTTGAACGACACAGTGCAAATTCCTCGAAGTTCGCTCGCCTTGCTACGTAGTGCTACATTGAGCAATCGCGTTCAAGAGAGGTTTAAAAGTTATCGCTAATTGAGCGATTACTTTGAAACCTCTCTTGAACACGGCCCTGATAGATATATTTGATTAATAGAGAACATAGATTTTAAAATAAAAAAATTTTAATTGAAGATAATGTCATTTCCTTTTTGTGTCAGGCTTACCACACTTATAAGTATATTAGATACTTTACGTTATACATCATAATATGTATACATTTACATAATTATTAACTTTTTCTAGCAAAACACATTTAGAATATGTCAATATAGCTATAGCATGTCTTTCTTCCAAGAAAGAATTTACTCTCTACTGCCTAAGATATTGTTTATCTTCTCTGTTGTTCAGAGAAGGCTTATCATTTAAAGGTGCATCCATTGTGGTTCATAAAATTTTATTTGGCTTTAATACGTTCCAACACACCATAAGTGATGTTTACAATACAAACAAATTCACTCTGCTTGCATAGTCATCCCCAATCGCTAAATATACCATAATTACTAGTTTCCAATTAAAATCGAGTAACATCATTATGCATGTACAGAAACCGAAAGTGCACGTCCTGTTTACATGCACAGTACTTATATGACCTAGTGAACATTATCAACCCAAATTTGTTATGTTGTCTGGTTTAAATAAGATTCCAAAATTACGTTTGACTTATTGGCGCGCGCCACATGTGGTACATTGTCCGTTTTTCGATCAGAAATCGATACTTTTACCTTCATATCGTCAATATACTAAGCCGAGTATCATCAAAATTGTAGTTTTCGGTAACAGTTGGTACTTCTCGATAAAATAAGAACATTTAGAACGTTTGGCATATTTGATCCCCAACAACACAATGGATGTACCTTTAAGGATATTTCAAAGAAAACGTTAGCGAAAGAAATTGTGTCCCCAACATGAACATTACCCGGACATGAACTGTTCTGAAATACGACGCCGCAGATTTATCAAACGGAACCAGAAACAAGAATTAAAATCATAAACAACGGAAATAACAATGATAGAAAGCTTGACGACATAGTTTCAGAACGTAACTTTCAAAACCACAGCAATTCGAAAAATACCAAGCAGATAATAAATTTACAATGTTGATATTATCCTGGCCCCTCGTACATTTACTAGGATATTATTAATGATAATAATAATAACTAGGATTGACACGTCAATACTTTGGTTTTCGAGACTTCTGCTTGGCCTTGAACACCTTGTTGGACTCTCCGTTATTCATTAGTTTCTCTACTTTTAAATGAGCTATCAAACATGTCTCTATCTTCGGTAGTTTTTTTTTTACAAAAATTCTCCAAAGATAATGATGCTCTGAAAATGTTCTTGCATTTCCGACAGTACCATAATTATTATTGACTCAAAATTCCAACGTTTGAGCTAAAATTTGGTTGTAAGTCACCTTTGATTGGTTCACGGACAGTCTAGCCGCTTGTTAGTTTTTCTCTTCAGCTAATTACTATTTTGGTGAACATAAAGTCCAATATACGTCTTTGCTTCATTGTAGACTTGCCTCGGCTCTTTAAAATTTAAAGGTGCATCCATTGTGTTTCATAAAATTTTATTTGGCTTTAATACGTTCCAACACACCATATGTGATGTTTACAATACAAATGAATTCACTTATCTTGCATATTCATCCCCAATCGCAAAACATATCATATTTACTATTTTCCAATTAAAATCGAGTAACATCATTATGCATGTGTAGAAACCGAAAGTGGACGTCCTATTTACATGCACAGTAGTTATATGACCTATTGAACATTATTAACCCAATTTTGTTATTTTGTCTGGTGTAAATAAGATTCAAAAATTACGTTTGACTCTGTGGCGCGCGCCACACGCGGTGCATCGTCCGGTTTTCGATCAGAAATCACTACTTTTACCTTCATATCGTCAATATACTAAGTCCAGTATCATTAAAATGGTTGTTTTCGGTAACAGTTGGTACTTCTCGATAAAATAAGACCATTTACAACGTTTGTCATATTTGACCCCCAACAACACAATGGATGTACCTTTAAGGCGATTGGTCGACATACTAATATCACTACAACAATGTTTATGTTTTTGTTACGGAGTTTTGTATCACATGTTTAATAACATTGTAAGTATCTGCACTGAAACATCCCACTCATTCAATACAGAAGTTAACTATACCCATAGACATTAGTTGTTAACCTTATCACTACAACTTCAGAGGTTAAAATGCAACATGTTCACTCATTGGTCCAAATTGTTCATTTGTACCAATCAGAAAGCAGGTCTTATTCTCTATGAAGCAGTTGTGACATGATCTCTGATTGGTCCTGTTAGTGCAGAGGATTGAAGATAGAACCAACAGGAGTTAATCAATGATGCCCTATTTTAGGAAACACCACATCTCATGTATATTATTCAATAAATAAATAATATATCATTACATAAATAAAACACAACACATTTCTTGATTTTAGTGTTTATTTTTCAACTGCAAATTATGTATATATAGTGAAAAAAAACATTCACAATCAACATTGAATAACAATTACAAGCACAACACAAGCAGTCATTTTTCTTTACAAATTCTGGCTTTAAAAACTGTTAAAGCATTGACTAAATCAGCAGATACCTGTTTATGATTTCCTGCTACTAAGCAAAATAATTTTTTATTTAAAAAAAATAACATTAACAAAAATATCACAGAAGTATTAACATCTTATTTGGAACCATCTTCCCAAGCTGAGACCAAACCAATTAAAGTGTCGATAAAAATTGTGTATAACTACCTTGCTTCAACTCAGCTGTTCTGTATTCAATTGCACAAGTTTTCACTGATCAATGGGAGTTACCTCCCCTTTTAAGTTATGAATCAGCCAAGCAGGAGAGATGAAAATTATACAGCGCTTACAGCATTCTCTTCCCACAAAGGCATTAATCTCTGCCTAACAGTTTTCAAGATCTGTTCTGGAAGTGAAATTGTGACAAGCATTTTGCATTTTGCTCTAGAATCGAGATGAAAATGTTTTGCCAAGGAAATGGCTAAAGTCTGAAAAAGCAGAAAAAAATATTTAAAAATCTACAAATCTACACGTGATGATTGTTCCAGACACCAAGTTTCACTGAGTTAGGCCAAGTTTCTGGTTCAGAAATAATATGTAAAGTTATGTTTCCATGGAAACGGGTAACAATAGTTGAAAACCTCAAAAGGAACATCTACACATGATGGCTGTTCCACATGCCAAGTTTCATTGAGCTAATCCTTACAGTTTTTTTTGTTCTGGTCTGAAAAAATTTTTTTAAAGTATCTTTTGATGGAAATGGTTAAAATTAAAATTCCAAAGAAATCGAAAACCCCAAAAGTCACATCTACACATGATGACACAAAGTATCATTGAGCTAGACCTTACAGTTTTTGAGTTCTGGTCCGAAATGAAACCTGGACACACAGACGGACGGACGGACGGACCGGAGGTCATTTCCATATTCCCCAACAACTTCAACAGCTGTGAGTTACAGCCAGGCAGAAACGGAAGCAGACTTAAACAATAACGCACTCACTGATTGATTGCACCCAAGAATCATATCATTGTGAATCCAGGTCCCGAACAAGCTGTGAGTTACAGCAAGGCAGAATCACTCTAGATATCTAGACTTACTCAGTGTCACCCCAAGCTGAGGGGTAGATGGTTTTGAGCAGACAACACCAGCTTCATATTCACAGGAACTCGTCATTTAAAGGGGCAGTAGCATGTTTTTTGCTCTCAAATAAGTCGATGAAATGTATTTGAAAAATAATGTCACCAAAAGTGAAACACGCTTCTCTCCTAAAAAAAATGAACTTAAAAAATGTGCGCACATGGTTTGGTAAATCCATGGGAATCGTTTTTTAATTCGAAATAATAAAATGCGTTAACATAAAAATGGCCGCCATGCAATTTTGGCCTTATACGCAAAACCGTTATTACCACTAAGGATAATTGGTTTGTGTAATAAGATGGTTTACCAACTAAAGAAATATAAATGACATAAACTATCATTATAAATGGGAAATTAAAAATTAAATTTTCAAAAATCGTGCTACAGTCCCTTTAAAATGTTCGTAATATGTAGGTAAAAAATATTGTCTACTTGTATATAAGTGTATATTTTTTACCTAATTTTACCTACATTTTAATGACAATATCGAGTTCATTTGTTCATATCACACAATAAGAGACAATTCAACAGTTGCTGTTTAACAAGTGATATTCACTGACAATTATGTTAAACATAAACAAATTCACCTGAAACCATAACTTCCCCCACGAGGCAAAACTCAAGCCAATCTCCTTCATTGGGTTATATGCTCAAAATATTATATCCACTTTAAATGAACATTCTAATTTAGACTTCTATTCATCTGTGAAATCATTTTTTAAAATGGAATCATTTTTGTTATCTTTATGTAATAAAGATTAGAGGCTTTTTACACTTTTAAGAATAGATGAACTGAAACTAATGAAAAACATCAGAAGAAGAAATAATATTCCTAGAGAATTATGATTTTGTCCTTTCTGTATAAATGTTTTAGAAGATGAATTACTTTTTATGCTTTTATGCCCGATGTATAATGAATTAAGAAGAAAATATATGTTAGACTTGACATGTAAAACTAGAAAATCTCTAGCTACTCTATTGAAAAATGATATGTCAATCGTTAACATGTGTTTTCACAATATATTAAAGAAGCTTATATGTTACGTTGTTCACTTTGGTAAATTGCATGTATATATCACGTAAAGCCTGTATTGCACCAAATCTGTTAATTTCAACAAAATGAATTTTGTTTATTGTACATGGGCATGTGTCCTTTATACCGAATAAACTACTTCATTTCATATGAGCCCTGCCGCTTATCTGTGTTAGCATTACAGCACTATACATGAACTGCATAATGGGCTATGCTTCGCCAGCACAGAAAAGTTAAAGGGGCAGTAGCACGTTTTTTCGCTGAAATAAGTTGATGAAATGTTTTTGAAAAATAATGCTACCAATAATAAAACACCCTTCTCTCTTCGGAAAATCAAGTTGAAAATAAGTGTACATGGTTCCTTAAAGCCATGAGAATCGTTTTTGTTATTCCAAATAATAAATTGTGTTCACAATAAAATGGCCGCCATGCAATTTTTGCTTTATAAGCAACATCGTTATTACCACTACGGATAATTGGTTTGTGTAATAAGATGTTTTACCCTCTGAAGTTAATATAAATGACATAAACTATCATTATAAATGGAAAATTTGAAAAAATAAAATTTGCAAAAAACGTGCTACTGCCCCTTTAAGGAAATGCAGCAAGGGTTAAATTAGCCAGTGATGGACACTGGCACAAGTTATACCTTGCAGAGGGAAGTTAATCAAAACATTATTCATAATCAATCGTAACGAAAAAATATGTATCAATAAATCAACGCTATCATTTCCTGTCTTCACTACGAGCATGTAGTCAAATAATTTAATTTTACATCAATTTTTATTTCTATCTAAGCTAAGTGAAAAGTGAACAAGGGAGTCAGCCGAATGCTAGATAGTCCCACCACTGTCTAACGGCAGTCTAACTCTCTAACATGATGGGACTTCAACCTGGTCCTGATACTGCACAACTCATACAGTTATATTTATCATCCAAAACTGGCTCCAACAGTAAATGTCACTTGTGTGAAATCAAAAGATATCTACAAGCGATATCTACATTGTAGATATGGCTACAATCAAATGGTCATTATCCTATTACATCATCAGTTAATGACATCCCCATGTTTTGACATCACTGAGAACACTCCTGACAATGCTATAATGTCATAAAGTTGATGACGTAACAATGCTATAATGCTGATGATGTCACAAGGCTATGACCTCACTGCTGAAGGTGCTAAATTGCAGTTTTATGTTACAGATATGTTAAATTTTTTTTAAATAATTGTTGGAGAACGATTTAAATAAAATGTCACCCTCATGTCTCCTGATATTAAATATATCAAAACTTAAGATTAAAGTACAAATATCCTCGGCAAGGCTCATATATTTGTTCTGATAATCAACTTGTGTTGACATATTTGATATCAGAAGACACTTGGGTGAGATTATCTTTATTTTATATACTAATGAATGCATTTTCTATGGATCTGCTAGAAATTCTAAATACCTAAAAATTTATAGCTATTTCTGGACAATGCAAAATTAGTTCTAGAACAAGAAAAGTGGTACCAAACTTGGTAGGGAGAGATTATATCTACATTTTGATTTATTTACAGCAAAGTTATACACCAAGCACTGAAAGCATAATAAAAACTTTGTCTTTACATTTGTTTAATTTTAAAATAGAGCCATTGGCTCTGTAGCTCATCAGGGATTAAACAATAAACTAAATAAATTTCAAAATGTAAATTTTCAAGGTGTTTATCAGAGGAATAACAAATTTCAAGTAATTTATGTAATTGAGAAGAAGACAAAAATTAGGGTGGGTTTTTTTTTTGTGACTTATGTGACCCATATTTGGGGTCACAGGGTCCCCAAATCTATGATTAAGAATCCATATAGGCCAAGGATTTTGTAAACAATATTTCAGCTTTCTAGATTTTTTAGTACTGGAGGAGAAGATGAAAATAGTTTTTTTTTAGGTTGTGACCTCTATAATTTGGGGTCATAGGCTCACCAATCTACAATTTAAAAACCTCATTGGCTAAGGTGCCAGTACACAAGATTACAGCTCCCTAGAACCAGCGGTTCTGGAGAAAAGGTTGAAAAGCAATAGTTTACAGATGGACTGGTGGAAGGACGGACACCATGCCAAAAGCACATCAGAACTTTCAGGCCTGATGAGCCACAAAGTAAACTCAAACAGCATAATTTTGTGGGTGAAGCAATGAGAAAAGAGAAATATGCATAGTGTATAGTGATTTTATAATACTTCAAATAAAACATAATGCAGAAAATTTATAGCTATAAAACATGAGACAGATATCCAAGCTTAAATTACATGGAAAGGATTTTTATACAAAAACAAAAATGGACAAAAATCACCTTTGACTTGTAACATATTAGTCATTATTCATAAAGAAAAAAGCTTTGAGTGTCTTTTTGAAGTGTTTTTTGGCAAGTTCTTTTCACAATTTTTGACTATCAGAAATGAACATATTTCAAATTATATTTGTATTATTTGGTGAATAACAGGTTTAATAAACTTGCACTTAATTGCAATAATGTATAAGGTGTTGATATGTCATGTATGCATAAATTAGTGCCTTGTCTTATTTACATTGAACTGATTTATTGATATCGTTTTACTAGTTCATATTCTAACATCATTAACATATAAACATTATAAACTCTAAATATAAAAATGTATATTTTTCAAATAAATTATAAACAAATATTCAGCAATGTTCAAAATCTTATGCTCAATGAAATGATTTTCGCCATAAAATAACAACAACAAAAAATTGACTAATCTGATATAAATAAAAAAATATTAAATTGAAAAATTAATTTTTCTGTATTGTCTTTCTGAAATCATTTTTGTTCAAAGATTTAAATTTAACATCCCAATTTTTATTTATCATCATCTCAAAATGTCAGAATTAACATATCCCTTTGTGAATGTGATGAATTTTATTTAATATTATGTTATTATTTGGGTATCTTATTGGCAAAGTTAGGTCAGATTTCCATTACAATGGTCCATTACACTGGACTGAGGACCCCTTTGCCAATACTCAAATATTTAAAAGGAGGGTTCTATCGGGGTATTTTTTGTGGAAACGAAACTCGAGAAGATATCCCCTTTTACACATATATGCTATTAATATATTATTAAAACATAGTCAAAATGAAAGATGTTAATGAAGTTAATACTTTGATGACTTTACATTTCACAACTTGATAAAGACAAGCGCACATTTGAAAATTAAAAACAATGAGAATTGAAGCCATTCATCTTATTACTTTTATGATAATTCATGTGTTACTATGTGAATATTCTATCAGTGAATATGTTTTATTATAACAAAAATTTAAAATTTGGTTAAATACAGCGTGTTTCATTTCACAAAATGTCAAGGATCCAAGATGGCGGATGCTGCCGATAGGTCGTTAACAGAACTGTCCCTTTAACACAGTGTTTTCTCATTTCACATAATGCACAAATACAAAATGGCCGATACTCCGATACAACCCTCCCTTTAATTGGACATAAAACCACCAAAAGCAAACCCAATCACAACATTTAGAAACCGCAACAACAACATTCTCATCTTCCTAAGACTAAATCCATTATACTGGTCTTGTAGCAGCCTCTTCCTCATTATGTGGTGTAGTGAAATCATCTACCAAAAGCCTATGGGTTGACAAGTGGAACAATGGTTCATCTGGAAAACACCATCAACTCCACGACAAACCAAGCAACGTTCGATATAACAACATCAACAGTAAAGATCAACTCCTCCTCAGTCGGATAAAATTGAACCACTATCCAGAATCTGAACAACACGTGGAGTAGCATCGTGGACCTATTCAGAGAAAGGGAAAAGAGGATATGTGCCAACGCTAACTCGCTAATTCACGAACTGACTAATTTTACAGGATTTCTTGAAAAACAAGGAGGAAGACTTTATCATTCATATATTGTCGTTTACAAGTGTGGAATTAAATTTTTTAGGAGTCCCCTTTTGTCAAAACCTGTGGGTCAAAGATCGCATTACCAATGTTCCTGATTACTAGGGTAAAACGGCTCATAACTGCATGAGATAAACCGCTATGTTTTGCTTTCGGTTCAGTGAACGACCTCAAAGCAAACATTTGTTCCAAAGAGTAAACAAGCTTCTAAAGCATTAATTAGGAGGACTACAATATCAAAACATCCCAAAAAGAGGATTGCTTTAGTAACAATGCAGGAAATTGCTAAAATTTAAAACCATTTTGACGAAGATCCAATGGATATTTATTGTCAGTAACCATAATTTGGGGGGGGGGGGTTGCTTTGGGGGGTCCATCAAGTTTACATTTTAAAAAATTTCAAAAGGGGGGATTTCAAACACCGTGAACCCCCCTCTTGATCCACACTGTACAAGCCAGTTGACAACATCACAGACTTAGATTACCGAAACAACATTTACTTTTAAGCTCATTGCTGCAGCAGCCAATTGGCAAATCAGGTGGACAGTGTGGCAGGACATTTGAAAGATAATTTCTAGCACCCTATTGTACACTGTGCATATTTATGCAACGCTGTTTCAATTTGATTCTATGATCGAGAGGTTTGAAATTGTATGTAGCTTCCCTGCAGCTTGTTGGTCTTATGTATGATGGAATATTTTTATACTGTTTGGTGGTGAGATGATATGAGTATGTATTATTAATATTGTTTAGAACATGTTTCTTGACCATGAGCATGGCGCCAGAATTTTAACCTGTCAAGGAAAACAATCGCCATCTTGAAATGTATAAGGCCCCCCACCAAAAAAAATTTTGTTTCTGGTTTCCGCCCACATCAGTTTCAAACCCACGCCTCAGGTCTTTTTTTCTTGGTTTTCAAAAGTAAGGGGCAGATAACTGTAATTATTTTGCCTAAAAAACATTGGACATAGGAAATGTCACTTGTTTCTGTTGAGATGGAGTGTAGGAGTAAGATTATTGACTATTTGGAATAGTAACACATTTTTAAGAGGGTTTGTGCTTTATTTATATAAATAATTGTATAAATTTTGTATGTTTAACTCCAATCGCGTCATTGCATCATTTTTGTCAGCCTGTAAAGACTAGGAACATTTTTTTTATTTTTAGGCCAAATTGGAAGGGGGGGGGGGGGGGGGGGGGGGGGGAGGTGTTGACGGCGGTTTAATTGTAACATTTTGTTACGTAATGGATCAAGTCCCTTAGCTCAGAACATTAGACCAACACCTCTTATTGCTGTACAGTCCGACTTTGATGTCATACGTGATTGCAAATAAACCTTAGACCCACACTTGTTATTCCTGCTGAACAGAGGGATTGTAAAATTGTGCCCTTAAACCTCATTAATCTTCCACTACGATGATATTTCATCCTCCTCCATTTAGATATTTGTATCCATAATAATCCTTCAATCCTCTGATTATACAAGCAGATTTTGCCACTTATCACTGATGGCTGGTTACTCATTGCTATATATACATGTATTACGTCAGCCAATGTAATGTCATGATTTGAAATTTGATGGTTGTTTATCTGCACATCATGGCATTGGCAAAATTGCTTGATTTTAAGTCATTTTATTGCATATTAATAGCAATATTCGAGGCAAAGTCTGCAAAAACAATCATGTGATTGATTTTTGTTTTTTTAATTTTTCATGTGATTGATAGAGAATTGCTTGTACAAATACCCTGATGGAGCAGAATATAAGATTTTTATCTATATCTATAAATCCAATATGTCAAGGTGTTTAAAGAAAATGATTCTATCAATCCAATCTAATGAAATTTTTGAATTATTCTTTTATGAATATTTTGTGCCCAGAATGACCATCTCAACCACCTAAACTGACCATTGTAACAACATAAACGTGTTTAAAAATGAAAATGATTTCACCAAGACGACTGATGGTCAAGAAACGTCACCAAGCGTTTTTTCACGATCCTATCAAGTATTTCTGTGTTTAAACTCTTGTCTGCTATAGAGACCCACTGGTAGTCCGAGTTCTGCAACTTTGGCGGTTCTTCATCGCTTTCGTAC
>OW388293.1:66372372-66556923 GCA_936450465.1 Gibbula magus | reverse complement strand
CTTCATGTATGATGGAATATTTTTATACTGTTAGAAGAGTTTGGTGGTGAGATGATATGAGTATGTATTATTAATATTGTTTAGAACATGTTTCCTGACCATGAGCATGGCCCCAGAATTTTAACCTGTAAAGGAAAAACAATCGCCATCTTGAAATGTGTAAGGCCCCCCCCAAAAAAAATTTTGTTTCCGGTTTCCGACAACATCAGTTTCAAACCCACGCCTCTGGTCTTTTTTTCTAGGTTTTCAAAAGTAAGGGGCAGATAACTGTAATTATTTTGCCTAAAAAACATTGGACATAGGAAATGTCACTTGTTTCTGTTGAGATGGAGTGTAGGAGTGAGATTATTGACTATTTGGAATAGTAACACATTTTTAAGAGGGTTTGTGCTTTATTTATATAAATAATTGTATAAATTTTGTATGTTTAACTCCAATCGCGTCATTGCATCATTTTTGTCAGCCTGTAAAGACTAGGAACATTTTTTTTATTTATAGGCCTTATTGGAAGGGGGGGTTGACGGCGGTTTAATTGTAACATTTCGTAACGTAATGGATGAAGTCACTTAGAACATTAGACCAACACCTCTTATTGCTGTACAGTCCGACTTTTATGTCATACGTGATTACAAATAAACCTTAGACACACACTTGTTATTCCTGCTGAACAGAGGGATTGTAAAATTGTGCCCTTAAACCTCATTAATCTTCCACTACGATGATATTTCATCCTCCTCCATTTAGATATTTGTATCATTAATAATCCTTCAATCCCCTGATTATACAAGCAGATTTTGCCACGTATCACCGAAGGCTGGTTACTCATTGCTATATATACATGTATTACGTCAGCCAATGTAATGTCATGATTTGAAATTTGATGGTTGTTTATCTTCACATCAAGGCATTGGCAATATTGCTTGATTTTAAGTCATTTTATTGCATATTAATAGCAATATTCGAGGCAAAGTCTGCAAAAATAATCATTTGATTGATAGAGAATTGCTGATAAAAATACCCTGATGGAACAGGATATAAGATTTCTATCTATATCTATAAATCCAATATGTCAAGGTGTTTAAAGAAATGATTCTATCAATCCAATCTACCGGTAATGAAATTTTTGAATTATTCTTTTATGAATATTTTGTGCGCAGACTTACCATCTCAACCACCTAAACTGACCATTGCAACAACATAAACGTGTTTAAAAATGAAAATGATTTCACCAAGACGACTGATGGTCAAGAAACGTCACCAAGCGTTTTTTCACGATCCTATCAAGTATTTCTGTGTTTAAACTCTCGTCTGCTATAGAGACCCACTGGTAGTCCGAGTTCTGCAACTTTGGCGGTTCTTCATCGCTCTCGTACGACAACACGAGGGTGTAACAGAGGCCTTCAGGCTCGCCCTTAGGTACCCCACGATGCTCCACCGTCAACAACCCACACAGTGTAGGGGGGTCGCCAACCTTCTCCATTGCTTCCTGGGTGATTAAAACAATTATTTATTAATTTATCTATAATTATAAATGTGTTACTAATATTTTAAAAAATATTTTCATCACACAGGTCCTGTTTTTAATACCAGTTCAGTAACAAAAGAAACCATAGCAACTAGACCGGAAGTGGGGTATAAAGAGTATTTGCCATATAATATTTAATTAATTTCATACATCCTGAAAGACCACATGTGCTGTTAAAAAAATATTTTCACTTGAGTGAGTGAGTGAGTTGGGGTTTAACGCCGCTTTCAAGAATATTTCACTTATATCGCGGCTGCTAGTATTATGGCAGGGAGAAAGCCCGCAACACCATGTGGCTATGCACTGCAGTGAAACCTGCGAGCATCGGCTGGAACTAGCAAACCATGGGTGGTACTACGTTGAAATTTAGTGTAGCATTGCACCCAAACCTTACTGCGTGTAGAACAGTTCTCTACTGCAGACAAAGTTGCCGTGCCCCTGGCGGGATTCGAACCCCGGACCTCTTGATCCGAAGCCAAACGCGCTAACCACTGCACTATTTCGCCCTGATTTTCACTTGACTTACATATTGGTACCATATCGCCAAAGATATGATTAACAATTGTTTCCAAATAAAATCAAGCACCAGCCTGTTACGTGTGCAGAAACCGAATTTACACGTCCAATACAGATACACAGAAGTTATAAGACTATTAAACATTACCAACCCACATCTGACCATTTGTCTGTTAAAGGTAAGTTTCCAAAATAAACATTGACCAATTGGTGCACATCATCGTCCAGTTTTCGATCATAAACCGCAACTTTCACCTTTATATTGTCACTATACCGAATAAACTAGTGTTAAATTAGTAATTTTCAGGAACAGATAGTACTTACGATAAAATAACACTTTTTATAACGCTATAATGTGACTCCCAACAACATAATTAGTGTCGCTTTAACAAGTTTCATACAAACCCAGTCTGATTAAAATAGACAGTTTTCCGAGGAATAAAAGTTGCAAAATAGGACATTTATCAGGATAGAAACTCATATCGTTCGAAGGTTATCTCGCAAAACCATCTGATAATAGCCCATACGCTTGCATGTTCTTGTCAGATTCAGTTAACCAATCACAAGACCTGCAACAAAAGCTTTCGGCGCAAGAAGCTAGGGGCAGATACCAAAAAAACTATCCTTTCATCTGTTCCGAATGCTTTAGAAACGGCGATCGTTTAAAAACAATGATGTGATTGGTCAGCTTTTTGACTCGGCTTTGTCTGCACAAAACTGGTACAGAACACAATCCTATACGGGGTGTCCTCAGACCTTGTGCAAGGAATCTATAGAACCAGTTTGTATCCTGATTCCTGATATGAACTATTTTGCAGATTTAATTCCTCGGAACAGGGTCAATTTTAAAGGTACATCCATTGTGTTGTTTGGGGTCACATATTCCAAACGTTATAAATGGTGTTAGTTTATCGAGAAGTACCGACTGTTACCGAAAAGTATTGTTTTGATGATAGTCGACTTAGTATATTGACGATATGAAGGTAAAAGTAGTGATTTCTGATCGAAAACCGGACAATGCACCGCGTGTAACGCGCGCCAATGAGTCAAACGTAATTTTGGAATCTGATCTAAAACAGACAAAATAACAAATTTGGGTTGATAATGTTGAATAGGTCATATAACTACTTTGCATGTAAATGGAACGTGCACTTTCTGTTTCTGCACATGCCAAATGATGTTACTCGACTTTAATTGGAAACTAGTAATTATGAAATATTAGGCGATTGGGGAAGAATATGCTAGCTGAGTGAAATTGTTTGTATTGTTAAACAGCACATATGGTGAGTTGGAGCTTATTAAAGCTTAATATTTTTTTATGAAACACAATGGATGCACCTTTAAACAGACTGAATACAAACCTTGAGAATTCTGAAGCAGCAGAAGACAGAAGACCTGTCGTTCGGCCCAACCATCCCTGAAGGTAAATGGACTCCTTTCTTTGTGTTCACCAGGTACTTGGTCCCTCTGCAAGAAATAGAGGATATTATCTTTCCTTATAGTCAAATTCTCGGTTTTGATTGGTTGACGATACATTAGTAGTTACACAGTGTTTTGACAGGGTGTACGGGACTGTAAGACCCTTGTATATCCCATATTTCCCTTAAGCGTAGACGAAGGAAATGCGGAATATACAAGGGTCTTACAGTCCCGTACACTATATATATAGTATGACATAGACATTCATATGATATGACAACACGAGTGACTAAATATTGGTATTGGCCGTTGTTTGTGACGTCGCATCACCATGACAAAGTGATATTTTGCCCAAGGGCATCTTATGAAAAATATGAATAATATGAACCTCCATATGATTACCCTCCTTTGTGATAATTAGTCATAATTTTCACGTCAATTCAATTTTTAGCGTTACAAGTGAAGTAGTCTAGTGCATGAAAATACCCTGATGGAACAGCACAAAAACACAACAATAATTGGCAATTGGCAATAATTGGCAATACACACAAATCTTCAAGATAATACATTCAATTATTTGAAACTCTGGTTTAGAAATGAAACACATGCAGAAAAACCTCAGAAAAAGCTGAAATATTTTACTCACTGGTTGTTGTGTCTGTATACCACCAACAGCCGTATAACCATGTTGGCGTGGTTCTGTATTGCCGGCAGAGTGTCAGGTACCCGCTCCTCTGTCCTCAAACCTCGGTGCTTCTGAGCGCACTTGATCAACTTTATTATGTCTAGGGCTCTGAAATGAATGACAGTTTACCAAAACATTGTGCAAAAATATGTACAAACAGATGTTGACCCCTTCCCCAAATTCATCTTAGAAACCTCAAACAATTCATTATTGTTATCCTCCAGAAACAAACCATACCCTTCAAAACAACAAAGTCCAAAGACATAACAATTATCAATGGATTGTCCAAATGGACAAGAAGTAACCTAGAAAGGTTTTAAAGGGGCTGTAGCACGTTACTTGCAAAATTTATTTTTTCAAATTTCCCATTTATAAAGATAGTTTTTGTCATTTATATAAACTTTAGAGGGTAAAACATCTTATTACACAAGCCAATTATCCGTAGTAGTAATAAGGGTGTTGCGTATAGTGCAAAAATTGCATGGCCGCCCTTTTATTGTGAACACATTTTATTATTTCGAATTTAAAAAACGATTCCCATGGCTTTACTGAGCCTTGTACACAAGTTATTTACTTGATTTTCCGAAGAGAGAAGGGTGTATTATTATTGGTGAAATTATTTTTCAAATACATTTCATCGAATTATTTGAGCAAAAAAATGTGCTACTGCCCCTTTAAGAAAGCCATAGTTTCTATCCATAAGATTTGTCTTGCATTTTCACACCAACTTCTAAATGCCTTTGAAGAATTTAATCTTGATTTCTTAGCTTTCCATCCATCCTCCATCCACCAAAACATTCATCCATCCATCTATCCACCCATCCATCCAATTCCAAACCCTCCATCCATCAATCTAACAGGGGGTCATTCCACTAAACAATTTTTGGCCTAAGACGGAACTTAGCCAATGATAGAAGATGGGCTTATGAGAGTTTCTTAGGTCAGTTAGTGGAACGGCCCCCAGGTCAGATACCTAATCCTATTTCCCAACGCACCACCAATCTACCCCTACACCACCTCCCCCCCCACCCCCCCTTCTCCTCTGCCACTGTTACACCACTACCATTACTGAGATGGGAGCACAACCTACCTGAGCTTAGTATCAGAAGACAGAATCTTCTCCATGGGCATCCACTGAGCCTGGAGAGACTCCTTGTCCTTCTCCTGGGGTGTCTTCAGGTGTCCTCCTGTAATAGGTGTACATCTATTATATGACTTATATGACAAACAGTGAGATAATGGGAATAACAGTGAAATCAAGTCTATCAAGCTACAGTGAAAATAACTTATATTTTCACTGTTACTGATATAATTTGACGTCATAGAACCATGGTCTGACATAACAAATTATATAATGACGTCACATTGTTACTGTGGTGACAGAGTGTCCTAAAGCCGCTCGACATAAAAACAACGCTATTACATCCTTGTATAAATAGATTATCCGTCAAATCTAGAAAAATACCATGTTTATCTCATCAAGTGAGGTTGAAATTTATATTTTTTTACAAGTGGCATGAACATAATATTATAAACTTTCTACTTCATTCGATGAGATAAACATGGTATTTGTCGATGAGATAATGAAAGTCATTATGTCCTAATTTTGGTCCCGTTACCTGCGACCCGTGCGGTGAAGGTGAAACGCTGCCAGATCCTGGATCCAAACTCAACCATGATGAGTGTGACCGGGTCACACACTAAACCCGTCTCCTCCGTAACTTCTCTCTTCACTCCATCCTGAGGTGAACAAATGAATTTAGGTGGGTACAAAATAGAGACAAGAGTCATCAGAAGATGACATATTCCAACGGTCCCGCATAATTTGTAAAACACATCTTTGACAGATAATTGTACATCTACTACTTCAGTTTTGCACTGGAAGCAGAACTATCGCTAAAGTCTAAATCCAATTTTCAAATGAAAAAAATTAAATTTTCAGAAATCTGAAAATATCAAAACGCACAACTTCAGTTAGTGGGTAATTGTACACTCAAAGCCATTAAAAATGCAACTTCAAATTCAAGTTTATTTACTGGAACAATTTTTAACAAATGTAAATAAAATTTGATGCAATCGAGATAACAAACATCTGTTTTTAATTTCATTGAATAATTCATTGCAAATACACAAATCCTAAACGTCAGAACCATTACACAAAGCAGAGGTCAGCTGAAGTCAATATCGGATATGTCCACCCCGAGCCCTCACACATGCCTGGAGTCGTCTTGGCATGGACCTACACAGATGTTTCAGTACACGCTGTGAGATTGCTTGCCACTGATTTTGGAGTGCCTCTGCCAACTCTGCAACAGTTCGTGGTGGCTTGGCTTGAGTCCGAACCCGCCGTCCAAGTTCATCCCAAATGTGCTCAATTGGATTCATGTCGGGAGACATAGCGGGCCAATCCATGACACGGACATGATTATTGTTCAGGAAGTCCCTTGTCAACCTGGCGGTGTGGGGTCGAGCGTAGTTATGCTGGAAAACCATCTGTCCGCGGACGCCATGTTGAGCCAGCAATGGAAGCAACGCCGGACGAAGGATGGTGTCAACATATATTACGTTGAGCATTGGGGTTGCCTTGGACCACCACCAACTGGGACCGAAAGTTGGTGTTGATGGCATCCCAAACCATGACCCCACCTCCCCCGAAAAGATCCCTTTCCTGCACGCAGTTACGAGCGAAACGTTCATGTGGACGTCGGTAGATACGGTGACGTCCATCAGGAAAACTGAGGTTGAATCGGGATTCATCAGAGAAAATGACATTTTGCCATGGTGTATTGTGCAGATACCCCTGATTTGCCCACTGTTGTCTGGCAAGTCGACCTTGGTAAGGTCCACGGTAGCGTAACCCATGACGCCTTCGGACTGTTTGAGGGCTGATCTGATGTTGCCGTGTTCCCACAGTTCCCCTGGCAGTAGCAGTAGCTGACTGGAACCTGTTGCACAGATGTTGCAGTCAGATGTGGCGATCTTGAGCAGCAGTTGTTACAGGTGGCGCTCCAGGTCGGGGTCGATCAGAAACTCTTCCAGTGGCGTAGAATCGTTGTCTGAGACGAGCAATGGTTGATGCGTGCACATGTAGGTGTCCGGCGACAGCTACCTGTGATGCGCCCTGATGCATCATGCCAATAGCTCGGTTCCTCATTTCTTGCATAAGGCTTGGCATTTTTCACAAGTGACGAATTTTAAAATTTTGATCTGAATTTAAAGGGCCTGATTGCAAAGAATGCACGTGCAAAACGTCTGACATGGGACTGCTTAAAATCGTGAAAAAAGACGTCTGCACGAACAAAGTTCATTACCGAGAACTGATAATTGGTTCAAACCCAGAACTCAACCAAAATGATCCATTTCAAGTTTCATCTGTATGCCATAAGATAGGAAAGCCAAAGAAAAAGTTTTACTAGAAATATTTCTAGAATAAGGCATTGCGTTTTTAATTGCTTTGAGTGTATTATACACATGGAAAGTTTCAGGAAGATATGTTGAAGGGTTTTCGAGTTATGCTATGGAAACAAACCTATCCTTGAACAAAGTCGACATACAAATCTAATGCAATACTATGGAAACAAGAAGAATAAATTCAGAAATCTGAAAATATCAATCGGCATCTCTTAAGTTAGTTGGTAATACACATGGAAAGTTTCAGAAAGATATCATGAACGGTTTTCGAGTTCTGCTCCGGGAATGATACCATTACGCACTGACGGACTGATGGACAGGGAGACGACTCTATCCAAAGGTATTCGGTGGGATAATAAATAGACAAGACATCTGCATCTCTGAACCTCATGTTCTAAGCTTCTCATCACTTGACGTGAAATCATTATTGCGATTATCAATCTGTTCAAAGTTGAAACAAAATATTTGTTATCAAACATTAATATTACTTCATATTCCTATAGCGAAAGCAGCAAAAATACTCTCGAACCATTGGATATCGTTTTTAAATAAGCCTGTGGTTCATGGTTATCACTGATGTCATGTCAACTATTATAAATGTATATGTATATATCATATCAATCTTCACCCTATCCGGGCAAAACCAGTCATTCAAAAGATGAGTTTGTAACAACCTCAAAGTCAGGGCACTCTCCCTCCGATTAGCTCTACAACAATTGAATATGACGTCACGGATAGCCAAGAAGCAAAGGCTTAGTCAACATACCAAGCAATCAGTTCGATAGTATGTTTTATGCGTTAGGCGTAGGAATATAAGTATTGTTGATGTTTTTGGTTAAATATATCATGTCTAATGACCTCGGTTATTGAAGGATAAATTTACTTGTTTCAATAACGCGATAGAAAACGTAATACAATAATCGCTTGATGTCCTCTTTTCTTGTATCGCTGTAACGGAGTTATTTTGCGAATCCTAAGAGTTAGAAGTTTGCATTTTGGAACGTGACAGCAATCACTGGCTGCATGCACTGTATTGGAGCTTTCTCACCCGAACACCTTCTGACGGCAGTGAGTATATTAGTGACATCACGGAGCGGTTACTCGCTGTCTGGAGCTAGGCGAATACATTAAGCAAGTAGCTTCCTTAAAACAAGACATTCTAGTTTCATCAACACTAGATTTTCTCCCAGCAGGAAGATACCACTCTATGATAATGAAAATCTAACTTTGTGATAAATACTGTTTCCCTAACAACTAGAAATACTAGTTTTCTCACTACTAGATTTTCTCCTAGGTCAACTCTCCCATCAGAAAGATACATAGAGGATATCTGTCTTTTCTTGACTAATACCATGTTTATCTCATCGAGTGAGGTAGAAAGGTTATATTTTCACGAGTGTCTATCAAGCTACAGTGAAAATAACTTATGTTCACTGCGAACGGTAACTGATAAAATTTGACGTCATAAAACAATGGTCTCGCGCGGCGATTTGGCTTATGACGTCACAGTGTTACTATGGTGACGGGCTGTTCCTTGCGGCCGCTTGGCGTGAAAACGACCCTTTTCGGACGTAATTACATGGATAATATCATATAATAAATAGAATATCTGTCACTTCTTGACAAATACCATGTTTATCTCATCTCGTGAGGGAGAAAAGGTATATATTTTCATGAAAATATAACCTTTCTACCTCACCCGATGAGATAAACATGGTATTAGTCAAGAAAAGACAGATATCCTCTATTTCCTCACCAGTAGATCTTCTCCTGGGTCAACTCTCCCAGCCGGAAGATACCACTCCCCATAACATTGTTGTTTAGCTTCCTGCATCATTAGAATCTGACCATCTGAGTTGATCAACACGCCACACGCTACCTTCGTAAACGGCTTACAAGACTCTGTAAAGAAATGATATTCATCAACACTTAGAAGGTATTTATTCAACTCTCATAAAAGGTTTTTAAATGCAATGTCTAAGTTCAAATCAAGCTAAAAGTAAAATCACATCAAAACAATTTTTTAATTAAAGGGACACCGCGTCGAGGATAAAAATGAGATCACTGTTATCTACCTATGGTGATTAACGTGTCTGCTAACGAGTCACAGATCTCAAATTTCTGACAACTGAAGTAATTGGTAGTAAAAACTACTGCATGTAAACATTGAAGCAAACCGTAACTCATTAGCAGATTCCCTTATAACCATAGGTAGATAAAAGTGATCTCTTTTTTATCCTCGACGCGGTGTCCCTTTAATGAAGGTATGAAAAGGGATATTTTGCATACCCCGGGTATTTCCAAATTGGATAAATCCAATTAACTTATTTCATAACATCATTTTGCAAATTATTACAAAACCCTTCTGATAAGTCCAATATTTGGATGAAACCTGTCACGGAATTTTAACCAAAAACTTAGTTACCCCTTACATCCTTTCCATGTTATGGACAAACACATTTTGTATATTGTATTCCTTACAAAACAATATTATTTTTTGGATATTGCCAGACCTCAACAGTCTCCCTACTTTATTTTTTATTTCATATTGGTGCAAAATTAAACAGAAATGAAATATATACGAAATAAGTCCAATTACTTGACTCAAAATATGTACAACTACCTAGTTATAGGGACTGAGCATAATTTTTGGATGAACTGTCAGAAAAAGACAGGAGGGTATTCAATATGAAACAGCACATTTAGTCGTCATGAAACTTTCCTGTCTTCCTGACAACAATCCTCTTTGCACTGGAACTCTTCATTCATACATTCACCCAACTCCTAAAAGCACTGCATAAGAGACATTAATCCATGGTAATGACGTCACTCTATATGTTATCAGTTGATTATTATTTAGGAATCTACTGGTCTTTGACTGTCCCAGTCAGGAGGGGTGTTAGGTTTAGATATTTTCAGTAATCACTAATCGAGTACATTTTTGAGACTGATGTATTTTGTCTTGGTGTATCTGAATAGGATCCTAAAATATCTCTCAATTAAACCAATTATTTTTGTAATGCATGAACCTGGAATTGAACATGCAACCCTTCGCTTGGTAGTCAGCGCTTCTAGCCATTATGCCTCAAGATGCTGTTAGAAACTTCACGATTGTTTGTCAGTAAGAATCCTGCATTCTATTCAAGACTTGTAACACACATAAGGCATGGAAAGGCAGAGTTTTAGCTGTCAATCACATCGCTTCGCACGAAAGTTTTGCGCTGCACGTGCTTGGAAAAATCCATTTCATAAGGGTCGAAGCTACTTGTACCGTATTCCGATGAAAGAGCACAGAAATTTGCAAAATAATGATTTTGGTGTCCCATAATTGAAAAAAAAAATTTAAATGTAAAATAATCACATATGCATGTTTTGTGACGTCATACATGGATTAAGATGGAGAATGCATTCGGAGCAGTCGATTTGTTTAAAATAATCAACTCGCATTCTCCATTACGTAATTAAAAACGGTTTTACTTTCATTACATAAAATTCATTGATATAATCTGAGGTGGGTTACATCAGGAATTATAAGTCTCTACTTAGGTTTAATCCAACATGTTTACAGCCTTTTTGATAAAATGTAAGTATGAATAATCTCAATGTAACACTTTTCAGAATTTTGGCAAAATTTTGCAGGATGCATATTAAAATTATTTCACCTGCTGTTGGTACTGTGACATCAATCTGTGGAATCGGCACCGACTCTCCTCTCATCAGTTTCCACAAGTCCTGCTCGAATACCTCCATTCTGAAACTAAACATTGATCTTGTGTACTCTTTAGGATATCATGTCGTTCAGAATGTAATAAAATTGTTTTCTTTAATAATTGAGTGGTGCTCACACTAGAATGGGTAACCCTTGTACCCAAGATTGGTGGGTCCAAAAGCAGGACGCAACTAACTAGCGTTACGTTGCCTGTACAACTTTTTTATTATATAATCTGGAGTGAAATAAACCTTCTATCAAGCTACAGTGGCGATAACTTTTATCACCACTCTACTGAGTTGTTGTAAACTTAATTAATAATAATAATATTAACACTTTATTGTCCTCATTACAATGAATTGGGAAATTCGGTTTGTGCTAGTGGCACCCGGCAGCCAGGGTGCAGCGCCAGTTCAAGCGTTGTTCTATCTTAACAATGCTGAGTGTCATAGCAAGGTAGCAACAACTCCAATCTTTTGGTATGACGAGGCCGGGAATCGAACCCCGACCTACCGGGTGACGAGCGGACGCTCTACCAACTGACGTAATGTCATCGGGGCAATGTTATGGCGTTATAGTGTCAGCTTGCGAAGGATGTATGTTTGCCACTGGAGTTGTTCTATACAATCTTGGAAGAAAAAATATCTTAAGATTTGGCCTATACCATCTTGGAATATTTTTATATCCCAAGATGGTATAACAAATCTTAAGATATGTACGGAAATCTTAAGATATGATCAAAACCTGAAACCTCCTGTTCAATCTTGGAATATTTAAATATCTTAAGATTCTTTTGTTCAATCATGAGATATTGTAATAAAATGACTTTGAAATATTGTTTACATAAATTTATTTTAATGAAAACATGACTTTGATGGGAAAATGTCTTTAATAAGAAAAAAGTGACTTTGGTGAAAAAATGACTTTGATGAAAAAAAATGTCTTTGATGAAAAAATGACTTTGATGGAAATATTGATTTGATGGGAGGAAAATGACTTTGACGAAAATGTTGCCTTTGATGAAAAAAGTGATTTGGTGAAAAGAAATGACTTTGATGGAAACAGTTAAGTTGAAGAAAACAAATAAATTTGATGAATAACATTTCCTTAATAATGATATTGACTTTGATTAAAAAAGTGTCTTTGCTGAAAAAATGATTTGGTGTAAAAAATAACTTTGATGAAAGAAAATAACTTTGATGAAAAATTGACTTTGAAAAAATCTTGGCTTTGATGAAAAAAGTGATTTGGTGAAAAAATGATTTGATGAAAATATAACTCTGATGAAAAAAAATGACTTTGATGAAAATATTTCTCTGATGAAAAAAAATAATGAAAAGAATTATTTGATGAAAATATTGACTTTAATAAAAAAAATTAACTTTGATAGAAAAGAATTACTCTGATGAAAATATTGACTTTGATAAAAAAAAAAAAAATTGATGAAAAGAAATGACTTTGATGGGAAAAGATACTTTGAAGAAAACAAATAAATTTGATGAATAATATTTTTTTAATAAAGATATTTACTTTGATTAAAAAAGTGTCTTTGCTGAAAAATTGATTTGGTGAAAACATAAGCTTTGATGAAAATCTTGACTTTGATAAAAAAATCTTGACTTTGATGAAAAAATTACTTCGGTGAAAAAATGATTAAATGAAATATTGTCTTTGATTAAAATAATGACTTTGCTGAAAATAATGACTTTGATGAAAATGTTATTTGTATGAAGAAAATTACCTTGAATACAAACTGTGACCTTAGTTGTCCCCCGCCGCCGCGAAGCGCATAGTATTCAGCTCCGTAATCAGCTTCATATTATTTGGGGAATATCCAGATACCAGTCGATTTGGTTGACCTTGAAATTATTCTCAAGGTCACTACAAGACTGATTGTCAAATGTTGTTAGCACGATATCTCATGAACTGCTGTACCTAGACACCAGTCGATTTGGGTGACCTTGACCCCGTTTTCAAGGTCTCTACAATACATTGACCATTTTAAAATGTTTGCCCGATATAACAATAATTGCATGAATCAAACATGTAAATGTCACTACTCGGTACATGCTGTGTGTCCATTCTTTTAGCTCATTTCTTAATTGCGGCGGGGGACATGGTCACGTTTGTGACAATATCTTGTTTAAATACATTACCTTGATGAACTGTAAATTTGAATTTAACAGACACAAATGTGAAGATATTGCTATAGATACGTAAGTACTTGTGTATGGACGAGTTTGTCATTTGATGAAGAAATTATTGCCATAACGGCAGAGTTACATTGGAAACACAAGTTTGTATGGACAATTTTGGGAATGACAGGTTATTAAACATATACATGTACATAAACAATACATACAAATACGTGAATACGTTTTAAAAAGTTAGATTATCAAATGCACGATTTTACTTATTTTTTAGAATTAATATACTGTAGCACATGTTGCAATTCTATTTTAACTGTAAGAAGTATGTGTTTTAGTCGACAGTCCCTTATCTAGTTTCATCTGCTTCTTTTCCCATTTACTTATAACTTTTTATGTTGTTTATATGTCGATATCTCTTAAGGAGAGATGGGACCCAGAAATCGAACTCGCTTATGGTAACATTTTGCGACAACATATTATTGTAGTGAATAAGTCTAAAAATATATGGATTACGTTGTTTGGGGCATACGCTTATCAATACACTAACGGAAAGTGCTTAAATTTTCTGCAACACCTTTTTAACGGTCATTTTACGACATGCCGCATAACGTTATCGTCACCTATATTCGCGGTAAATATGTTACTGTGCGTGTTATTCGAATTACATACGTATCTTTAGTTACTGACGAATTTAAATCGCCTGGTATAATCAACTGATAGTTATTCTTCCATCATGCACTCCTTGATTGAGAGTATGTTCAATAATGATTACACGGTAGGCCGTCAAAGTTACACTTGAAACCATCAAAATTGCCGTGACGTTAGGTTTTTACGTTTATGAAGGTAATTTAAAAAATGACGTTAAAGTGATGAAAATCCTCCGGTGACCCCCTATTTTTATTTCTGAATTCGTTTGTTTATTCAAATGTGCACATTATATTGCATTTTTAGCAATATCTAAAATACGTGTGTCAGTGAGAAATCCTGTTCAATATGCGAAAAACGATGAGAAAAATGCCGTTTTTAATTAAAAAGTGCTTAATTTAATTTTGTTTCTCTTTCCAGTGTCATTAATTTTCAAAATATAGACTAACTATGTATCCCCGTATGTAACTAACATACATTTGAAAGGATTCTGAGCTTATTCGTTGAAAGCGAGCGCTTCATCTAAATACATCAAATCAGTCAAAAATGGCGTAATTTGCCGACGGGAGTATTATTAGTAATGCCGATAACTCTTTAAATTGTTCGGTGACCCCCAAATTTTCTTACATTTTTGGATAAAATACACAATAAACCTGCTATTTTGAAAAAATAAACGAATTCTAAAATATTTTGTTTCATCGTCCCATCTCTCCTTAACAGTGTTTCATAAGACAAACAGGTTGTTTGCATATTTACATTATTCTGTCATATTTACATTCATTTCAATCATAATTTATGACATTTGACAGTCCTGTCTCTTAATCGTAAATACTTTAGGATTCCGTTATTTCATTCGAAACAAATATATTTAAAGTTGCTATGAGAAGATTAGACCACTGACGACAGATATATACTTAATATGTCAAGATTTGCCAATCAGTGAAAGGCGACAACTATGTAATGTCACCCAGCTGTCTAACAGGATGCAACTGTGATTACAGACAGACAGACAGACATTGATGATTAAACCTTTCACTGCCTTGATGCACTTGATTTGCCAAGATTGAATGGCCTTTTCTTGACCAGTCAGAGAAAAGCGACAATTATGAAACTGCCATTCTATCTGACAAGAGGCAACTGTGATAACAATGGGATGTACAACAATAAGCATTTGGACGGGATTCTATTTTCCTGGCGTAATCACTTAGTGATTCGTTATGATATTTTACAAACAAAGCTGGGATTTTAACATTGATCTTCCAAATATTCCTATTTGATTATTACATCATTTGCGACAGATATCCACTGCATATTCCAAGACTGTATGGCCATTTCTTGGAGGGAGGTTTGTCCACATAACAAACAGGTCATATACTCGGTTGTGATCTTAAGATACATATTCAAAATATGTGTTTTAAACGTATTTTATTCCATGAAAAGGATCGGATCGGTAAACAAGCCTGATGGCTTATATAAATACCTCTCCTTAACAATATAACATGAACTAAATCACGAGAATGGCATATAATTACATAAATAAGTATAGGAATGCAATAGATAAAATGTAAAAGATAGAAATGGCTATTTCGCGTTGATATAAATCTTATCATTCTTCTCTCAGGCCAGCTATCATAAACAGAATATGTAAAATGTAGTGTAAAAATATCTGCAGACTTTATATGAGTTTCGTATTTGACTATAACACCATATGCGTATATAGTTCATATGCGACAGATATTCACTAGATATTCCAAGATTGTATGGCCATTTCTTGGAGGGAGGTTTATTCATATATCATAGCATACGAGTAGTTCATATGCGACAGATATTCACAAGATATTCCAAGATTGTATAGGTCATTTCTTGGAGGGAGGTTTATTCATATATTATAGCATATAATTCATATACGACAGGTATTTACTAGATATTCCAGGATTTGTATAGGTCATTTCTTGGAGGGAGGTTTATTCATATATCATAGCATACGAGTAGTTCATATGCGACAGATATTCACAAGATATTCCAAGATTGTATAGGTAATTTTTTTGGAGGGAAGTTTATTCATATATTATAGCATATAATTCATATGCGACAGGTATTTACTAGATATTCCAAGATTGTATAGGTCATTTCTTGGAGGGAGGTTTATTCATATATCATAACATATAATTCATATACGACAAGTATTAACTTGATATTCTAAGATTGTATAGGTCATTTCTTGGAGGGAAGTTTATTAACATTTAGTAAAGTTCATATGCGACAGATTTTCACAATATATTCCAAGATTGTATAGGTCATTTCTTGGAGTGAAGTTCGTCAATATATCAGAGCATATAGTTCATATGCGACAGATATTCACTAGATATTCCAAGATTGTATTGCCATTTCTTGGAGGGAGGTTTATTCATATATCTGTCGCATATAGTTCATATGCGACAGATATTCACAAGATATTCCAAGATTGTATAGGTCATTCTTTGGAGTGAAGTTCGTCAATATATCAGAGCATATGTATAGTTCATATGCGACATGTATTCACTAGATATTCCAAGACTGTATGGCCATTTCTTGGAGGGAGGTTTATTCATATATCTGTCGCATATAGTTCATATGCGACAGATATTCACAAGATATTCCAAGATTGTATAGGTCATTTCTTGGAGTGAAGTTCGTCAATATATCAGAGCATATAGTTCATATGCGACATATATTCACTAGATATTCCAAGATTGTATGGCCATTTCTTGGAGGGAGGTTTATTCATATATCTGTCGCATATAGTTCATATGATACAGATATTCACAAGATATTCCAAAATTGTATCGGTCTTTTCTTGGAGGGCGGTTTATTCATATATCATTATGATAGCATATAGTTCATATGCGACAGGTATTTACTAGATATTCCAAGATTGTATGTATGGCCATTTCTTCGAGGGAGGTTTATTCATATATCATAACATACGAGTAGTTCATATGCGACAGATATTCACAAGATATTCATAGATTGTATAGGTCATTTCTTTGAGGGAGGTTTATTCATATATGATAGTATATAATTCATTTGCGACAGGTATTTACTAGATTTTCCAAGATTGTATAGGTCATTTCTTTTTCCATATAATGTAAGAATATCTGACTTGATATGAGTTTCCTATTTGAGTATAACACCAATTGCGATAGATATTCACTAGATGTTCCAAGATTGTATTTTTGGTAATATCCATCTGAACACAATTTTATTAAACTGTTGCATCCTACTGACAATTATACCTTTCTGTATTTTGTCTAATTTAACAAACATTGTATGCATAGGAAATAATCCATGTCCTGCCTCATACTCATTCACTCATGTACACGTTGTTTATCTATTGATGTAATGTAGATGAGGGGTTCAAGTCTGAAAAAAATCTGATCTGTTTCAATAATTTACTGGTGTTCATTTTTCGCAGGTCAGTTCCACTATAACTACAACTAAAAGTTAATCCGTAAAGACAACACATTATAACAACAAACTACATCAAAAGTATTTTACCGATTCTAATTCCGGAAAGACACCATATCCATTGTGCTATGTGTTTTAAGGCATTAATCTCAAATACAAAAATAAAATGTATAGAACAGATATGTAAAGATCACGAACATATCATAGGGGACCATAAAGGAGGGGCAACTAATTTATTATCAATTTTGTACAAATTTTATATATTTATTCATTCTATGTACATATGGTGAGACGTTACTAAACAAGCAGTCTGTCTGTCTGTCTGTCTGCGATTAGCTGTTCAACTAGCTTGTAATAAACTTATGGTAAGTAGTAAGTATTTCTGTCTGAATGATGTCTTCACTTGATACCAAGCTTGGTTAATCCGTGTGATAAACTGATACATTCGAAATGTCATTGTGTGTTATAATTACGGTAATATGGCATTAACGAAATATAGCATGCAGTGTCAATGAAATTTAAATTTAAATCAACAGTATCAGAGGTTGAGAGATTCAATTATTAAATGGTGCGGTAATGTTCATTAATATTTCCTTCTAACGCTTAAGGAACCTTTAAAGCACGGTGGCTTGCGTCTAACTATACTTCATTTTAGATAAATTGCGAAGTATTTTAACTCTCCCGTACGTTGTGTAATGTGACAAAAAAGGTTAAAAAACATGGCGACGAGTGTGGACGTGAGTTCACGTCGCTCTGATGATTGTTTGCTAAATCTACCACTTACTGCTGAGCATATGGAAGATAATAGTATCAAAAGTTATGTGAATATGGACTCGATGAAGGTGCACCATACAAGAAGCTCAAAGTTTGCAGAAAACTTCATAACAGAGAGTTATGACATATTGGACTCTCAACATGGGTTATCAACAGACCAGGTCAGTGAACATTACCAGTCAATCTCAAGTGTTGTCAATCAGTTAGACAGCCATGCCTACAAAGTGATGCCTAAAGACACTTTCATATCTGAGATTCAACAAGTATGTGCCTTTGATACCAATATTCTGCAAACATTGCGTTTTGAACTGTTTAATTCTGCTCGGAACACTGAAAGTTTTCCATATATTAATGAAGAATTGAGAAAACGTTTGCCACCAAGAACTCCAAGTGGTGAACCACTTTTAAAGAAATTGGCAAAAGATTGTTTTTATCTTTATCATGCCAAAAATAAGACATTTTTAGAAAATTTAGGTGACTGTCTGTACACACCTAAAACAAACAATAATCAAGAAAGTCAACCCTCACAACAACAGTGTGATTGGCAGCCATTGTGTTTAAAGGACGATATGGTCAAACTGGAGCGTGAACTAATCACCATCCAAGCCGAGGCTGAACACAACAAAGACTACCTACTTAAAGAGCTTCAGAAAACAACAATGGAGAAAGAGAAGCTAATGTCTCAAGTAGGGACACTGCAGATTACAGTCCACGAGCTAAGCATGCAGGTCCAAACCCTGATCAGTGATGTAACCAAACTAACAGCCAACATGGACAACAATGGCATATCAATCAGGAAAATGAAAGAAGATGTGTGCATTACCAATCAACGATCATGCACATTAAAGAGACAGTTAAACGATCAGAAAGAACTCATTAGTGACATCGGTGAAGATAGCTTGAAAAGCATGGCAGAAATAAGATCATCAAATGGCCTGGCTCATACAACACTGAGGGATATGCACGAACACTTTGTTCAACAATCACATGAATTACAAACTACTAACAGTAGCCTGGTGAAACTTGAGAATCGCGTCCAGGCCATAGAAATGGTTAACAGTGATCACTCTTATGCAATAGATTCTAACACTGATTGGTCCCAAGGTAACTTACGCATTGAAGATCATGAAACTCAACCATCAAACAGTTGTACTTTAGATGAACCAATGACTCGTCAAAACATGGTGATTGAACACACACGTTATGATCATGTGTGTAACAACCATTCTGTTCTTGAAATCAACCCCAAACATACCAATACTACTATCAATACAACAAATGCTGCATCTGCTGACAATGACTTTGTTTTTCTGGACACCTCACAGAATTGTCGTATTCAACATAACCTAACAGAAGTTAAGGAAACGCTGATCACTCAAACCGACAAGCCACTGAAGCCCACTACAAGATCACTAGAGTCAAATGCTTCGAATAATCACACAACTTACAGACCATGGGAAAACAATAGCGTTATTGCCAGTAACAAACAAAATCACATCCAGACAAGGTTTGACAGAGACCAATGTAAAGCAACAAGAGAATCTGTATTCGAAGGTGTTGCTTCTTCACGATACACAACAGCAAGGTTCTTCATCGGCGGTATAAACCCTCAAACTACAGAGACTGCTATTCGTAATTATTTGAATGAAAGAAATGTCAATCCAACACATCTCCGCTACATGAACATTCCAGGAAGAAGAACAGCTTGTGCTCAACTGAATGTCAGAAGCGAGGATAAAGACATATTATTAACAGATGCGTTTTGGCCTGAAAACGTGTATGTAAAACCGTGGATACCATGGTCAGCTAAGTCCAACAAAAGGAGCAACAACAGGAGAAGGTACTAATCATGACTCTCAACCTTCTTACTTGGAACTGTAGAGGAATACATTCCAGCATTCCATATTTGATGCATTGTCTAAAGAACGACCATATACACGTGGGCTTTCTCGCTGAACATTGGATGATTGATTATGAAGTTTCCTTCTTCTCCCAAATGATGCCTGAATATGGTACCTTTATTAAGTGCTCAAGCGAGGAAAGGGTTAATGGTAGTTCCTACAGGTCCCAACACAGGGGCGGCGTTGGGTTCCTTGTAGCAGATGGATTAGTGCCATACTTTAGAGATATTCCATGTGAAAGCGATAGAATTATCATCATAGAGGGACATATTCCTGGATGTAAGACTATCTTCTTTATAGGAGTGTATCTACCATCGACTAACTATTGTGATCACCTTTATAATGCTCTGATTGACACTATAGTGGAACTGCATAGCACATACTCTGAATATGGTGAGGTCATCATCCTTGGAGATTTCAACGCCCAACTTGAAACTGGTACCAAGAAGAGGACGAGTGCCTTTTCCAAATTTATAAGCGACTGTCTTTTAGTACCTGCAAACAACTTACCTTACTGCAAAGGACCAAGATGGACCTTCCAATCCCATGACAAAGGACCTGCTACAATGGTGGATCACATACTTGTGTCATGCGACCTGCTCAAGTCTGTTACTGATATACATATCCTGGATGACCATGTGTATAATGTGTCAGACCACAATGCAATTGTTTGCTCCTTGTCACAAGATAGTATCATTTTAACCCCGCAGATTGATTGCAGCCACAATATATCTTGGGAAAGAGCTATCAAAACCAAAGCTATCGAACTCTATAAAACTGCCCTGGCCTATGAACTGGATAATATTGATGTAAGACCGGGTAGCCAGGGTCATGATGATGTCGAATCCTACTACAATGCCGTGGTTCACTGCATCAGTACAGCCAGCAAAGATACTCTACCACGCAAAAAGTTCCTGCCACACTTGAAGCCTTACTGGAATAAAGCTGTGAAGGGTCATCATGATCAGATGAGACATCTTCGACAAAAGTGGTTAGCTGCAGGCAAGCCTAGAGATCCTAGTGACAAAACCTACCATGATTATAAAAGAGCGAAATGTGAATTCAGAAGAGAATTACGACATGCATCCAATGAATACATAAGGGCCACACATATCGAAATAGACACAGCATGTGAAGTAGATCAAAACCTGTTCTGGCGCCTCGTCAAAAACAAAGAACAGACTAAGAAGGGACCAAGTATAGGCAGTCTTGTTCTAAACGGTAAGAGACTAACGTCAACAGCTGATGTTCTTAGCGGATGGGCTGACCATTTCCAAAGTGTGTTCACATGTGACAACAACCCGAAGTATGACAAAACCTTCGCAGAATCTGTCTCCAAGCAGGTTGAGCAGCTTAGAAAAGAGAACTCCAGATCTGAGAATGATATCCCGCTTACAACCTGCGATGAAGTGTCTAGGATATGTCTTTCTCTTAAGAATAAGAAAGCAGGCGGGGACGATAGCCTTGTGTATGAACATCTTAAATACGGTGTGTAGCACATCTCTGACCTGTTCAATCTAGTAATGGTAACAGGATACATTCCAACAAGTTGGAAATGCAGTACAATTGTACCAATCCACAAGGGTGGAAACAAACCAAAGTCTGATCCGAATTCCTACAGAGGTATATCTCTTACTCCTGTTATTGCTAAGCTTTTCGAAAAGGTGTTTGAAGAGAGACTTCCTGAATTACAAACAGGCCAAATATTTTCAAATAAACAACAAATGGCTTATCAAAAAGGGCTATCTTCAGTTCATGCCTCCTTCAACTTACAAGAGACTATACACCACTATCAGGAACGCAATGACTCTGTCCACGTTGCTTTCCTAGATTCATCAAAGGCTTTTGATTCTGTCTGGCATGATGGACTCAAGCTGAAGATTCACAATATTGGTGTATCCAGTAGAAGATGGTCACTATTTGACTCGCTCTACACTGACATGAAGAGTTGTGTTAAACTCGGCTCTGAAAGCTCCCGGTACTTCACCTTACATCGTGGGGTTCGCCAAGGAGGAGTGCTTTCTGCCAAGCTATATCTCCTTTACATTAATGACCTCCTGGACAGACTCACTTCTTCTAATAAAGCAGCTGTAGTCCTCGACATAAATGCTGGATGTCCAACACAAGCAGACGACATTGCTGTGATCAGTCCAAGGATCCCATGTCTTCAAGAACTCCTTCTTATCTGTGAAGACTACAGTAGTCATTGGCGCTTCAACTTTTCTCCCTCAAAGAGCACAGTCATATCCTTCAAGAACAAGTCCAGTGATAAAGTCAACGCAGCAAGCCTTACCCTATGCAGAGAACCACTTCCTGTCTCACATAGTGTCAAACATGTCGGTATCCTCCTCGACAAGAACTTCAGCAGTATGGAACGAACCGTCGCAGCATGCAGGTCCATCAAAACAAGCGTAAGATGTCTTCTGAAGTATGGGGTCAACAAGTCAGCTCTCAACCCAATGACAAGTGCTAAGCTCATTAAACTGTGCTGTCTTCCCAAATCACTGTATGGATGCGAACTTTGGAATCCTATTCCATGTACAGAGATAAAGATGTTGGAGAGGGCACAACATCATTGCATCAAAAGCATTCAAGGACTTCCCAATAGAACACGTTCTGACATGTGCCAGAGTCTGCTAGGATGGCATCCAATCGAAGCCTACATCGACAGGAAGAAGCTTCTATTCCTGAGTCAAATTCTCCATCTTCATCCACGAGCACTACCCAAGCAGATGCTCCTCACCAGACTCATGGAATACAGGCAGCAGTGCTCTCCCAGGTACTATGGTTTTGTCCCTGATGTTGTCAGGATACTACAGAAGTATGAACTCTCCATCCACCTTGAAAAATTCCTTGACACAAACAGCTTTCCCAGCCACTCCTCGTGGAAGAAATTGACAGTAAAGACTATCCATAGAGTGCAAACGAAAATGAGGGCGGACAGGATAGCTAATGACAGCGACTTTGATTTATTCAGGCAAATCCATCCGAGAGTAGAGACACATGTTGCATGGAATCTGTGTAAGTTGTATCCAGAGATTTCAGCCAATGCCCAACTTCACGTCCTACTGTGCACATATGCCAGAGCCTCAACATCAGATACTCTATGTCATAGGTGTGGACTGTTTTACAATAACGTTATCGTGCATGCTCTAACAATCTGCGACTACACAATGTCAATCCGGGACAATCTCTGGATAGAACTCTCCAATATTGGCAGTCTGGATTTCTGCGTCTACATGCACAACAAACCAGACAGAGACATTGCCTGCTCACTTCTAGCTGCAAGAGAATGTAGTGACTTGCTCTGTGCTTATGAGAAAGAACAATTCTCGTTGAGTGCTGTCCACTTTGTGACTGCCATGTGTCGGAAATACCTCGACATATCCGAGCGACTCTAGTCCCACAAGA
Source organism: Gibbula magus (assembly GCA_936450465.1). Lineage (NCBI taxonomy): Eukaryota > Metazoa > Mollusca > Gastropoda > Trochida > Trochidae > Gibbula > Gibbula magus. The sequence continues at coordinate 66,533,330 of OW388293.1, read as the reverse complement.
TGCTGACGTTCTCTCTATCTTTTGGCTAATTGTCGTATATATGTACTTGTGTAAATAATGTGTTTTGCTTCAATCTTTGTTGTAAATCTTCATTACTGGAGGAAATAAAGATTATATATATAGACGACAGCCTCTACACAACCAAAGCTTCATCACCGAAGTATCATATACATATACCGTTGACGTTGTCACAGCGCAGTGCACAGAGCGCGCCGAGAAATAGTCCATGGCTAAGACTTAAACAAGCGTACCCAGATAATGGCGAGACGCATGACGATTGATTAATTATCCCACTTGCTTGAAATTCTAAAACCCTATACAAGACAAGACAAGCCTCTACACACCGATAGTTAATAAAGGGCGCTCCAAATTCATAGTTGCCATCACGGTAATTATCAATAGTAATGCTATGCCTACACAGTGCAGTGTGAATGCCAACCATGAGGCTAATTTGACACCTTAGAACCGTACATATCTTAAGATTTGTTATACCATCTTGGAATATAAAAATATTCCAAGATGGTATAGGTCAAATCTTAAGATATTTTTTCTTCCAAGATTGTATAGAACAGAGTCACTCACTTCTAACATAAAACACAGAAATAATGATATAATAAATAGAATATCTATGTATCCTTGACAGTCAGCATGTTTATCTCATCTTGTGCCACTCGTCAAATATCTACTTTTCTCCCTCACTCGTTGGTGATGGACATGGTATTTGTCAATAAAAAACAGATATCCTCTATATTATCTAAGGATTGTTTTACATTGTGCCTGTATGGGATTAACAGCAATCAATTGTATAAAATCACTTAACGTAGCTGATCCATCATCCAACATGTTGATCTCATACAGCCTACATGCAAGATTTGTTTTATCAAGTATCACTTATTTTATTTCAAAAGTGAGTACTTTAGAAATGCCTTTTTGTTCGGATGGATCGTGACGTCATTAGGTATGAATGCACATGCAAGGAACAGTCAGTGGACATAAGTATTCGTGACTTGACGTTATTTCCATAAACTTGCATGCTAATTTAGTGTAGCTTAAATAATTTTCTTGAGATGAGTTCTGAATGGATCGTTGTAAAACTTTTCAGGTTGAATTGAAATCATCTCAGTTTGAAGTACATAATTTCTGTTAAATTTCCTGACTAATATTTAATAATTGGCATTGGATATAGCTAATTATGTACATAAAATAAAAACGTTTCCCATAGACGGCCATGTTAAATGATATCACTATTATGTATATATGTTAACCAAATTGCTGTCATTCATTCGATAACCAATGGAAAATTAAGTTTAAATTATGAGATTGTAGCCAAGATGATTCGTCACAAGTGTAGACAATTTCAATAGTTATACGATAGAGATAAAATCCATGACAATTATTTAGGCTACACTAAAATAGCATGCGAGTCTATGGAAATAACGTCAAGTCACGAATACTTATGGCCACAGACTGTATGATTGATGCACATTTTATGTTTTTATTGAATAATGGTTGCATGTTTTTTAGAGCTCTTGACAATTCAAAATCCTTGAAATAAGTGTAATCTATGGAAATAATGTCAAGTCACGAATACTTATGGCCACAGACTGTATGATTGATGCACATTTTATGTTTTTATTGAATAATGGTTGCATGTTTTTGAGAGCTCTTGACAATTCAAAATCCTTGAAATAAGTGTAACAGAGACATTTTGTAATTATATTTACATACATGCAATTTCTGAAAGTCCAATCTCAGACAGTGACCATTCGACCATCAGATAAAATGCACAAATTATTTAAATTATTCAATGAATACAAATGGTCTCCAAAGCATATTTTCCTCTAATGTCTGTGCTTACAATGTATTTGACATTTTCTATCAGATCTATCACTATTTTTATATGTACCTCTAATTCTTAAAATAAACATAAATTGTCTGGATAATATTTATTCTAGAAGCTCAGATCACAGTATTGCTTGCGGATCTATCAAAGGGTATGTTATGCAATAAACTATCAACTTTCATTTCCGGGTGCACCCAAGTTCAGAAAAGTTCAAGTTCAAAATCCTGCATAAATAAACAACCATGCGATATGTGGCATTAAATACATTATGAAATTTGACCCCTGCAGCCATCGATAGTCTTGAAATTACATTCATATTTGGTTTTTAAATTGTATGTTAAATGACAAAGTTGATCGCGTTACTTACAACAAACAAGACCCGTGTCAATTCACCTCTCAAACATGTCATCTGAGTCATACATGTAAACAAATTGCCGGTGGGATCAAAGATGAGAGTTACCTCCCTTTGGTCATCAAACATGTCTAGACCCAACTAGACTTTCTAAAGGTCTCCAATAGCGAAATAATATATGTTATGTTTCTCGTGGGATAGTGCGGTGTGTTAAATGAAATGTTATTTTTAATTCAAGCAAATAGATGTTATCGTATAATTATGAAATAAATTGAAGCTAAAATTTAAATAGTAAGTTTTGGTTTTGTGCAGAAAATTGTACTGTAGCAATTTACATGTAAATACAGTGCAATAGACTGTATTTATCTATATTATTTGTTTTCCCTTTCAAAACATTAACACATCTTGTGATAAATTTATATTTATTGATCCTTATATATTACTATCATGGATGTTTTACAATTCGCATATTAGCCCAGAGACAATGGTTATTATCTTAAATAATTTTTCACATTGTTGAAGAATTCTCGTAGAATTTTGTTTCCACAAAGAATAAATATAAAATTGTATTGTTTCTTTAAGCAATTTTATAGTTACGTCAACAGATTTCATGAACACCCAGTTAAATCTACACCTATCAAGTTAACAAGTTTTGATCTTATTTGTCAACATAAATCAAAAGAATGTATTAAAGTGTCATTGAGTATCTTTCACAATATCTTACTTGGCCCTCATATGAGCCAAAATCATGTGTTGACTTAATTAAAATAATTTCACTCAACATATTCATAACCTAACGCTAAATGTGTGGAATTACTTGTTTTTGATGAAAATCAACAAACAGCATTATACATCTGCAGAAACCGAAACTATAACTCCCAATTATATGCACAGTAGTTGTATGCCCTGTTAAACATTACCAACCCAAATTTGTATTTTTGTATGTTGTAGATAAGTTTGACGAATTGACATGCACAAGCTTTGTCTGGTCTTCGATCAGAAATCACTAATTTTACTTTTATATCCCCACTATACTGAGTAAACTGACATTAAAATGTTCATTTTCGGTAACAGTGAGTACTTCTTAATTAAAGAACACCTTTTATAATGTTTTGGAATATGTGAGTCCAACAACATATTCAACAACTTCCCTACGCAAGGAATAATTCTTGCCAGTCTCCATTACTGGCTGATTTAAACCTTGCCTTACCTCCTTAATTTTTCCTAGCCAGGTAATTAGAGCCCACTGTGCATTTCAGGTGGAGTGTTCTACTATCTTAGCACAGAAAAGTTAGGGGGAAACTGCAAGGTTTAAATCAGCCGGGTATGGAGACTAGCAAGAGCCTTGCATAGGGAAGATGCATAGTCAATGGCTCTGTAAGGAAACAAACACGAAAATAACATCCTATCTTCGAAGCAGGAGAAAAATTACAATGTCACTTTCTGAGACAATTCTATTTTCCTTGCTTTATTATACAATGAACGTGCCCTGCAGTCAAGCCTTCCATTTCATATGATAATGAAAAGTGAGTTTCAACTTTTCACCATCAAACCTGACACATACGTGTCTCAGCAATGTAAAGGGATTGGTTCTGGAATGCTCTGATTGCTCCAAATATCATTTTCTGTGATTAGTCTCTCTAAAAGCTTATCATATGAAACATCGGGGGCTTTCTCCACTGCTGAATAAAGTGTCTAAGCCTCTGGTGGAATTCATCCTGCTTCATCAGGGTCAATAAAAATACATATAAACCTAAAATTCACACTGGACGCTCTACCACGGAGCCACACAGGACCTGACAATGAAACGTTTAACCACTCTATCTACAGTCACATTTCCTTAACCTCAATATAACGATAGTAAGGGAGACATGCTCTTTGTAGCTATAGAGCGCGAGATTCAGGAGCTTTTTGCGAAAGTTGAACAGTCCCCGGCTTCGTTTGCGAAATATTTTTTTTTTCACGGCATGGATATGTCATTTCATAAGAAACATGTTTCATAATTAATAATAATAATAATTAATTTGTCACCTTTTCCTTCGCTTTATATGACAGATATAACACACCCCCGACGTTTTGGTTGAAAATATAGGCCCTCAGGTTCTCCCTCTCCCTCATGTTTACATTTTCAACCAAAACCTCGGGAATGTGTTAAATCCTTTACATATATCCTGATTGTGAAAGATGGTCAAACTAGTAAAGGCTTAAAATGATAAGAGAGAAGATGGGCGGGATAAGAAACTTGGATGACTTAATTATATAATACAAATTTACAACCACCAAACTCTGCCCTATCTCACTTCCAATTGAGTTTCATCTGTTTATCACTTGAAGCAATTATCTCTCAGAGCATTTTAATCTTAATGGGGCAGTAGCACATTTTTTTCCCTCAAATAAGTCAATGAAATGTATTTGAAAAATGATTTCACCGATAGTAAAACACCCTTCCTTCTTCGAAAAATCAAGATAAAAATGAGTGTACATTGCTCAGTAAAGCCATTGGAATTGTTTTTGTCATTCGAAATGTGTTCACAATAAAATGGCCGCCATGCAATTTTTGCTTTATACGCAACACCATTATTACTACTACGGATAATTGGTTTGTGTAATAAGATGTTTTACCTTCTAAATTCAATTCAAATGGCTCAAACTATCATTACTTTGAAAAAATAAATTTAGCTAAAATCGTGCTACAGCCCCTTTAACAGTCTGAATGTATGATATGCAAAATGCTCACAAAGGCTAAATGAAATGACTAAAAAAGGGTTATACACTTCCATGACCTTTTCATGTTATTTTTCAAGGATGTTTCCAGATTTTTTCATGACAAACCAAGCAAGCTTCACTCAACATGGAATGGTGATCGATAACTTTTTTGCAGGATTTTGATATCATTTTCAATTAAAACAAGAGGGCAAAATAAGTAAATTTCAGACGGAATGAAAAATCAATGACTTTTTATATGTATGCCTTTTTTCCCCGTAGCTTTTCAAGGCCTGGGAACGTATTTTAAAATTCCAAGACTTTTCCAGGATTCCATGACCCGTATGAACCCTGGTAAACAAGTAGTTGTCACTAAGGTGACATGATCCCCCGCCGCAAATTAATACTTCAAAATTTAAAAATAATGTCAAGATCAGCAAAATTGACCGTCAAACATGTTAAAAAAGTCAAAGTTCCACTGTGACCTTGAGAAAAATTGCAAGGTCATCAAAATCTAATCTACCCTTTGTGTAAGATATGATGAAATTCCAGTGAATGGTTCTTGAGATATCCCGCTGACAAGTATTACACACATGTACATCAACATGTCGAAAAATTTAAAATTCCACTGTGACCTTGAGAATAATGTCAAGGTCACCAAAATCTTATCAGTCCTTTTGCTTTTTGTAAGATATAATGAAATTTCGGTGAATGGTTCTTGAGTTATTCTGCTGACAACCTTAACATGTACATTAACATGTCGAAAAATTCAAAGTTCTGCTGTGACCTTGAAAATAATGTCAAGGTCACCAAAATCTATTCAGCCGGTCGTCTTCCCTAGAAGGTGCTTTGAGTAAGAAATGATGGAATTCCAGTGAATGGTTCTTGAGATATCCCGCTGACAAGCTTTACATGTACATTAACATGTTGAAAACTTCAAAGTGCTGCTGTGACCTTGACAATAATGTCAAGGTCACCAAAATCTAATCAACCCGTCGTCTTGCCTTGGAGAAGCTATGTATAAAATATGAAGAGAATCCAGCGAATGGTTATTGAGATATCCCGCTGACAAGGGTAAAATGACAAAGTCTCGTTGTGACCTTGAAATGAAGGTCAAGGTCTCAAATTACTGTAGGAACATTACTCTTCCTATGATGAACCCATATGCAAAATATGAAAAGAATCCAGTGAATGGTATTTGAGTTATTCCATTTCGTACGGACGTACGGACGGACGGACGTACGGACGGACGCAGCCGAATACTATAAAATATAAATAAAAAAAACTATCAATACTGGCAGTCCCCGGTAAGAAAACCTACGAGTGATCAACTTTCAAATCACAACATTTCACTGCCCTAAAATATACATTTTATAAATAAACTGACAGGCAAAAGAAAGTATTACACTCACTTGTTTTCGATTAATTCAATATTTTAAAGAAATGAGATGCATTTGATTATGGCACGATACAATAACACCTTTCGGCAGTAGTTTGAATGACTTAATTGGTTGACTGTTAACAGGGGTGAGAAATAAAATTTACACCAAGACGACCCCTACCATGTTGAAAATGTTGTAAATGTGTACAGGACGAGGCACATTTATTGGTTTTCACACATAGTAAGTTGTGTTTCATCAAAATTTATTTGGAAGAATTTCAAAATTTAAACTTTAAATTCTAATTAAAAATTTTCAAACCACGTAGAGGAATTTTTTTTACTGATTTAAGGTTTTGGACTAATTTCACATCCTAGTCCGTTTTTTAATATGACGTTGAAAGCTTGAGATATTTGACTTTGAAAATTATACGTATGATAAATACAACTGAGCAATATACTTTCTTTTGCCCGTCAGTGTATTTTATCAGCTCGTAAGCTTTACGAGCATTTTCTGTATTACAAGCTCATGGTATTAAGTTGTAAAATGGATTCAAATAGCCAGGATGTGCTTGAAGTGTTTGCATTTGTTTATTTTGACTATGGAAAAAGGACAATATGTGCATGGTAGAAATATTTTATTGCATAAATGTACAACAAGAATTTAATAGACATTCTGAATATACATATATCACAAATCATTCAGCAAATCATAATACAAGTTAAGCCTATTGTTCAAGAAATAAGTTTTCAATTTTAAACAAAAGTTTTAAATTAATCTGATGATAGTTAACATAAATAGATGAAAAACTATCAAAATTCTGCTAAAAGAGGAAAACTTATTTAAAATTTGATAATCTGACATCACACACCTCATTCAAACCCTTTACATATCAATATTCAACAATGGTTACGGACCAATTTTCAAAATTGATGTTTTGAATCATCTATATTCACATCCATGTAACACTTTAATATTGAAGTGGTCGTGATGAGAATATTTCAAGCCAAATTATTTTTTTTAGTTAAAATATAATTAACCATTATGAATCTTTAAAATCATAATTTTTGAAAATCTTAACAAATTGGTCCGATTCATTGAATTTAACATGTCATCATGTATCATATCAAATATCATATCAATCAAACATCATATCAAATATGAATATTGGAACATTTTTCAAAAATCCAAGACTGAGCAATTAATATTCTTGTCCACGTCTATGAAAAAGGAGATAAACATCTTTTATCAATGTTATTTGTGCATGTTATTTTGTCTCCAGAACCCCGTGTCTTGCTAACGCTGTATTGGTCTGCCCCTTGTCTCAAATATGTCCTGTTACCTGGCTTTTCAAAGATTTGCAGCAACTCCAGTCTGAAAAATGAGTGAAGCGTTCATAAAATCTGATAAATCAATAAAAACATTCAGGTATAAATAACAGGTTTCAATTGCATTCAAAACAACACCAACCCTGGAAGTTTATTTTGTGACTGAATTATTAAGTTAATTCAATTAGTTCATTGGTAAATAAAGATTGTACTGCTTCTGATGTTAATTCAGTCTGATTAAAACCGACGGTATTCTGACGAAAAAATTGCAAAATAGTGCATCTACCGAGATACGAACGCATATCGTTCAGAGGTTTCACCCAAAACCGTCTGGTAACAGCCCGTAGACTCCCATGTTCTGACGCAATTAGGTAAACCAATCACAAGAGGTCCAACAAAAGCTTTCGGTGCGAGAAACTAGGGGCAGATAACTCCAAACTGTTATCCTTTTGTCTGTTCAGAATGCTTTCAAAACAGCGACCGTTTAAAAAACTATGATGTGATTGGTCAACTATTTGACTGGGCTTTGGCTGCGCTAAACTGGTTCGGAACACATGCCCATACGGGATGTTCACAGACCTTGTGGAGAGGAATCTACAGAACCTGTTCGTTTACCGGTAGATATTTTATTTTGCAAATTTTATTCCTCGGAACAAGATCGATTTTAATCAGACTGGATGTTAATCATTCTGATATCAATTTCAGTTACAATTTTCTAGTGTTAATGAAGTTATATGTTGATATCATTGAGTCAATATTGTACCATTGACAAATCTTATAATCCAAACAATAATTATATCACGGCTGCTAGTATTATTGCAGGGAGAAAGCCTGCGACACCATAGTGGATTTTCATTGCGGTGAAACCTTTGTGCATCGCTGGAACTAGCAAACCTGCATCCTCGGTTACCCATGGTTTTATAAATGCTCCGTTACTCTCCACTATATCACCCAAGGGAAACCTTATCAGGAGAATCTGTACTCAAATTACCCGCCCTTGGCCGGCGTGACGAAGTCAGTAACCAAAGAAAATACTCAATAGGATAAGACAGAAATAGTCAAGGGAGATAACCGGTGTCGGATGGCTTACAAAATGACATCGCGTGCTTTGCAACGAAGTGATATGAATTGTCATTGGCTCGCAGGTCCAAGCTGCGTAGCGGTTTGATTGGCTCACACCGACCAAGGGCGGGTAATTTGAGTACAGATTTCTCTGATGAAATTTCCCATGGGTGATATAGTGGAGAGTAACGGAGCATTTATAAAACCATGGGTAACCGAGGATGGCAAACCTGGTACTGCACTGAAATTTAGTGAAGCATTGCAGCCAAACCTGACTGTGTGTAGAACAGTTCTCCATAGCAGACAAACTGTCAAACTGACAATAAACTGACAAACCAGTCCTGACCCTTTTATCCCAACCACTGAGCTATCCCACACAACCAGATATTAAGTAAAACTTCATTCAAAAGTATTCTTACACTAGCTTTTGACTTCAAAGCTTTGAGGGCACTCTCAAGTCTCCGCCCAAACTCCGGCTCAGCCCTTCCAAAGTTGTCAATGGCCCTTCTCTGTAGGAACTCCTGCGCATTGATGAGATGTCCGGCGATGTTGTTGACCAGGTGGTCACGATCGTAAGGGCTCAAAACCTGAAAATATTGCATCCTGTAGATTACCAAACATTCTTCTTTTGTCAAACTGTTTCAGTATATTTGACGTCTTTTGAGGTACTTCAACTACAAGGGTTTCAAAGTTCAGTTCAGTTCATTTTAAGTTCACTAGGTGTGAATTTAACCTCCAGGCTGAAGAATATATTGCAGACCCGGATGCTAAAAGGCACTGTAGCATTTTGTTAAGAAAAACTTATATGTTGAAATTTATTACAACAAGTGTTTGCCACTAACATGGCAATGTCCCCCGCCGGTGACATTGAGTTAGTAAGACACATCATTGGAGCTACTTTATATATTGCATTACTGGTCTAAAGTGCCATGATGATCAGCATATTTTAAGACTTTGGATGCTTGGGTTCATGATATATCGTGTTAATAAGAGTTCTAAAAGTGGTCAAAGTGGTCATCTCCATTCAAACATTGAAAATAAGTTCAAGGTCACCAAAATGTACTGGTGTGTGTGTCATCCCCCAATGTAAGCAGACATCAAATTTGAAGACTTTGGATGCAACACTTCATGAGATATCTCGTAAACAAGAGTTCAAAAAGTGGTCAAATTGTTGTGGTGACCTTGAAAATAAGACCAAGGTCACCAAAATTGACTGGTGTCTGCGTCTTCCCACAATGTAGGCAGACATCAAATTTGAAGACTTTGGATGCAACGCTTCATAAGACATCGCGTAAACAAGAAATGTGACGTACGTACGGACGGACGCAGCTGAAAAATTACGCAAGATATCTTTTCTTAAAAGAGTAAAAACAGACCTTTGCATAACCCAATTATCTGTACTCGTAGAAAACAGTATCACATTTAAAACAAAAACTGTTAGCGGCTATTTTAGTATGAACATCTTTTAATAACCAATGGATCTGCATTGTTTAACCGAATATTCCATTTCTTTATTTCAATTAGAAAATGTGCTACAGCCTCTTCAAGATTGCTCAACTAGAGCGTAAGCACAAACCTTCCTCCAGAAAGTTCCAGTCTGTGTGAAGTTGTCATCATCTTTGGTGTTGTATCGCCCAACATCCCCGGACAGTTTGAAGGGACACTCCAGAAACGTGCTGTTGTCCTGGGGGCCGCTGAAACTGTTCGGGAAGTAGTTTGGCCGCCCTCCTGTCATATAGAAAGACACTTATTACCAGAGGGACAGTGAGTGAGTTGGGGTTTAACGCCGATTTCAAGAGTATTTCACTTATATCGCGGCTGCTAGTATTATGGCAGGGAGAAAGCCTACAACGCCATGTGGCTTTGCACTGCGGTGAAACCTGCGAGCAGCTGCTGGAACTAGCCAACCATTGGTGGTACTACGCTGAATTTCAGGGTAGCATATGTGACATTAAAGAATTATCTTATCTTATCTTATCTTAACTCTATCCTACACTCACACCTCTGGCAAATTTTTTAACCTGTCTATGTCTTATGACTGCTTAACATGCTAAAGGGACAATAAAGACGTACCCTGGTTGTCGGGGACGCACCATTGGTATGACTATGACAGATCCAGATGGGGTATAAAGGGATCAATTCACCCCTTTTTAAATTTGTGCATGTAAAATTTATGTATCCCCAAGGAGAACCCCATCTCACAACCCCACCTCTGGCAAATTTCTGAACCAGCCTATGGCCAAAAAAATAAAATAAAATGTTTCTGGTCTTTACAGGCTGACAAAAATAATGCGATGACGCGATTTGTTATTTTATTTACAACATTTTTTTTTTAGAATGAAGAGTTAAACAAACAAAATTTATGCAGTAATTTATATAAATAAAGCACAGACCCTCTTAAATATGTGTTACTATTCCAAATAGTCAATAAACCTTAAAGACGTACCCTGGTTGTCGGAGACGCACTGAGGTCCATCCCGCTGGTAATGACTCATGCGAGTGTTGAAGGGGCAGTTTACAGGGATCTGCAGGTAGTTGCTGCCGAGTCGGTGGCGGTGAGTGTCCGAGTACGAGAACAGACGGCCCTGCAACATGGATATTGAAGGTGAGGTGATTTGTTATTTCAGGATAGTCTATATCTTGCATGTGAATCCTAGACTATCCCTTTGTAAATAAGTTTTGATGCCTGTTAAGGATGTTCGCTCCTCAAATTTATAGCATTAAACTTTTTTTCTAACTTCTATTTTTTAAAAGATCAAAGTATATGATTGGAAAATCAGCATTAAAAAATAGGGGATAGTGGTTTTTTTTTTCTCGAGATATGACGCCTGTAAGATATTGGGTCGAAATACAATTTTAACATGGGAGTCTATGGAAAAAAAAGAAAAAAACTGCTAAAAACTACCGGTACATTTCTAGTATTAAACTTTTTTTCCTTTTTTGATATGTTACAAAGTTCATGTTAACCTACCGAAATCGATGAAAAAATATATACGGTAGTGTGGTATTTTTTAAGCTTTGACACAAAATGTACATGAAAACCCATTTTTTTAGTCAAATTTAGGCCATTTACGCTGTTTAAGCACTTTTTGGAGGTTCTTAGGTCACAATTTCTTTATTTCATTTGTTTTTTAAAAGTATGTAGATGATGTAGAATATCATGAAGTAAATAAATATGAGAAAAAATCTTTACTTAATCATATTTCATTTTTGAAGTTCAACAGGAAGGAGCAGACATCCTTAATTGGCCTCTCAGAATGGTTGAAACTAATTAATTAAAGGATGGATGAAATGACATATGGTCCAAATCGGATTCATTAAAATGGGATGTCAATTTGACAATTGCTCGATTTTAAATTTCTGAAATCGGTCCATTAATTACTTATATACGGCTTTTTAAAAAACCGCCTGATTTAGCCCCGGCGACCAGAATGAAAGTCTGCGGGGGTGTGACCCGTGAAGGGATGACTTCTGTGACGTATGTGGAGGAATTTGATTTTCAGCGATAGTCACAATTCAACGTAATTTCGCAACATTTTGATTGTTAATTTCACAAAGATACCTTCAATAAACCAACTTAAATTTCCCATATATCGAATGTTTAGATATCCAACTAGGTAATTCCGCAGATGACAATTACACAATTATTACATAAACATGTCTTTTTGGCGATGTAATACACCTCATAAATTCATTTAGCGGCAGTGATAATTATCATTAATTAATTAACGAGACACCGGCGGAGAAGCTATCTAGCCGCCCCGCCTATCGCTTATCACAGTCACGCCTCAGTGAGCATTTTCAAAAGGATTCGCCGAACAAATTGCGACAGTGTTAAAATGGGTGAATTAAAATCGTCTTAATTATCAATTGCAAGTGTATATTGTCTCGATTTTATGCTCAATTGATTCCGATATACAATATACGTAGAGGTAATCATCTGTCATTCTTGAGAAAAATGCATTTCATCTATCCTTTAAGGTAAATTTGCAATTAACCATTGACGTAATTGAACAATTCTCTACAGTAGATCAAGTTCGTACATATGATATGACACTGGTTCTGTAAGTAATTATTATTAGAAAGGTGAGGTGATTTGGCATTTATTCTCTTTTCAAGAGTATTTCATTTATATCACGGCTGCTAGTATTATTACATGGAGAAATTCCTAACACCATGGCAGCTATGCATTGCGGTGAAACCTGCGAGCAACTGCTGCAACTAACAAACCATTGATGTTACTCGGTGAAATTCAGCGTAGCATTGCACCCAAACCCAAATGTGAGATACATTTTATTTTCAAGTGGATTTTCTTGTATCTGGTTGAACCAAAATGTTGGTGATATGCAAATATTTTTGTCTATGTTTAAACAACGAATTAAGGATAAGTTTATACAAAATTGGTCCCAATCAGTTAATTCATTAAGTTATTTATGTCATTATTCGCACTGTAAAACGGTGTTTGGACCGGAAAAGTATATTAGTTTTCTTAATGATAAGTCACTCTCACAAAATCTATGTAAATTTAGAATTTCACTACATTCTTTAAAAATAGAGCCATGGGCTCTGTAGCTCATCAGGATTTGATTTATTATCTAAGGTTGAATATTTAAGTAATACATTGTTAACAAGCAAAAAATAGGTTTTTAGATCATGACATGTATTTGGAGTCACAGGGTCACCAATCCTACAATTAAGAATCACCTTTGACCATAGAGTCTCTACACAACTTTTCAGCTCTCTAGACCTTTTGGAACTAGAGAAGAAGACGAAAATAGGTTTTTGGGGTTGTGACCTCTGTGACCCCATTTGGGGTCACGGGGTCACGAAATCTACAATTTAGAATCCCCATTGGCCAAGGAGTCTGCACACAACTTTTCAGCTCTCTAGACCTTTTGGAACTGGAGAAGAAGATGAAAATAGGTTTTTAAGGATGTGACCCCTGTGACCCCATTTAGGGTCACGGGGTCACGAAATCTACAATTTAGAATCCCCATTGGCCAAGGAGTCTGCACACAACTTTTCAGCTCTCTAGACCTTTTGGAACTTGAGAAGATGATGATAATAGGTTTCTAAGGATGTGACCCCTGTAACCCAATTTGGGGTCATGGGGTCAAGAAATCTACAATTTAGAATCCCCATTACCCAAGGAGTCTGCACACAACTTTTCAGCTCTCTAGAACTTTTGAAACTGGAGAAGAAGATGAAAATAGGTTTCTAAGGATGTGACCCCTGTGACCCCATTTGGGGTCATGGGGTCATGAGATCTACAATTTAGAATCCCCATGGGCCAAGGAGTCTGCACACAATTTTTCAGCTCTCTAGACCTTTTAGAACTGGAGAAGAAGATGAAAATAGGTTTTTAAGGATGTGACCCCTGTGACCCTACAATTTAGAATCCCCATGGGCCAAGGAGTCTGCACATAAAATTTCAGCTCTGTGGAGTCATTGGTTCTGGAGAAGAAGTCGAAAAAGCGAAAAGACGGACGGATGGACGGACGCCGGACACCATGCCATGCCATAAGCCCATCGGGCCTTTCAGGCCTGATGAGCTAAAAATACAACATTTTAGAAAGGATAATAATACGATGGATGATCTATCATGTTCTTATTGTTCTTCTGGTCAAATAGAAGATGAATTTCACATATTGTTAGTTTGTGATGCTTTTTCTGCCCGACGAAAGAAGTATTTAAATTGTGTTTATCCACAAACCATGTATAATCTACTTAATTCTAATAACATTGATGTCTTAAAATCCGTTGCAATTTTTATAAAACATGTGATGACAATTTTAAAATCCCGAGCAAAACCAATAACTATGTCAGGTTATCTCAAGCTGTCATGATGAAACTGTACTTTGGGCCACTGTGCCCTAAATACTGAATAAACTTGTCTGTCTGTCAAACCTTATTGCATGTAGAACAACAGTGCAGACAAAGTTGTCGAGGTCCTGGAGTGAAATTATCATATTTTCTAAGCCTAAAATACCTGTAACATCTTGTCTGGACTGGCCTCGATGCCGGGGACCATGTGTGCAGGAGAGAAGGCGATTTGTTCCACCTCGTTGAAGTAGTTCTTGGGGTTGCGGTTGAGAACCATTCGACCAACGGGGATCAACGGGAACTCACCTTGAGGCCACACCTGGAAAATAGCTCAAGTCTTAAAAGGAGGGGTATTTTTTGTGTACGAACTTCGAGATGATATTCTCGTTTGCACATATATGCTATTAAAACATGATTAAAACACAGTCAACTTGAAAAATATTAATGAAGTTGATATATTGATGATTTTATATTTCACAATATGAGAAGGACAAGAACACATTTGTTGAAAAATAAACTGAAGCCATTCATCGGCGCTGCGAGTGCATGGAGTGGGGAAAACTTCGCTACGGACTAACAGCATATTGTTTATCAGATTTATAATATGTTATGTGTTACTATGTGAATTTTCTATCATTGTATATTATTTATTTTTTAAAAAGTTCAAAATTTGGTTAAATATAGCATGTTTTCATTTCATGTAATGCAGGGAATCCAATATGGCGGACACTTCAGATAGATCAGTGATAGAACTTTCCCTTTAAAATACAGTGGGGGATCCAGGGGGGGTGGGGGGGTTCAGTGGTTTCGAACACCTCCCTTCAATTTCATGGACGCCAAAGTTAAATAACCAAAACAATTGACAAAACAATTCATGGAAATTGATTTGAAATATTACAATTACTACTTGCACATAATTGTGCATTTTTAAAAACTGAAACTACTGAAGATATATGCATGTTTTTCGGTAATGTTTTATGCAATATATTGCTCAAATTGAAATTTATTTTAATACAGTCAGGCCTCGATAGTCCGAACGCTTCCGTTTTTCATCAAAAACGTTCGGATAGTGAAATGTTCGGACTACTGAGTACTGAGGACTACTAAATAGATTAGTTTGGTTACATCTTCCTACCGTTCGGAAACTGCAAGATTCAGATTATCGGTGGCCGGATTATCGCGGCTTGACTGTAATTGTATTGTACCAGTACAAACCTAATGACAATATTGCTCAGGCTTATCATATTGCAACAGAAGGCTCGCCCCTTCAGCACGACCTACTATGATTATTTCTTGATTGATAAAACAAGATGCCTAAAGGTCCAGTCGGATTAAAATAGACAGTTTTCCGAGGAATAAAAGCACAGGGATAGTATAGGGATATGAACTCATATCGTAAGGAGGTTTCTTTGCAAAACAGTCTGATAACAGCCCGTAGACTCCCATGTTCTGACACAATTCAGTTAACCAATCATAGGTCACCTCCAACAAAAACTCTTGGTGCAAGAGGCTAGGGGCAGATAACTCCAAACAGTCTGTTCTGAATGCTTTCAAAACGTAGTGCGTTTAAAAACTATGATGTGATTGGTCAGCTATTTGATTGGACTTTGTCTGCGCTAAACTGGTATGGAACACGCGCCTATAAAGGGTGTCCTCAGACCTTGTGGCGAGGAATCTACAATACCTGTTCGTATCCCGATATGAACTATTTTATTCCTCGGAACATGGTTGATTTTAATCAGACTGCCTAAAGACCCACACCCACCTTCGTCAAGTCAAATGGATTCCACCTGAAGCGTTCTGCTTCCTCGAAGGTCATTATTTGGATGGACACAGACCAAGATGGCGGGTTCCCATTAGCAATGGCGTTAAACAGATCTCGTGTGGCGTAGTCTGGGTCATCGGCGGAGAGTTTGTCAGCTTGGGCACCGGTCAAGTTCTTGATGCCTTGGTCAGTCTGAAAATGGACCCATATTACAACGATGTGAGATAAAACGCATACAACCATGTCTCATTTAGTACCATTATGATGATAGATATCAAATTAGCACCTTTCTGCTGGGTTAAAATTTTGGCTTAATTAAAAGAGTCACAGGTTCCAATCCAGCTATGTAGCCTATACCAAAAGTGTTCAGATTTTAAAAGTTAAACTTCTGCATAGATAAGTACAAAACCATTTATAAGGCTAATTTACAAAAATAAACCATTGGCTCTGTAGCTCAGCAGCCTTTTGCATGATATATAATGTAAAATAAAGGTAAAAAAAATTTATCACTATTAGTTAGACAAACAGGGCTTTGTGTAGGTACGGATGATGGACAGACATACAGATGGACGGCGAGCCAAACCTTACTACGTGTAGAACACTTCTCTCCTGCAGACAAAGTTGCCGTGCCCCCACGGACTTCTTGATCCAACGCCGAAAGCGCTGCGCTATAAAGCCCCAGTAAATGTGACAACATGCAACTAGGGTTAAATTTTCAAGTAATGCCTTGTGAAAGTTACCCACCTTGAAGTGGAACTTGCAGTAGATTGCTTGATCCTGTGCGTTGACCATCTTGAAGGTGTGACTGCCGTAGCCGTTCATGTGTCGGAATCCGTCGGGCGTGCCACGGTTTGAGAACAGGAAGGACACCTGGTGGGTTGTTTCCGGCCTCAACGTGATGAAGTCCCAGAACATGTCCGGGTCCTTGGAAGGGAGATAACTCTTGTCATTATACAGGTTCGTGTTATCTGTACAGGTCAAGTTTGTGTAGGACAAAAGTTTCGTGACTTTATTTCAAGTATATGATCTGCCTAAATTATGTGCCAAGAGACGTTTTTGAAAATAGAGATGGGAGATAACTCTTTCTACATCTATCCTTAACGATTTTGAGGACAATATTGTAGCATCATACGTGGAAAATAAGCAAAATGGGTCAAATAAGATGTTAAACACTTATGACCTTGTTTGTGATTTATAATATCAAAGTGTTCAACAGCAAAAAAATGTCTTGTAAAATTCAGTTTCACAGGCCATCACGTAATCAAAAGCTATGGCCAAGGTTAACTTCTTTTAACAAATAGACACATGAAAAAATTTATACAGAGTATCTGATTCCGTGAAATAAACAAATAGGATGACTTATATTTGTTCTAAATGCTCCCTTGTACATATGATTTAGTAGGCCTCAAAACCGTTCCTTGTTACAAAGTTCTGAAATGACTCTCTATAACCTGGTTTGTTCCGAACGTCCGGTACATGTGCGAAGTGAAAGGAGTATCTCCGAACACAGTTTGGGGCATGCATAACTTCAGGAAATCGAAAGGAGCAAGCCTCTGGTGTTCAGTTGAGAGAACTCCAACTAAGTGTAAATCTGACCACATGAATTTGATTGGTACTTTACACTCATTTCCCTTCTTCCAAACGCAAGTCATAACTCTTGCCAGTCTGCATTACTGGCTGATTTAAGCCTTGCAGTATTTCACTCACTTTACCGTGCCAATATAGTGAATCGCTGCACCAGAAATGCATAGTGGGGCCGGATTTCCAAGCACATATATCTTAAAGAAATACTGCAAGGCCTAAATCAGCCAGTAACGGAGACTGGCATGAGATATGCCTTGCATTGGGAAGTTGACATTTCCCTGCTTCCATTTCTTCCAATCACTGGTGGTCAATGGTCACTGTAGACTATTAAATTTTTTTAGAAAAGTTACGTGCAAGGTTATTCTACCTTCAGGTTGGTGACTGGGTTCCTCTTCTGGGTGTGGATGAAGCTCGGGAACTGAAATAAATCATAAAGATATATTGTTGCTGTCAGATTTTTCTCTTCTACACAAGGCCATCTTCCCACGGCAAGGTGAAAATGTATCGAGATATCTCCATTTTTTACCTTGCCTTCAACCTAGCCAAAAGTGGTGAAACGGATCAGCAACACCTGTCGTGATCACGAGTAACGTCCCTTACCATCTGCTAACATACAGCCAATGAAATCGCCGTTTACATTCGGAACCAATTCAAAATAAGCAACGTTCGACCACGGCATACCCACGGCAATAAAACACAAGCAGTCAATGGGACCGACAGCATGCTTTACGAGACAATAAAACATGCTCGTGATTTTAGACGTCAGTTAGAGCATCGCTTAGCAAATGACGTAATATTTTACTTAAATTTGATTGTTCAATGCTAGTGAACGTGTTCTACAACGGGAGGCATTAATATTTTCAAAAAATAGTTTATGCAAACTACATAATATCTCCATGGTTATATATAAAAGCGAGTAACTGTTAAAAGGGCATCTCATATAAGAAATAGAAGACTGGTTGTTGTGCTTTATAGTAGAATAACACATAGCAGAGAGCTGCGTCCTTCGTGTTTTATGCTATTTTTAATTCAACAATAAAGCACGCCAACTCGTCTTCTATTTCTTAAATCTAACAAAGCGAAAGACTAACCAGCATGGGGTCCCTGATGAAGAAGATGGGCGTGTTGTTCCCGACCAGGTCCCAATTCCCGTCTTCTGTGTACATCTTAACGGCGAACCCTCGGGGGTCCCGGGCTGTGTCAGCCGAACCCTTCTCTCCGCCTGCAACCATTTTTTAGTCAGGTGAGTATGGTGATGAGATATTTCAGTGACTTGTAAACTTCTAGTGATATCACTCTGTTGTTCAATTGGGTTCCTCTTTAACATTATAACAGATTATTTTATATGAAAATAAATATTTATAAATGTGATCATGTGATCGCTTTCAAGCCACAAATTGTGACAAATTGCATTGTGGAGACTGGCACAAACCTTGCAAGTGAAGTTGGTAGAATCAAACATGGCCACGGATATCAGGGGCTGCATTTGATTTAACAACATGAGGGTCAAGTGGCCATACATGCTTTGATGTTTCTTATCAAAAACATCGAACATGACTCAAGTGTTAGCTCAAATATGTAAAATTGGCCTCAGCTATCAACACAGACAATTCATTTTCTGTTACAAAAATATAACTCGTCTAAAATATAAAGACTTATCTGTGTATTAACACTTGACACACGTGTCTGCAAATCAAACACAACCAGGACTCTGTTCCATAACAGTGAGCACTTATAATCGCTCATTGACCACTCAATTGAGCGCTCATTCTCTCCTGAACGACACGGTAGGATACCTCGAGGTTTGTTCGCTTTGCTACGTAGCGCTACATTGAGCAATCACGTTTAAGAGAGGTTTAAAAGTAATCGCTCATTAAACAATTACTTTTAAACACTTATTGAACATGGCCCTGGTAAACTAGTAATTTAAAGGGAGATAACTCACCAACAGTTGAGAACCGGACGGCCACCGGTGTTCTCTTTCCAACAGTCTCAAACACCTTGGCCTTGCAGTATCTGGAGATGTCATGAGTGACCTCAAAATAACCAAATGCGCCTGCAATCGAAAGATACGATAAGTGTCATTGTTTATTAATGTTTAATTAACACCGCTTGGTCGATATTTGCAGCCAGGTCTCAAGCTATTACTGAATATAAAGATTCAAGAATCACCAATCATAGTGTTAAAATTCTAATACTCTATGCACCCTATTTTGACATTATCATTGAGTCGATTCCGTCAATGAATTTTCATCTCAGTTGGGGTCTCTGGTGACTAAAAGCCCACCACCATATTTTCAAGATATTTGTTTGCCATGCCCCTTGCATCCTCGGTTACCCATGGTTTTATATATGCTCTGTTACTCTCCACTATATCCATGGGAAACCAGGGGAATCTGTACTCAAATTACCCGCCCTTGGCCGGCGTGAGCCAATCAAACTGCTACGCAGCTTGGACCTGCGAGCCAATGACAATTCATATCACTTCGTTTCAAAGCAAGCGAGGTCATTGGGTTAGCCATCCGTCACCGGTTATCTCCCTTGGCCATTTTTGTCTTTTCCCATTGAGCATTTTCTTTGGTTACTGATTTCGTCACACTAGCCAAGGTTGGGTAATTGAACAGATTCCCCTGATAAGGTTTCCCATGGGTTATATAGTGGAGAGTAACGGAATTATGAGAATTATTAACTTTAACCTGAAAACCTGATAATGGGCCTTGGCTTGTTGCAGCCATTAAGTCAAATGTAGTTTTGAAATTTTAATAAGTAGACAGGATGACAAATTTACTTTATAGCTTTAAAAGATCTTAAAGTGAGTACAAATGTGAGATAGAGCCCTAAGTGTCGGCTACTACACATGTATGAGACTGTTCCTTGGTTTTCATTGAAACATATGTATATCAGTGTTTCCGTTGTCCGGCATATGCCGGACTTTGACCGATTTAAATTGAACATGACCGGTAATTTCAAAGGCTGCCGGTCATCATGTCCGGCAAAATTTTCAAAACCATTTTTCCTAATTCTATGTAATTTGGATTCTTGTTGATGCAATCGTTTCATTCACAATGATATCAGTGTTTTTTCAAACAAGAGGTACGAGTTATGGGGGGAAACCAGGCTATAAATAACCTGACACCATGAGATATGCTCTGATTAGTTCATACAGAGTCTTGTTCAAAGCGTGATCTCAGTGACGTCATTGATTTAAAAAACACACGTCATATTTTGGTTGTAATGCCACTAACTTGATAAATAATGATCATGAGAAGCCGATAATATACAAAGCAGAGGAAGAAAATATCGCATAGTTACATGTCGAGTCCCAGTACAAACAGTACTGTATCATGTTTTGTCAGTCGATCTGCTAATAACTAAATATTCCAGAAAACAAGTTCAAATTCAAACATATTGTGTCACTTTCTGGAGATGACTGGTGTGATTCCAAGATGTTCTGTCAAATTGTTTGTAAAAGACGTTCAGTTTATTACCTGTCAAAATAAATCAGTTCTTGCAATAATTTGAAACTTGAACAAATAAATTGTGTGTGTGTTTCAGATGCACGACACAATATCATGTCATACTCTTGAAACTATCTCCTGTATAAAAAGAACAAGAAGCATCTTTTCCGTCATGAATAAATAATAAAATATTCAATACATCTTAAATTATGTTTTAATTGAAACTGACATAAAAATACCAGTCAAAATAAAGCCAGTTCATCACTGATCGATCGGCGAGTCATAATGTAGAATCATTTTGAAAAATTGTTTTGTCAGACTGTATCCACCATTCAAAACAATTTTAGTTGTGCCAGTACTCAGATACTGATAGTGATCATGAAACATCTTAATTTCTTTGAATTAGTATTTTTCAATTTAAAATTGTAACATCAGTCTTCATTCAGTCGAAGCCGTCAAATTGACATACTTATGCGCTAGAAGGTTCCTTCATTGTGATTGGTTGAATATGGTTGTGACGTATGGGGGCCGTATAACATTCATAATGACGCTTTATTGTAAGAAGAGTTCTACATTTATTTGAATGGTCGTAACACACGTTATGTGGGTAAGATATTCTTAACCCTTACGTTGCGTATATATATTTTACCCTTTTTAGCCCCTGTGGCGGAATTTACAGGCTCGCAGCTCGCAGCAGTAGTTTGAGCTTAGGCACTAACGAGCTCTGCTGGCGGAATTTCCAGGCGGCGATTCCGGTACCGTTTTTACGAAATATACCGCATCTACATGGCGAATACGGGCTATATACGGGCGTTGAATACAAATTCAAGTCGCGGCACCCGTACACAAATGGTTGCTTTATACCCGCATCTTCGAATTATTTTTTTACGATTTTTCTTTACTTTTCTATTACTTTGTAAAGATTGTCTTTAATTCGGGCCTTATAACATCATGAATTTGGAGCGCGCTACTGAAATTTGTATATGGACTTGAAGACCAGATGTTTGTCTTTACAATGATATAAAAAATATTAGAATGCGACCTATGGTTATAATTCTATTGTCATCTAAAGTTTGTCTTTATTTCCAGCTTCATGAAATCAAAACTCCTGAGCGCGCATATTGCGAAATTTATATGTGCTTGTAGATAGTTTATTCCTCTTTACAATGACATAAAAATTATTAGAATACGACTTATGGTTCAGAAAATATAACCAACCAAAGGAGAGTGACGCTACCCCGACAGTACCACGTGAATGGTCCCGACGCGCACCAATTTACTGGCACTGCTTGGTCCCCCCGGGACTGTGCTAATTACAGTACCGTTACCTCCTCGAGACCTCCTCGAGACCTCCTCGAGGGTGCCAGAGCCGAGCGCGCGTGGAACTAATGGGTACTAATGAGCACAGCATACACTAATCACCGCGGCGAACGCAATACATGTTGCGCGGTGTAAAGTTTGTCTTTATTTCCAGCTTTATAAAATCGTAAATTATTTCGCGCGCATGCGAAACACGTATGTACTTGAAGACAATTTATTCCTCTTTACAATGATATAAAAATTATTGGAATACGTCAAATGGTTCGCAATATATGAAGAGCGTAAGGAAGGCACCCCCAGTACTTAGAAAATTCATTTTTGAAAAACTAATTTTTTGCGACATCTGGCGCATCATTTGCCGCATGTTTATTTTTCGCTGCGCATATACATATGATACATGGAATTGAAGACAATTTATTGCTCTTTACGATGATGTAAAAAGAAAAAAAATGCGCAACTTCGTTCGGAAGCTATAGCGTGCCAAATGAAGGTACCCTCGGTACTTTGAGGCAACTTTTTGACTATCGCGCATATCGGGGCACGTGCCGCAACTTTAGTTTTTCGTGCGCATGTATAAATTTTATATTGAATCAAAGCCGAATCTTTCCTCTTTACCCCATGTAAGTTTTATGAAAATCGGCCACCCGGTTCAGCATTTATGGGTGTTTTTTATGATGCGGTTCTGGCTGAACTTCCAATGAAAGCTCGCATTCACTTTCTCTGTCTCTTTGATAAAATAAAGAATATTTTATTTGCAATGACATGTATTACAATGAAATTACAATGCATTTATGTACAAATATACACAATATTTACCTGCGGTTGTGCGCAGAACAGCTTTAGGGACCTAACAAGGTATGTATATAACGTGTATATACTAGTCCACACTTCGGCTCTCTTTACTTTCAATTTTCTTCTTCTTCATTCCCTTCTTCATTTCTTTCTTTTTCCGTGGCAGTGATGTAAGCCCTGGAATAGTCAGTGGCGGTGTGGTACAGTTTGAAGCATGGTGCGGCGCACAGAGAAACATTACAATCTGTACATTCATAAGAAGACTCTCTGCCTACTCGTTTTTTCTTCCTTGCTGGCCCATTGCCTTCTTCAATCTGTTTTGCGAGGACGGCGCGTTTTGCCTTAGAGCATACCACACACATCCTTGTGACGTTTTTCTTCCTTCCGACAGGCTCAATCTTCGTCGGAAAGTGACGTCCATGAAGACGAGTGACACTCTCGTCGCTCGTGCTCGGCCGACCACGGGGACGTCTGCAAAGTGATGGAACTTGTTCCTTGTCCGCAAATGTTACTATATGTTGCGCCAAAGCCTTCCTGTATTCCCGACTTGTTTTTAGAGGTTTATCTTTGCTGTATTCTTTATAAACGATGTAAGAGTTCAACATGGCAACGTTGAGAACGTGAAACCAAACCCGTTTCCACCACTTCAGGGTCTTCACTCGGAACGGCGTGTACGACAACATCTGGTCGGCCCGATCAACACCTCCCATGTACTTGTTGTACGTTGTTACAATGCGCGGCTTGAGAACTGGTTCCCCTGTTGCCCGGTTCTTCTTCCCTGTTTGTTCAAGTTGTGTATCTTCAACAGTAGACATGAGAAGCACTGATTTTCTATCTTCGTAGCGAAGAACGAGTAGGCCATGGTTGTGAGAAACTGTCATGTCCCCTTGCTTGGCTTTCTTTTTAGGTTTCTTGACTGAATCAGGAAGTCCCTTTCGATTGGCTCTCAACGTCCCCGTGGCACCTATTCCCCGCTCCCACAAATTTATGTACAGATTTGTGGACGAATAGTAGTTGTCCATAAAGATGTGATGCCCCTGTCTAACGTAGTCGTTCACCAAGTCCATGACTACATCATAAGTTTTGCCACCTTCAGAAACCGGTTCATTCGTTTTTCCAGTGTAGAGTTTGAACTTGCAAACGTATCCGTTGTGCGAGTCACACAACATGAAAGCCTTTATCCCATACTTCTTAGGCTTGTCGGGAAGATAAACTTTGAAAGATAAGTTACCTTTCCAGGGCACCATGCCCTCGTCGACTGAAATGTTTTGATGCGGTTTATACACTCTTGAAAAACGGTGAACTATCCGGTTATACAAGTGTCCCAGTTTATTTATTGGTGAAAAGCACGGGGTGTTACGGCCCGGCATCCTCCTGTTGTCAGCCAAGTGTAGGTAGGTTATAAGAAGCCAAAACCTGTCTCGGGGCATGCACTTGGCGAAGAAAGGCGTTGAGGTAACATCACTTGTTGACCAGTAATCAGCAAAGTTTCTCTGCACAACCAATGACATGGCAATTGTCATGGCTACAAATACCTTCATCTCTTCTGCATTAGTGTCTTGCCACTGTTGCATTCTTGAACGGGGTCTTAGAATTTTGTCCTCCATTGCTTGTTTGAAATATCTATTGGTTTCCGTTGCCATATCCTCATAGTCATCATTATGTATAAACAAATTGAAAAAGTCAATAGGTTCAGGGTTCTCAGGAAGTTCTATGAACTGGCGCAACCCAGTTTGACCAGTGAAAGGCAAGTTTACACGTGGCCGCGGACCATCCACCCACTCATCAAACGTCTGTGAATTATCATGATTATATTGTGGTATTTCGGCAAACTCCTCCTCAAAACCACTAAAGTCTTCTTCGGTGGAATTACCGGCGGCTAGAATCTTTCTGGCAATCTCTGTCTCTATATCACTCAGAGCATCTGTGTCACCATGTTCACTATCTATTACAGTGTCCCGATCATATGCATCATCACTGTCTAAACCACTGCTACCATCACTGTCAGTTGACTCCATATCAGAGGCTTCATCAGCATGGATCTCGTTGATGAAGTCGTCGTCGCTTGTAACGGCTTCAAAGCTGCGTGTCCTAGTATGCAACGTCCTAGGCCGTCGCAGGGCCTTGCGTCCACGTCCGCGCAGCATTCTGCTTCAACCTGTAAATGATTGAAAATGCGTTAGATGTATGCAACATATAACATGTGATTAGAGACAATAAACATACAGAGATAATGAATGTGAGCTTCATGGACGTTCATTTGCCAGTTTCAGAACCTCCCGGCGCATCTAGGACGACTGCGCCGCAAGCGCCGACGGCTTCTGACATCGCGCCGATTTTTCCGACGCATATGTCAAACGGACCATTTTCTGATTTCCTCGGCGACGTGTAGCACCGGGCGCGAGGCCCGGAAAATAAACTACTATGTCAGGGAAGCTCGGGTTGTCAGTTGCCGAATGACTTCTCTTTTCGAGAAGCAGAGCATCCAAGGAGCGGTCTCTCGAGGCGGAGCCCGGACCCATGGGAGCATACTCCCATGCTCTCCGGGAATTCCCGTCCCCGTCTTCCGCGGCGGACCCCGGATTCAATCGCGGGACAGGTTTCCCATGTTCTCTTTTGAGAACGAGAGACTCCGAGGAACAATCCTATGGGACGAACCCCGGATTCTATTGGGAATGGGTTCCCATGCCCTCTCGACATATATAGTAGAAACCTTCATACCTCGGAATGACACGAACTTTTATTTCAAAGTAGAAACAAAAAAATAATTTGCACAAAAAGTTTGGGGGGTGGCGACCAAAAGCGGGGGGGTCCGCGCACCCCCCGGTAGATATTTATACTTGTGGGTCGGTCCCGAAGATGACGGACCACGCCCATGTTCATGGGAATTTTGTCTCATTATGTCATGGCGAATCCCGTCGGAAATTCCCCTGCTCACGAAAAAACTAATACCTAAAAAAGTAATTGTGATACAAAAGAACTTTGGTAATAAAAGTGGTGAGGAATCAAATTCTCCATCTGCTCAGTTCAGTCCGCTACACATATAAATAATTCTTCAAATCTTATTGAAAGAAACGTCTTTTATTCAATAATGTAAAAGATAAAATAATAAATTCAATTCAAATGGTTTGGAAAGGTGCGCCCTCGCATTTGAATTTTAGAAATAAAAACCTTTCGCAAATGGCATCAGTAACAAAAATGTTCACGCATTTTTAGAAACTCCGAAAAGTGAAATATTTTCCTGAGAAAATATTCCCACGAAAAGGCTTTTCCCCGAGCGGCGGGTCCCGTACTCAAATATATTTTCACTTTTATGTTATAATTTTTTTTCCAAAACTGGAAACAAAATTCCGTCATGACAGTTGTTCATCGTTTATAAAGCTCTATATTTGCGTATCAAAAGAACAGTATTTTAGTTATATATTATCATACTTCTTCACTTATGCGTACATCAATATTGCGGCTCTTCGCGCATGCATAGTTCTTCCCAAAAACATGCGCATTATATCTGGAATTAAAGACAATGTTTTTCTCTTTACAATGATGTAAAAATTATAAAAATCGGACTTGCGGTTCAAAAGTTATGAAGTGCGAAAATTATACCTTTTGGCGCGGCGCTTTGCGCATGCAGAGTTCTTCCCGAAAACATGCGCATTATACATGGAATTGAAGACAATGTTTTTCTCTTTACAATGATGTAAAAATTATAAAAATCGGACTTGCGGTTCACAAGTTATAAAGCCCGTAATGATGGTATATGCTAAGAGCGCCACTTATTCAAAGCCGAATATCACCTTCTGCGCGACACATGGCGCATCAAAAGTTATTGCCGAAAATACACGTATTTTATATGGAATTGAAGACAATTCTTTTATCTATATACTGATAAAAAAATTATGAAAATATCCCAAGTAGTT
This sequence comes from Gibbula magus, assembly GCA_936450465.1. Taxonomy (NCBI): domain Eukaryota; kingdom Metazoa; phylum Mollusca; class Gastropoda; order Trochida; family Trochidae; genus Gibbula; species Gibbula magus. The sequence goes on along the minus strand of OW388293.1, from coordinate 66,506,004 downwards.
TCTTAGAAATAGAGCGCAGAGGCATGTTGGGGTAAATGCGCCACATGTATCAAAATTCAAAAGTGCGAAAGTCGGCTATCTCTGTGCGATTGCTGTATTTTCAGTTATGTTAGCGCAATTGCGATTTTTATATGGGAATAAAGGCCATTCTTTCCTCTTTATTTTGGTATAAAAAAAAATGAAAACAACCAATTGGTTCATATGATACGAAGTGCGAGAGAAAGGTAGCTTATCGCAATATCTTCCCGTAATTAGAAGCTATCTGCCCATGTGGCGAGATGCGAGACAGATAAGCATAGGCTATCTGCCCATGTGGCGGGATGCGAGACAGATAAGCCTGTACGGGCCTATCTCACCCCGGGGCAGTGCAGACACTTAGGTGCTAATTAGCCGCCGGGCAGTGTAGCCATTGGAGAGAAGCAGGACAAAATTGGCCTTTTGTAAAGCTAATTATCGATGCGTTACGGGTCAACAATGCACACGCAAATTGGTGTGAATTTTGCTGGACGTTCTGACCAGACACTGAAGAAAGTTTTATTCTCATTGCGGGCTGCGAGGCATAAATACAGCCATTCTCATGCAGCGAGTCGCGGAAACAATCGACTCGGGACCCGGTATGGAGGCTAGCCCAGTACATAGACAGGCGTGAATTCTTCTAAGTAAGCGATCCGGGATCCGTACTGGAGTACCTACGAATCGCTTATAGCCCGCCCGGATAATTCCGGGACCCGCATGTTAAGGGTTAAGATAGTCAAAGCAAAGAAAATCGAATAAAACGTGCGAGATAATTTTTGTATTAATGCACGAAGGAAAATATTCAAATAGCATTCTTTGAAACCACCCCCTTCAACAATGCAAATGGCCGCAAGTTACTTGCACATGAAGACAGCAACTTTGTGAGAAGTAGCCTATATTTTCATATATTTTTTTACCATGTTAAGCAGACGCCGTTTTCTATTTTCACCGTGATTTAGATCCAATATATATATTTTTCTACCACCTGGCAAATCTGTTTAATCATTTACAAGTTAACGGTTTATTCATTCATCACAAAATATGTACCGTGAGGTTTTTACAGGAACCTAGACGTAAGGAAAGATAATTTTTTTTATGAATATGCACACGAACAATTTTCATATTAGACATACACAACTAATCAGTAATAAAACAGGAAGATTAAAGTGAATAGTTTTTGTTATATTTTCTTTGTTTGCATTTCAATGACTTGACCGATAAAATTTACAAATGTCCGGTATTTCACATGCTCGCCGGTCACAATGTCCGGCTGGAAAAAAAGCCAGCGGAAACACTGGTATATTTGATATATTAAGCATTTCTTTAAAATACTTGCACTTGTAAATATGGCTATCACTATCAGGATGTCATTCGTTATCTTTTTATATGTCGAAATTTTGTTGAAGTTCGATCAAGATGTTTCTTCTACAAGCATGGTTTTGATTTACAATCGATTTTATATGGAAATAAGTCGTTTTCTGATGAAATTAATCAAAGTACAAACATCAAGATATTATTGCTAAATCCTACACTCTACATTATCAACATCATTAGACATAGGCGGTGATAGGGGTGCATATTATGACTGTAGGCAAACTACCACTCCGACTGTAGGCAAAGTCACACTAAATTGACTGTAGGCAAAGTGCACTGTAGGCAGAAGTAGACCTAACCCTCCTGGTATGACCCATCTTCCCCTTCCCCCTTCATTGTATTAAATGTTATTCAGATACTTAAAAACACGATGTCACCTGGTTTTAATATTGTATACAGTACAGCTTCGTACTTAAACTTACTCATCCTCAAAAGGTTCTTTGGGTAAACATTGTAATACCTGTCTACGCAGTATGTGTTAATATACTCAAACATCCACTTGCACTATCAGAATTTTCCAAAAATAAACATCCTATCTTCACTTCTTACAAAGTATATAGAGCCAATTGTGTTTATTGTCACTGTCAATTTAGATACGTCAGACACGGTACTTGTAACTTACATGCAAACGTTACGTACATCATCAGAATTTTCTCTCACGACGTTATTTGCAATGTCTTTCAGGTTGAAAAACACTTTGGAATAGAGAGCCCAAAAAAAAAATTCTCCCTTAAATTTGTGGGGGGGCTAAGCACCCCCTAGCCCCCCCTGTTGCTGCGGGCCTGAAGGGGAGCAGATCGAATGAAACCCAGACAATTTCCCCTCAACAATTCCCACCCATGGCAATTGCCACATGATCACGGGGTCTCGAGACCCTTGGCCCGAAAGAATACACAAATTTAACCACTGAAGGTAGTGTTATCTCAAATGTAATTGTTGGATTTGTTCACTATCCAAATGGCATGTATTTCTTATGTTTCCTATCTTGTATCAAGATGTATCACAATTATCGATATTTAAATATACTGTCACAGCTCTAATTACCGGCTCCCTTGGCATGCACCACTCTCTCGGGGATACGTTCCCTGTTGAAGTGCGCCATCTCGTCGGTGAAGACGAAATCTTGTAGCAGGACTGGACCACGCGGGCCAACTGTCATGGTGGCAGTTTTCAGCCCCACCGGGGCCCCAGTTCCCGTTGTCAAAACATCAGGCTTCTGGAATAGAAATGGTAATACTCATTTAAAAGAGGGACTCAAATTTTTCCTGTAACACCATGATCTCTAAGGCAATATTATCGCAATACCAATATATTGCAATACAGATTGTGCAATACATTTAATTGCAATACGATTTTTCAAATCGCAATATATCGCACCAATTTTTTTAGTGAAAATATATTCATATATATAGTTTTTAGGCATGGTCAATTAACAGCTCAACTTCTTACAAAATTATTTTGGGGTGCAAGAATATGTGTTGAACTGTATTACAAATGTTTTCTTAATATATGCCATCAGAATTAACTCATCATTTTGACTAATTGTCTATTTTTCGAAAGATTTGAAAGACTTTTGACTAAATGTGTAATGTTTAAACTGCAAACAGAAGTATAGAAGGTGAATGTAGAGTTCACTCAATATATTGCAATACGTATTGCAATACAAGTTGTATGTATTGCAATATATTGCAATAAAAAATTTGGTGCAATACTCAGCCCTAATAATCTCATAAATCAGATGGAACGTAACACTCGTTTGTAGATCTGAGCACTAACCCCCAGAGGTTATGTAAGGTGACCTTCAATGTGAACTTTCACTTTCAATAATTTCAGCCAATCAGAGGCATTACTAGATAGGACACTGAATGTGGTGTTTTGTATGTCAACTAAAGGCGGTCCGAAGATTTTCTGGCCTCGTCACGGATTGGCTGGAGTGAAGGTGGAATGGAGGTCACCTGACATGACCTCTATGTGGCAGTGTTCAGATCAGAAATGTAGCGAGATACGAGTGTTAAGTTTAATCTGATTTAAATGAGATTGATAAAACCGTCACTTAAAGGGGCAGTAGCACGTTTTTTGCAAAATTTATTTTTTTCAAATTTTCCATTTATATTAAATGATAGTTTTTATCATTTGAACTAACTTTAGAGGGTAAAACATCTTATTACACAAACCAAATATCCGTAGTAGTTCTGTAAAGCCATGGGAGTCGTTTTTGTCATTCGAAATAATAAAATGTGTTCACAATAAAATGGTCGCCATACAATTTTTGCTTTATATGCAACACTGTTATTACCACTATGGATAATTAATTGGTTTGTGTAATAAAATGGTTTAACCTCTAAACTAAATATAAATGTCATAAGCCATCATTCAAAATGGGAAATTTGAAAAAATAAAATTTGCAAAAAACATGCTACTGCCCCTTTAATGTGAACACATTATATTACGTAGAATTACAAAAAATGATTCCCATGGTTTTACCGAACCATGTACACTCATTATTTAACTTGATTTTCCGAAGGGAGAAGGGTGTTTGACTGTTAGTGACATTATATTTCAAATACATTTCATCAACTTATTTGAGAGAAAAAACATGCTACTGTCCCTTTAAATCAAGCAATATCAGCAGTCACAGATGAGAAAACTGAGATAAAATTTTAATCATGACATTGCATGGACTGACAACATACACCTGTATAAAGGTAACATACCTTGAGTGATACAACATGAAAGCACAGAAAAATTCACAAAATAGGGCAAGCATTAAATTAGTGATGGCCCAAGTTATGACTTGCGACAGAAGTGGAGTAGAAATTCCTAAAAGGCACAACACCACTTGATAGGTTGCTTCCATTAGGCCCCCCCCCCCCCCCTGCATCAGTTTCAAACCAACGCCTCAGGTCTTTTTTTTCTAGGTTTTTAAAAGTAAGGGGCAGATAACTGTAATTTTTTAGCCTCAGAAAACATGGACATAGAAAATGTCACTCGTTTCTGTTGAGATGGAGTGTAGGGGCTAGATTATTGACTATTTTGAATAGTAACACTTAATTAAGAGGATTTGTGCTTTATTTATATAAATAATTGTATAAATTTGTTTGTTTAACTCTCCTAATCCCCCCCCCCTAAAAAAAATGTCGTAAATAAACAAAAAACGTGGAATCGCATCCTTTTTGTCAACCTGTTAAAGGATGGATGAAATGACATATTGTCCAAATCGGATTCATTAAAATGGGATGTCAATTTGACAATTGCTCGATTTTAAATTTCTGAAATCGGTCCATAAATTACTTATATACGGCTTTTTAAAAAACCGCCTGATTAAGCACCGGCGACCAGAATGAAAGTCTGCGGGGGTGTGACCCGTGAAGGGATGACTTCTGTGACATATGTGGAGGAATTTGATTTTCAGCGATAGTCACAATTCAACGTAATTTCGCAACATTTTGATTGTTAATTTCACAAAGATATCCAACTTAAATTTCCCATATATCGAATGTTTAGATATCCAACTAGGTAATTCCGCAGATGACAATTACACAATTATTACATAAACATGTCTTTTTGGCGATGTAATACACCACATAAATTCATTTAGCGGCAGTGATAATTATCATTAATTAATTAACGAGACATCGGCGGAGAAGCTATCTAGCCGCCCCGTCTATCGCTTATCATAGTCACGCCTCAGTGAGCATTTTCAAAAGGTTTCGCCGAACAAATTGCGATAGTGTTAAAATGGGTCAATTAAAATCGTCTTAATTATCAATTGCAAGTGTATATTGTCTCGATTTTATGCTCAATTGATTCCGATATACAATATACGTAGAGGTAATCATCTGTCATTCTTGAGAAAAATGCATTTCATCTATCCTTTAAGACCAGAAACAATTTATTTATTTTTTTAGGCCTTATCTGTACCAACTGTGAAGTTCCTAAGTCATGCAGTCTTCAAGTTTGTCTCCGGAAACAACTTCGGATGGGCAAACCTACATGCAAAGCACGAACATAACTCATAAAATTACAGTTTCCAGTTTTATCATCTTTGCTATCCCTGTTTTTTTCTTTGAAATTATTGTAAAAGACAAATATGTCGGATGTCAACTTCTTCATTGTAGTTCACGTTTCTGGGCTATTCCTTCTCCCATAAGGTGAATGATGAAATTGAAATTCTTAAATGAAAATAATTTAGCCAACGAGAATCTGCTCAATTATAAATTTTCAAATAGACAATTTACTTAGGTGGGAATTGAGAGTAAAAATATGGAAAAGTAACTGATAAACTTTTCATATCATAACTCTGAATTACAAAAAATTATAATGAATCTGTAAAACCAGCTTGACTTGATACATGAATCATAATTGATTCCCAGCATTAATTAATTTGGCCATTTATAAACATTATATATGGACTGAGCTATCGCGGTGGTTGTTTATGTTATCATAAAATAGATACAATGACAGTTGGGCTGCACATATTTCAAGTAGTAACACATCTGTGACACTGTACAGAACAATTAATACACATTTGTTCAGTTGGAAAATAAACAATTTGTGAACATGTTATATAAATTTGGATTTGCATATTTTTTCAATAATTTGTGTGAACTGTGACCAAAACAATTTTTAGATTTAGTACTCTATAAATGGGTCTGAAATTTTATTACAGTTATTTATATCAGGGTTTGAACATAAAATCTATATAACTTAAGGATGTCCGCCCCTTCCTGTTGAGCTTCAAAAATGAAATATGATTAAGTAAAGATTTTTTCTCATCTTTATTTACTTCATGATATTCTACATCATCGACATACTTTTAAAAAACAAATGAAATCAAGAAAATGTGACTCTAGAACCTCTAAAAAGTGCTTAAACAGCATACATGGCCTAAATTTGACTAAAAAGAGGGTTTTCATGTACATTTTGAGTCACAGCTTAAAAAAAACCATACTACCATATATATTATTTCATCGATTTCGGTAGGGGAACATGAACTTTGTGACATATCAAAAAAGGAAAAAAAGGTACCGGTACTAGAAATGTAGTATTTTCAAGTTTTTAGCAGTTTTTTTCTCATTTTCCCATAGACTCCCATGTTAAAATTGTATTTCACCCAACTATCTTACAGGCGTCATATCTCGAAAAAACCCACACTACCCCCAATTTTTTAATGCTGATTTTCCAATCATATACTTTGATCTTTTAAAAAATATAAGTTAGAAAAAGAGTTTAATACTATAAATTTGAGGAGCGAACATAGTTATAGGATCCCACTATTTGCAATAGCACAATTGTACAAGAATGTTACATTTGATCAATATCTAAATGTCATATGGGATTTAGCTCAGTTGATAGAGCGCTCGGAAGGTCGGAGTTCCGGAAGTTGCTTCCATGCTTCGCACTTAGCATTATAAGGATAACGCTTGAACTGACGCTGCCAGATGCCAAGACACAACAAGAATTTCTGATTTTGACAATAAAGTGTTATTATTATTATGTTTCTAATAAATAAAGAGAGTATGGTGATGTGGGGTTTATCACTGCTTTTAAAAGTATTTCACTGTTACCACGGCTGCTAATATTTTTGCAGGAAGAAAATCTGCAACACAACATCATGTGGCTATGCATTGTGGTTAAACCTGTGAGCATTGGCTGGAACTTGCAAAGCATGGTTGGAACTGTGTTGAAATTCAGTGAAGCATTGCACCCAAACTTTACTGTGTGTAGACCACTTTTCTATAGCAGAAAAAGTTGCCGTGCCCCTGGTGGGATTCGAACCCCGGACCTCATGATACGAAACCGAACGTGCTATCCACTGCACTATCTTGCCCCCACATTGCATCTTACTGCCTGTAGATTGGTTCTTTATAGCAGACAAAGTTGCCAAGCCAGAACATTTTTCAAAAGCAGTCAAAGATAGTGAAAATATCACAGAGAACATGACATACATTCACATGGCATGTACAAGCAACATAACGTCCTCAGAACAAAAAAAGATAAAATTTAGATAGTGAACAATGTTATATTTGTGATCGCACTATAGGTCATAGTACAAATTCTTCTACTTTTTCATCACTGACTGTAACAGCACCTTATCCAGTCAGCCAGCGACCGCATCAACCATCATTTGTCATTGCTTGGGTGAGGTGAGGTGAGTTGGGGTTTAACGCTGCTTTCAAGAGTATTTCACTTATATCGCGGCTGCTAGTATTATGGCAGGGAGAAAGCCTGAAACACCATGTGGCTATGCATTGCAGTGAAACCTGCAAGCATCGGCTGGAACTAGCGAACCATGGGTGGTACTACGCTGAAATTCAGTGTGGCATTGCACCCAAACCTTACTGCGTGTAGAACAGTTCTCTACTGCAGACAAAGTTGCCGTGCCCCTGGTGGGATTCGAACCCCGGACCTCTTGATCCGATGCCAAATGCGCTAACCACTGCTATATCCCGCCCCCTCATTGCTTGGTGTCAATTCAACAATGGTATGATATATATAAGGAGAAGAAATTTACTGAACTATTTTACAAAAGTCACAAGTGGACATTACTTCCCTATAAGCAAAGTTATAAATGATTTAATGATAAAATTTAAAATAACATTTTCTTCCCATAGAGGTTACTACCTTCAGATTTTCTATTGTAATCTCTGATGCACTTTCATCTGTAGTATGCGCACATATTGTTTACAAGATAGAATTCGGTCACAGATTAGACAAAAGTTAGGTCTTAGGACGTTACCAGTGTTGCCAATAGGGGTGACTATTGACCAAAAGAGACTATTGCGATAGCGATAGTCCATTGCCACTTACTATTGCGTTAGCGATAGACTATTGCGACTTACTATTGCAATAACTATGTTTTTGTATATACTATCGATATCGTAATATTGCCAAGCCAACTATTGCGATGCATCGATAGTTCGATGTATTGTTACACCCCTAATTGCCAACTTTCACCGCCAGGGAAGAATGTGGGGACAATGAAATATCGCCTAAATATAACAGGGGTTTCAATAGAAAATCTGAAGGGAGTAACCTCTGTTAGTAGAGGATGACTTAGCGATGATTTCCAATTCACCTGTAAAGTTCTACAATGATTCAATCAGAAATATGTCAATGTTCATGAAAAATATGCTGCATTATTTTATACTTCAGTGAATATTTAGGCAAATTTATCAGATTAAATATCAACCTTTAATTTTCCAATACTGTAAAGGCCACGGGCCTATAGGCACAAAAAAACCACCTCATCGGTGCAGGCATTGTTTTCAATTTCAAAGTGTATGTGATAAAAGTTCCAATGATTAAATATTGTGGCAACATTTATAACAGAGAACCATCAAAGTACAATCTAGATTTAAAAAAACAGCCCATAAAACAACAAATTGACAGAACTAATAGTAAACAATATATATTATGCAAGCACATATTTTACACCCTATTCATACAGTTTCATAATACAAAAAATAAATTTCATTACCTTGACCCTATTTGCATTTGAGACTAATTTTAATTCAACTTGTTTACTTTTATTCAAAGTCCAAACTCCTCACAGACACAACTCCTGATTGATAACATGACAACAATGTCGGCTTCTAAAACTGCTTACCGCCTGTGTTTTCTTGAATTCGTTGAGCTGTTCTCCTGCTTTGTCCCTGTTCGCCATGACGGTTGATTAGGAAGAGTCTGGAACTTTGACTGGTTTTATCTGTCCAAAAGTAAATAGGTCGAACTTATCTAGATTCTACTTGCATAAACCAACATCCAACTACAACCGACCTTGACCCAAGGGCCTGGGTCACGCGAAACAAAGGTCAATGCGACTCGGCTAAAAATAGACACATCTAGAACGATAGACAGGCTTGAAGTAGTTGTGATCAGATATATATATATACATGCATATCAATTGTTATTACAAATAATAACATAAAGCAGAAATATGATTATTTGATAAATACTCGATCATTTATTAGATTTTTAAAGTGACATTTACTTTTAGAAATGAAACGTTTTTGACAAGTATATCCTGGGCGATTTATATATTAAAAAGGTTCCGTTAATGATCTCTTCAACTAAGAGATTGATATTCAACAAATAATTTTTTAAATCATTATATAAACATATATTTGTTTTGTATTGTTCTTGTCTCTTGACAGGTGCGCGTACGGATATAACATCACGTGACTTGACGTTTGTGACGTCATTCATTCTGTGACGGGTATCAGGTCATGGTGACCTCATTTGCGATGTTGACTGACGAGTCATCGTCATCTCTCTCTCCATTCAGAACACCTCGGTACTCCCCGTTGCCCTCATGCTTGGCTCTCGTAGAATGGAGCTTGTCACGTTTCAAGGACACGATAAGAAAAGTGCATAACATTTTCCAATATGAACAGTACGTGTTCTGTGGGACAGAACAAACAGTGCAAACAGTATATAAGTAGCAATGATAAATCTGAGGTTTTATTTAAATATTGACTTCAATATTTATTAAGTTCATGGAGATATAAACTTTTAAAAAACCTTTAAATTTTGGAGTCAATTCCTATAAATACATACACATACTTGATGTTTTCAAAATGTTTCATTGCTCTAAATATATAAATTTGCAACAATTAGAGCTGCACTATTTACGCGTATGAATTGAAAACTCAAAAACAGGAAATAGACAATTGCCAATCAAAACGTCATTGGATTATTAGCCCCGCCTACAACTCATTCATCAGCCAATGAATATCCACAACGCAATTTGTCATAAACTTTACGTCATGGGAGCGTGGCTAAATATGACTTGGCGTCCCGAAATTAAGTTTATGCAGGTATGAATTTAACTGAATTTCTATGACGGTGTTCAGGGAATCAGGTCCACGCAAAGCAATTTATTTTTATTTATATACGTTTACATATTTATTTAACCTTTTTCTTTTTTTAACTTTTACAGAGATCTATTTTCTAAATGAAAATAAAATTGAAAATAAGTTAAGTTAGAACCACTATCTCCGGATGTTCTTCATCCTCTCCTCGTAGATGTCAATACTTTTAAATAAATATACTCGTACCTGATGTTTTGAAAAGGTTTCATTGTTACAGATATACAAATTTGCAACAATTAGAGCTGTACTATTTACGCGTATGAAGACACAAAATATTAGCCCCGCCTACAATGTGTTCATCAGCCAATGAAAATGTACAACGCAACTAGCCATGAACCTGACGTCATGGGGGCGTGGCTAAATGTTATGTGACGTCACGAAATTAAGTTTATACAGGTATGAACTGAATCTCTGTGACAGTGTTCAGCGAATCAAATCCACGCAAAGCAATTGCTATTTATGTCAATATGTCTTTGAATTATACCTCTGAGGGTAACATCGTCGTGACTCGCGCCAGTTTCAATCACTGCATGGCTAATTTACCGTAAATCCTTGAATAATCGCCCGGTAAAAATTATTAATTTCAAACACTGATTTGACCCAGCGATTATTCAAGGCAGGCGATTGTTTTGTTTCGAAGCCATAATATACATATGTGAAATTTTAAGTCATAACAAAAACATTATTTCAGTATGTTTTAAATTATTAATATTGAAAACGAAGTGCATGTCATGAGGTTAAACTTTGCATAAATATGCTTATGCCAGTAATTAGTTTTGAAAGGAGATAGCCATTAGTTTATTTACATTTGCTAAATTTAACCCGGCGATTATTCAAGGCAGGCGATTGTTCAAGGTAAGCGATTATTCAAGGATTTACGGCAAGTCTTGTTACTGTGCTAGCGTAGCAAAGCGCTGGACCTGGGGCTCCTTTCACAAAGCAACCTCTACTAAGGTTGACCTTAACTCCCATACTTTCACATTACACTAAGGTAACCTTAGTGACCGTGATCACCATATTGCTCTGTGAAAGGAGGCCCTCGTATTTAAAGCGCACATTACTACGGTAGATCATGAAAGATAGGATATTTAAAATCAAATAAAATGAGAAAAAGTTTGATCCCCTAGGTGCAAGGTACCTCCCCAAAAATGACAACTTTGGGGATGTAGCGGTTCTTAGAGCTGCACTATTTACGCGTATGAATTGAAAACTCAAAAACATGAAAGAGACAATTGCCAATCAAAACGTCATTGGATTATTAGCCCCGCCTACAACTCATTCATCAGCCAATGAATATCCACAACGCAATTTGTCATAAACTTTACGTCATGGGAGCGTGGCTAAATATGACTTGGCGTCCCGAAATTAAGTTTATGCAGGTATGAATTTAACTGAATTTCTATGACGGTGTTCAGGGAATCAGGTCCACGCAAAGCAATTTATTTTTATTTATATACGTTTACATATTTATTTAACCTTTTTCTTTTTTTAACTTTTACAGAGATCTATTTTCTAAATGAAAATAAAATTGAAAATAAGTTAAGTTAGAACCACTATCTCCGGATGTTCTTCATCCTCTCCTCGTAGATGTCAATACTTTTAAATAAATATACTCGTACCTGATGTTTTGAAAAGGTTTCATTGTTACAGATATACAAATTTGCAACAATTAGAGCTGTACTATTTACGCGTATGAAGACACAAAATATTAGCCCCGCCTACAATGTGTTCATCAGCCAATGAAAATGTACAACGCAACTAGCCATGAACCTGACGTCATGGGGGCGTGGCTAAATGTTATGTGACGTCACGAAATTAAGTTTATACAGGTATGAACTGAATCTCTGTGACAGTGTTCAGCGAATCAAATCCACGCAAAGCAATTGCTATTTATGTCAATATGTCTTTGAATTATACCTCTGAGGGTAACATCGTCGTGACTCGCGCCAGTTTCAATCACTGCATGGCTAATTTACCGTAAATCCTTGAATAATCGCCCGGTAAAAATTATTAATTTCAAACACTGATTTGACCCAGCGATTATTCAAGGCAGGCGATTGTTTTGTTTCGAAGCCATAATATACATATGTGAAATTTTAAGTCATAACAAAAACATTATTTCAGTATGTTTTAAATTATTAATATTGAAAACGAAGTGCATGTCATGAGGTTAAACTTTGCATAAATATGCTTATGCCAGTAATTAGTTTTGAAAGGAGATAGCCATTAGTTTATTTACATTTGCTAAATTTAACCCGGCGATTATTCAAGGCAGGCGATTGTTCAAGGTAAGCGATTATTCAAGGATTTACGGCAAGTCTTGTTACTGTGCTAGCGTAGCAAAGCGCTGGACCTGGGGCTCCTTTCACAAAGCAAACTCTACTAAGGTTGACCTTAACTCCCATACTTTCACATTACACTAAGGTAACCTTAGTGACTTATGATCACCATATTGCTCTGTGAAAGGAGGCCCTCGTATTTAAAGCGCACATTACTACGGTAGATCATGAAAGATAGGATATTTAAAATCAAATAAAATGAGAAAAAGTTTGATCCCCTAGGTGCAAGGTACCTCCCCAAAAATGACAACTTTGGGGATGTAGCGGTTCTTGTGGAGATGTCGAAAATGTCATGTGGACGGACGACGGCCTATGCTATAAGCCCATCTGACACTTCGTCAAGTATATTTATATATTGTAAATTTATATGCTACATTATTACTTATAGAGGGTAAAATATCTCTTTTAAGCGACCCTCTAAGTGGTATCTATAGAAAACGGCTGAAAAAGTGAAACCCTTTAATAAGCTCGTGATCCTCCATCAACTTACTGTATTGTCATGGGTTGGACTACAATAGAAACTTATAGTCCAATAAAATATAATTTTTTGTTACTCCCAGGATTTACATGGGACTGAATCAGCCTTATTTCATCTTTGTCAGAAAGGTTTTAAAAACATAACTTCACAAATGAACCATTGGTTCTGTAGCTCACGATCTTTTAATAATGCATAATATGAGCTTAAATTTAAATATAATAATATACACTTTAATAAAATGGTTTTTAAAAAACCCAGAATAAGTCGCCAGAGAGGATACTCCACAATGGCCAAGGTGTCTGCACACAACATTTCAGTTTTTAACGTTTTAGTTCAAACTACTCAATACTTTGAATAATAAGTGACTGCAATTGAGGTGAAGAAAGGAATTAAAGGAATTTTCAAAGTTGCGTTGACAAAGCTACTCTGGTTACAAAATACTTTGCTTAAATGGGTTCGAATCCCCCGAATTCCCCATCCTGGTCAAACAATGATATTATTAGATGTAGATTCTATAGCGCAGTTTTTCTCTACGAGTAGAGCGGTTGGTAATATTGACTTCTTTGCAAACATGGTTATAACAAATTCCCTCCGCAAGGCGTAAGTCGTGCCAGTGTCCATCACTGGCTAATTCAAGATTTGCCGCATGTTCTGTGTTGACGAATCAGATCTCATTATGCATATCAGGGCCATGTTCAAGAGAGGTTTCAAAGTAATCGCTCAATTGCTCACTGTAGCGCTACGTAGCAAGGCGAGCAAACTTCGAGGAATTTCCACTGTGTCGTTCAAGAGAGAATTAGCGCTACTTGAGCGCTACATCGAGCGATCAATGAGCGCTCGCTGTTATGGAACGGAGCCCTTGGGCAGCGCTCCGCTATGTTGCAAAATGTTATCCTCATCATCATTGCCATTGTCATCATGAGCACGTTCATCATCATCATCATCAGAAGCAAGAGCAGAAGCATCATGATCATCACTCTAAACTGTATCATGACACTCTCTCCACACTACTTGATAAGCATGCTCCACCTGTAGTGAAGAAAGTCCAAGTGCGCACAGATACACCCTGGTACTCACAACAAGTGCTGATAGCCAAGACTGCACGTCGACAAGCTGAAAGGAAATGGCGAAAAAGTCATCTTGAAATAGATCGTCAACTTTATAAGCAAGCTCGGAATGCTGCAACAACTGTCATTCGTAACTGCAAGAAGGATTATTGTCTTCAGCAGCTTTCCAATATGAATGATAATCCCAAAAGATCATACGCTTTTATGAACAAATTGCAAGGCAAGAGGACTGAATCCAAACTTCCACCTTCTGTATCAAACCGGACCCTTGCTGACTCATTTAACAACTTTTTTCTTGACAAAGTTGACATGATACGACAAAATCTCTCTGATGATATCACAGTGTCTCAAGATGTTGATAATAGCAGTACTCAGTACAGTGTGTAACCCCTGACTGATCTCGCTTTATTCACAGACTCAGAGATACGCAGTGTTATTCGATCATCAAAGCCCACTACCTGTGTTTTGGACCCAATCCCAACCAATATTGTACTCAAACATTTGGATGTAATTCTCCCATGTATTACGAGTATTGTGAATAAGAGTATCGAAAGTGGAATGTTTCCAGAGTGTTTCAGAACAGCTGTAGTGAAGCCTCTCCTCAAGATGGACAATCTGGATCCATCACACTTGAAAATTTTTAGACCGGTCTCAAATTTGACATTCCTATCCAAAGTCATTGAAAAAGCTTTTCATATTCGACTAAAATGTCATCTTGCGGAGAATGCACTCATAGAAAAGTTCCAGTCAGCTTATCGCAAATTCCACAGTACTGAAACAGCCTTACTAAGAGTCATAAATGATATTCGTGGAGCAGTAGATCAGGGCAATATGGCAGCTCTGATATTGCTGGATTTGTCTTCAGCATTCGATACAATTGACCACAATCTACTTCTGGACAGACTCCGACATCAGTATGGAATAGGTGGGACAGCACTACAGTGGATATCATCTTATATTAAAGGAAGATCACAATTTGTGATGATTGGAAATGACAGGTCATCCACTGTCAACTTGAAATATGGTGTCCCACAGGGATCTGTACTTGGTCCAGTGTTATTTGTTCTCTATTGTGGCAGTACTTCAAACATCATCTCACAACACCGCCTCCTCCACCACTCATATGCCGATGACTGCCAGTTGTACAATCACTTTCATTATCATAACTTAGAAGAAGCTCTTTTGAATATAGCTAATTGTACCAGGTCCTTGAATTCTTGGATGACAGAAAACAAACTCAAACTGAACAGTGATAAAACGGAAGCAATCATTTTTGGAACTAAGCAGCAGCTTAAAAAAGTGGATCTAAGCACCGTTAATGTGTCAGACACGGACGTTCAGCTAACCAAGACTGTCAAGGATCTCGGTGTCTTGCTAGATCCAACACTCTCAATGGAAGCTCAGATTAACAATGTCTGCAAAATATGCTACTTGAACTTACGTGTGATTGGAAGTATTCGTCCTTTGATCACCATGGAAGCTGCACAATGTCTAGCCAGATGTCTGGTACTGAGTAGACTCGACTACTGTAACAGTCTTTATGTCGGACTCCCGGATATTCTCCTTGACAAACTTCAAAAGGTACAAAATACAGCAGCGCGAATCGTGACTCTAACATCTAAAGGATCGCACATTACTCCTGTCCTTAAACATCTTCACTGGCTTCCAATAAAAGCAAGGATTCAACTCAAAATTTTATGTCTAATGCATAAATCTCTGCATGATCAATCGCAGAGATTGATATCAGCCTATGTCCCAGCACGGGAGCTTAGATCACAACATCAGAATCTATTGACAGTGCCGAAGTGTAACCTCAAGTGCTTTGGTCAGAGATGTTTTGAGCATTTTGCTCCTAACATGTGGAACTCTCTTCCCAAAAATCTGAAACTATGTCCAACATTACAATCATTCAAATCAAGTCTAAAAGCCTATCTTTTTGTTCAGTTTTATGGTTCATAAGGACTTTCACAATTGCAACAATTGTACACATTGATTTGTTATTGCTGTTTGTGTGAAGTGAGCACATTCAAATGTGCATCACTATTATCATTATTTATTAGCATTATATGTTTAGCGCTTTGAGCATGCTTTCGAGCGTGGATATGTGCGCTTTATAAATATGCACTATTATTATTATTATCATCATCGCCGGCGTCGTAATCAAACTCCTCAAACTCAAGCTCTTTATTTCTCAAAAAACACTTTCGGTAGTACACAATATACATTATTTGATAGTATTAACACATGAATGCAAGATGACAGGGTACAATTATGTATATATCATGTTCATAAACATTTCATCTCGGACTACAGCACAATTAAAGTTTGTTTTAATTGTACATAACTTTGGTTGACAAACATGTTTTTATAAGCCAATAAGCTTGGAAATGATAAGTAAAAATAATCTTTTTTTTAAAAAGTTTGGCATTTAAAAATATAATGGAATTCTATGTGCAATTGCAGGTGATTTACAAAGATTGCAAGTTCTATTTTTCACGGTCAATGCCATGCCAACGGCCAACTTAAATAAACATCATCTTCTCCACGTTCACGTCATGCAAAATCGTATGAAGACTACACTGAGCTAGGTCGTCTTTCAATAAATTCGAAAATAAAATAGATAAAAAATATCACGATTGCATAAATAAGCACACCGAAGAGTTATTTCTGTCCCTGAATGTCGTATGGAACAAACCTGTAATGTTTCAGTCTGATTAAAATCGACCTTGTTCCGAGGAATAAAATTTGCAAAATTATGCGTCAACTGGGATACGAACAGGTTCTGTAGATTCAAGTTTGGCGTGGAAACTACGACCGATATGAGTTCGTATCCCGATAGATGCACTTTTGTGCAATTTTTATTCCACGGAAAATCGTCGATTTGAATCAGACTGTGTAATGTTTTTTCTGAAAATCCCTAACAAATTTAAAGCATTTTTGTGAAAAACGCATAAATACATTAAGTTACTATTTATTCAAAATCAACGAAAATACGATTGCTCAAATGTCTAAATAAATAAAATCGACTCAATAGGTCATGAAACCCACGCGTCATTGCTAAAATTTTACTTGATCCCTGAATACTTTCCAGTGAAATGAAGGTTCACAGACTCTTAGCCGGCCAAGTCTTGGCAGTTAGAGACTTAGCAGTTTAACACTTTGACTCAGAAAACAATATTGAACAAATATTGAAAAGGAGCCTGTTTTCAGAAAATCCCGTTTCATATTGTCTACTTTTCAATATTTCATAAAATGGTAATATTTTAAGAATAAATACCGTATTTCCTCTAATAGGGACCGGGCCTCAAATACACAGGAACTCGATATCGTGAGTAAAATGTAGGTAACACGTAGGTTAAAAAACCTGTCCCAATATTACTGTTTGTTATATAGGGGGTAGGTTTTTTTGCCTACGTTTTACGTACATTTTACTTACGATATCGAGTTCCTCTGCACAAATAGGAACCTGGCTTATATCGCATCTATGATTACTCGCTGCTGGAGAAACTTATTTTTAATGTTCCCAAGCACTAAAACGGTTAAGCTGCCACGCTGCATTAAATGCAGTTTACGTCAAGTGGCTAGGAGTTTTTAAGAAATTTGAGTCCGTCACCAGGGGTTGTCACGTGTACTGCTAAAACATGAACCTAAAATAAGGGCAGCGCCTCCAATAAGCGCCGGGCTTAGGTAAGAGCCCTTTAATGTTAATAAGGGCTCGGGCCCCTATTAGAGAAAATACGACACGTTTTATAAGAGTGTGATTACCGTAGTTCCTCTAATTTTTTTCAGCACCCCCTTGACGCCCGGCGCTTATTAGAGACCCGGTGCTTTTTTCTTTAATATTAAAGTTAACTATGGAAGCATTAATCTAATGGTTTAGACCCGGCGCTTATTAGAGACCCGGCGCTTATTGAAGGCCCGGCGCTTATTTTCTCAACTACACTTGACCCCCGGCGCTTATTAGAGGTATAGGATTAGCTTATCAGGTATAGTGGAAATACGCTGTAGCCACTGCATCTTGTTGTGGGACGACTCTAACCCAGTGGGCACTGAATCCTTCAGGGAAAACAAGGAACTCGGACTTCTTTACACTCAGCCGTGTGATGAAAAACCAGTCCTCCCCGGCTAGGTGGGCTGTTGAGAAAATACATTTGGTTAAAGGCACTGTGGTACGTATTGCATTTTCATATGTTCAAATTTGCACTTCTATAAATAAAAGTTTATGTATTCTATCTTCACTTAAGAGGGTAAAATTACACGGCCCGATTATTCGTAGCCATAGAACTTATAAAACAACAACTGCTATGGATCATTTTAATGTGAACACCTTTTCATAATTAGAGGACGGGAAATGGATTCGCGTTGCTTAACTGAACCATAACCTCTTTTTAGAACTTTATTTATTGATTTAGGTGGATTGTTTTGCAGTTGGCAACATTTCTTTTTAAAGGTACATCCATTGTGTTTCATAAAATTGTATTTGACAGAAATACGTGCCAACATACGATATGTGCTGATTTCAGTTCAAGTAATTTCACTCAACTTGCATATTCATCCCCAATAGCCAATTATATCATAATTAATAGTTTTTAATTAAAATTAAGCAACATCATTAAACATGTAAAAAAATCGAAACTACACGTCCCATTTATATGCACAGTAGTTATAAGACCTATTAAACACTATCAACCCAAAGTTATCTGTTTGTATGGTGAAAATAAGTTTCCAAAATTACGTTTGATCAATTGACGCGCGCCAAACTTGGTGCATTGTCCGGTTTTCGATCAAAATTCGAAACTTTTACCTTTAGATGGTCAATATACTTAATTGACTATCATCAAAATGGCTATTTTCGGTAACAGTCAGTACTTCTGGAAAGATTACCATCATTTATAACGTTTGGCATATTTGACCCACAACAACACAATGGATGTACCTTTAAGTTTGCGAGATTTTTTTATATCCATTAGAACACGTGCTACAGCTCTTAAAGAGATAGGAAATAAAAATCAAGAAATCGCTACATTTGGTATTATTTTATTGATAAATGTCACCTGAATATAAATTATAAAAATATCAATTTAGTCATCACAGTATCTGAGATGACCATACAACATGGTTAATTGAAAAAATCGTTGCCATGACGACATAAACTGCTGTTAAATGTTTTAAACACATTTTGGATGAGAAATTTCAGTTTTTTTAGTGGGGATTAGCAACATCGAGGACAATAAACAAATATTTTTAAGTACTCGTTGCCCGTGACGACATAAATTCTTTTTAGTTGTTTTTGACACTCTTCTAATAAGAAATATTACCCAGGGTAAACGCTTGTGTACAAGTGTGACCATCGCGTATTGTACAAATATATTCCTCTGTAGTGGAGTGCCAGAACTTTCTCATTTTAGCTTTTTAAACACGGATTTGGCAGGTTAAAACCAACATGAAACCGTACAAAATTGTTCTATTAGGAAAGTGTGGCGTTGGGAAGACTGCCCTTATGAAACAGTTCATGCACAATACATTCCCAGAGCATTATGAACCCACGGTGGAAGATTTTTACACTCGCGTGATCCAATGCCCTGGTAAGTAAAACATTTATTTATCATTAAAACGTGTATTCCAAAGGGGGGGGGGGGGGGGGGGGGGGGGTGCGAGATATGGAGGATACTGTCCCGATCCTCCCCTCGTTACAGCCTTTAGGATGTCCGCTCCTTCCTGTTGAACTTCATAAATGTATTATGATTAAGTAAAGATTTTTTCTCATCTTTATGTTCTTCATGATAATCTACATCATCTACATACTTACATACAAAAAAATGAAATAAAGAAAATGTGACTTTAGAACCTCTAAAAAGTGCTTTAACAACATAAATGGCCTAAATTTGACTAAAAATGGGGGTTTTCAGGTACATTTTGTGTCAAAGCTTAAAAAAACCAACACTACCATATATAATTTTTCATCGATTTTGGTAGGGTAACATGAACTTTGTAACATATAAAAAAAGGAAAAAAAGTTTAATACTAGAAATGTAGTATTTTCAAGTTTTTAGCAGTTTTTTTTCTCATTTTCCTGTAGACTCCCATGTTAAAATTGTACTTCACCCCTCTATCTTACAGGCGTCATATCTCGAAAAAACCCACACTACCCCCTATTTTTTAATGCTGATTTTCCAATCATATACTTTGATTTTTTTTTAAATATAAGTTAGAAAAAAAGTTTATTACTATAAATTTTAGGAGCGAATATCCTTAAGAAGCGTGTGATACGCTTCAAACGTCACCAGAACGATTCTGGGATACTAAGACCTGTCATTTAATACCATTTTTATTGAAGGTGCATCCACTGTGTTTCGTAAAATTTTATTTGGCTTTAATACATGCCAACATAGGATATGTGCTGGAATCATTCAAATAAATTCACTCAACTTGCATATTCATCGCCCAATCGCCAAATATATCATAATTACTAGTTTCCAATTAAAATCGAGCAACATCATTATACTTGTGCCGAAACCGAAACTAAATGTTCCATTTATATGCATAGTAGTTATATGATCTATTAATCATTGTCAACTTAAAGTTTTCTTTTAGTCCGCTGTAAACATGAGTCATCAGAAGATGACATATCCCACCGGTTATAGCCCATTACCCCTACAGCCCATATCCCCTACACTCCATTTCCCCTACAATTAGTTAAAACAACACAAGCAGTTACCCGTCTGGCAAAATGAACTCGCCCTAACGAGTGTTTAAGTATTGAGTAGAAATGAAAGTTAAGCTTGAGGGGATTACGGGGATAAATGTTTAGGATTGTTTGTGAAATAAATGAGTAGGAAGTACATTTTTGTAAGTATGGTGAGAAGGAAACGTTTTTTAAGCACAAAAATAACAGTTTCGCTAATGTCGGAATTTATAATAAAAAGAAAAGAGAATGAGAATATAACATTTACAGTTGAGATGGCTTAGTTTGGTATAAAGGTACTTGAACCAAACTAACATAATTTGTAAAACACATCTTTGACAGATAATTGTAACCGTAACCGTACTTCCGGAAGCAGACCTATCTGTGAACAAAGTTCGTGGGTAATACGCATGCAGTGTTTCAGGAAGATATGATGAAGAGTTTTGGAATTTTGGAGTTTCCGGAAACGAACCTGTCTCTGAACACAGTCAAAATTCAACACGTTTCTATGGAAACGGAAAAAATTAAATTTTCAGAAATCTGAAAATATCAAAAGGCACCACTTCAGTTGGTTGGTTACACACATGGGAAGTTTCAGAAAGATATCATGAATGGTTTTAGAGTTCTACTCCGGAAACGAAATGACTACGGACGGACGGACAGACAGACGGACAGGGCGACTATATCCCACGGTATGATAATTACAAGTTTCCAAAATTACGTTTGACTAATTGACGCGCTTTCCTTTATATCGACTAAGATCAAAATGGCAATTTTCGAGAGAATAAAATTGTATAACGTTTAGCACATGGAACCCCAAACAACACAATGGATGTACCTTTAAACGAGTTAATGATAAGGTATGAAACGAGAGAAGACGAATTTGATAACAAATCATACACGAGTTTTGATGAACATAGTATTTATTATATGGAAGGATGTTTAGTATTCTGTTATTACTTACCAAAATTAACTAAAATATTTTGCTTACAGTGTGCTGAAAGTAAGATTTCAGCGAGTCATGTGACTTTGTGACTGTGGCCATTATGACGTCACAACTGCACTCTTTTACAGTATTACACTAGTTATACCCCCGCTACGAAGTAGTCGGGGGTATATAGCGGTCAGCACGTCCGTCCGTGCGTCCGGGTTTTTTTTCCGCTCATAATTCTGAAACCAGTTGCTCAAATTTTACGAAACTTGATATGAACAATCACCATGATGTGTACATCTGCCTTTTGTATGTTTCATACCCTCATTTGCATAATGTATGCAAATTTTCTCCGTTTTTTTACTTTGCCATTCACACTTTTTGTTCCACTCATAACTCAAATACTAATTGTTCAAATGTCTTGTAAGTTGATACATATAATCATCACGATGTGTACATCTGCCTTTTGTATGTTTCATACCCTCATTTGCATAATTTATGCAAATTTTCTCAGTTTTCGACTTGCCATTCACAGTTTTTGTTCCACTCATAACTCTGAAACCAGTTGTTCAAATGTTACTAAACTTGATATGTACAATCACCATGATGTGTATATCTGCCTTTTGTATGTTTCATACCCTCATTTGCAAAATTTATGAAAATTTTCTTTGTTCATTTTCGCCATTCACACTTTTTGTTCCACTCATAACCCAGACACTAATTGTTCAAATGTTACGAAACCACTGATGTGTACATCTGTCATTTTTATATTTCATACCCTCATTTGCATATTTAATGCCATTTTTCAAATTTTTCGACTTTTACTTCTAAAACATGGTTACAAGTGTAATACTTACTCTGCTTTAATAATACTTATATATAATGGTCTCTTCATACAAAAGTTTAAACATTGATGCCCTTTTGCTATTTTCAAACATTTCTCTTTGACTAATGTTAAAAGCGGGGGTATCATGAGTGAGCTGTGCTCACTAATTCTCTTGTTTAAATTGTCGTATAGATATTACGCTACAGTATCTTCAACAGGCGATTAATAACAAGGATATGACAGTAGACCTATAAGTCATAATGTTATGACATCATAGAGTTGATGACGTCACATTACTATATGCTCTTGCTGTGCTTTGATTAAAGTGATTTTTCATAGAATATGTGACGTTTCCGACTGCTTTATAGACGCGTTTTGTCTTACTTTGGTAATACATTATTTCTGTGTTGAAAGTTTATTTACAGGACTGTTTACCGTTTGTACAGACACATTAGAAAAGCTCTAAAAGTCTCTAAAAGTATAATAAGCTAATAAGTTCTATGCCGATGCCTTTGATAATGGGGATTCTAAATTGTAGATATCGTCACAGGGTCATGATTTAAAAACCTTTTTTTTTTTGCTTGTTAACAATATATTACTTGAGATAACTTAGATATTCAACCTTACATAATAACTCAATGAAATCCTGATGAGCTACAGAGCCCATGGCTCTATTTTTAGCTCATCTGGCCTGAAAAGCCCGATGGGCTTATGGCATGGCATGGTGTCCGGCGTCCGTCCATCCGTCCGTCCGTCCGTCCGTCTGTCCGTAAACCTTTTGCATTTTCATCTTCTTCTCCAGAACCATTTGGTCTAGGGAGCTGAAATTTTGTGTGCAGACTCCTTGGCTAATGGGGATTCTAAATGGTAGATTTGGTGACCCCTATGACCCTATTTTGGGTCACGGTTCACAACCAAAAAAAAACTATTTTCATCTTTTTCTCAAGTACTTTAAAATTGTTATATCTGTGATAAATTCTCCTGGAAAAAATTTACATTTTGAAATTTATGTAATTTATTGTTTAATGCCTGATGACAGAGTCAGTGGCTCTATTTTTCTATCAATTTTTAGCAGATTTACATCCTGTTCAGGCAAATTCCTTATGGGCGTGAACGATAGGCGTGGCTTGCTAAACTGCAGCAAGCCAATGAGATAGCTACGGTCAAAGGTTAAATCAGGCCGTGGTGCAACTTCCCAATGCAAGGCCTAACTCTTGCCAGTCTCCATTACTGGCTGATTTAGGCCTTGCAGTATTTCCTTAAGAAATCTGTGTTCAGAAATCCAGGCTCGCTATGCATTTCAAGTGCAGTGATTCACTATCTTGACACAACAAAGCGATGGAAATACCGCAAGAGATAAATCAGCCAGTAATGCAGACTAGCAAGAGTTAGGCCTTGCGTTTGGAAGTTGGCCGTGGTGTAACGATGTAACTATTAGATACATCAAAGGGACCGACGCGTGGGCATGGTACACTTCTCTATTTCCGGTTTGGATGACATATTTTTTAAGAGACCGGCGTTTATCAATTTTACGAGATTCTATTGCTGAAAACGGAACCCATTTTTTTTCAGACCAATGTTTTAAATGTCCTATGTTTGTCTTTTCAAATCTAAGTAAAGATAACTCTTTCAGATCGCCTGTTCAGGGCAATGGACATCTTCGACACGTCCGGAACAAACGAATTTATCGCCATGAAACATTTGCGGATTGAACAGGCTGAATTTTTCTTTGTCATCTACTCCGTCGATGATCTACAGTCATTCAACGAAGCCATGGATATTGTTGAATCTGTCCAGACAACCAAAGGTATTGGATCTAAGTTTAACCCAGCTAACAAATCTACGTTGTCAAAACGTTGTCAAAACGTCCACTTAACGCTGTTCTTTTTAACGTAGATCCTGACGTCGTCACAACGTCATTCTGTATACTCCCAGAAAGGTTGCAAGAACGTGTTTTTTCTACATAATTACGACGTTGTTTATTAGGAAGTTGTAACGACATATATTTGTACATTGTCTAACGTAGATCCTGACGTCGTCACAACGTCATTCTGTAGACTCTCAGAAAGGTAACCGGAGCGATAAACGATAGAATAGAACCCATCTCTTATAATTCATAATATCATGTTATTATAATATAGTTAATAGGTTAATATATTAACAATGATGTATACGGTCGGGGGAAAACTGAAGTGGACAACACATTCTCCAACACAAGAGCATTTAATGAAGTTTGTAATATTTTTTTTTTCGTTGATGATCTACAGTCTGTCCAGACAACCAAAGGTATTTGGTTTAAAGGCACTGTAGCACGTTTTCTAATCGAAATCACACAAAATGTAAAAGAAATATTACCAATTGCAAAACAATGCTCCTTATTCAATAACATAAGGGGAAACCATGGTTCAGAGGATATGGTAAAGTTGTTGACCCTGATAGGAAGGGAAAAGGTTTTTCCTGACTATCAGGGTCTACACCCTTTCTATATCCTCTGTATCGTGGTTTCTCCTTATGTTAAATAAGGATCGCTCATAAAATCATTAACGCCTTATTCGTATACAACAGCCACGCTATAAGTAGCTAATGAAGTCTGGAGTATCTGTGTGCCTCAATGGCGCGTCGAATTAGCTCACGGAACACAGGTTCTAGGGGATACAGAATCGAGACACACTTTCTTCGTAACATCTTCACTATTCAGAAATTTTTCAAAATTAGGCTCTATGATAGTGTCTAAAGGTCTTTACCTTCACACCGTCTAAAATTTCTTTGGAAATATATTTGACTCACGGGGTTTTGAAGTCATTGTACTTCCCCCTAAGAGGGTTGACGATAATCTTTATAAAGACTTATGCACAGGGGCGTGTATCGCTTAGAAATAGTGTTTGAAAGACATTTACCAATATAGACCCTACTCTTACTCTATAAAAGTAATAAAGTAGGGAATATAAAGGTATTCAAACGCTATTTCTAAGCGACACACGCCCCTTTGGACTTATGGTTAGCCATACAGGTAATAAATATTTATTGCTCATCGCAGGTAACGCGGACATAGGTCTTGCCGTAATCGGAAACAAGGTGGATTTGAACGACCGTGAGGTCACACCGGAAATTGTTTCCGACATGCAGATCAAACTCGGTTTCGCTCATATGGAAACGAGTGCCAAGAAGAACATTAACCTGGAAGCCATGTTTGACCTCGTTTTGAAAGCGAGGTTCCCTGGCTCTGAGGCATCATTGGCCGAAGGCACAGTTGAACAGGAAGAAGAAATGGGCGATGACGAAGTATTCACCCCGCCGAGGACCCCAACGAAAAATATGTTCAAAAGGGCCAATAGTTTATCGGTGTTTTTCGGCTATTTTAAGTCCGACCCTGAGAGTCCGCGAGAAAAAAGATTTGGAAGCTCAAGTTTAGTGTGATATTCAAGTATTTTCTGAAAAAAAGTGAGTGTAAGGTCAGGTGATGATAACAATCACAATTTAAAAGTAAGTAGTAGTTACTACCATAGTTTCCGAGGACAGTTTGTCTGAGAGGCCCAGTCCGAGGACGGGGCTCGAGGACAAATCATTTATGTCCTGGTATTTCCCGATGCAACGAGGAAACTATGGCAGTAACTGACTTAAATCTCACTTATTCCGAGTAAAATGTTCACAACCTTTTTGTGGCCCCTTCACCAGGTTATGAATGAAGTACGTAGTATTATGGACGTTCAGCCTGAGCTGTTTTAACATGAGCTTCCCGCTTGTCAACTTGAATGCACGAACTACATGTTCGGAAATCTTGCAAAACATGCAATCCATTGCAATTTTTCACCACATGTATATTTCCTGGCGAGGTTTAGAAGCGGACGTACATCTGTGTTGCACAGAGCCAGTGAAATTTCGAAAGTGGATTCCTAATATAAATATATTCGCTCGGACTGTCACCATTTAGGTAACTGAAACTTCTTGTTTCTTTATTTGATTTGTAATACTATTATTCATAAAATTTAAAAATTTATGTTTCAAACTAGTTTTTTTCATTTATTTCTAGATTGACATATTATTTACTTGAATTTGTGAATATTGTGGATCAAGATTTATCAGAACCTTTGTTTATTTGTTCGTTTAATTCTTTCCAGCGAAATATCTTCCAAATTCAAAACGTTGATTAGAAAATTTTCTTTTGTGTCGATATTTATGGTAAATTAAGAATTAAAATTCGTGTTCTTGCGTCGTGATCTTATTCAATGAAACATTGAGCTCATTGTTGATATCTATGTCGTTGAAATGTTTATATTTAACCTTAATATAAAAAAAAGTGTTCATAAAGTGCCCGTGTATCAGATATCAGGACTCTTTCATCCGTATTGCTGAACTGTAGTGTATTGCAAATACGTACCACAATATATTGCAAGATCCTCTGACAATGAGATATTTCTCTAGAAGCCATTTTAACTAGTGCCCATGATATTGCAACATGCTAAATGAACTCTACATTCAACTTTTATACTTCTATTTGCAGCTTAAACATGACACATTTGATAAAATGACTTTCAGATCTTTAAAAAGATAACAGTCCAAAACACATTCTAGCACTTCAAAATAATTTTCTTAATACAAGTTAAGCCAGTCAATGTTCCTTTTACAAAATAAATGAATAGATTTGACTTAATATGTGTTGGTGCAATATATTGCAATATGAAAATCGTATTGCAATACTTGTATTGCACAACTCTGTATTGCAATATATTGGTATTGCAATAATATTGCACAGCCTTACAATTTGGTGAGGTTTCGTCTTTAGAAGTGTTTCTGTTAACAATAAGTATATCGTCGTTAAGTATTGTTCAAGCAGGCCTATGTTCTCAAAGCGGATACCTTAAACGGGGGGTTCTATTGGGGTATTTTTGTGGAAACAAAATGCGAGAGTATGTTCCTGTTTACACATATGTAATAGTTAGAGCGGGGCGAGCGTAGCGAGCGAGCCCCTTCTTAATCACGAAGATTTCTCTTCATAGGTTCTAACTGACTTTGAACTCCACCTACTTTTGATTGACAGGTTCAATGACGTCACTGTTTCCGTGAGTTCGAGTTCCTACGTAATCGTTTCATATGACGCGATGTCGCCAAGCTGTATGGACGTGTTTTTATGAACTCTCACTTTCGAAAAACGTATTTGATCGTAACATTTGTTGTGGTAAAACTAGAGATAATCTTCCGTCTGTCTTTGAGGTGAGCTCATTTTCCTCTGTTCAATGTATTCGGAAATAGGTTATTTTTAACCATGTATAGAGACCGTTGTCTAAATCAAATTGTGGAATGTGCGAGTAATTAAAATTTACATTGTTGTTTCATAATTTAATGCAATTGGAAGTATATATCTATTTAGTTATTAGTGTTTTGTGTTTAGATTACAGAAAAAAACCAGAATATAATAAATTCATCATTTTATAATAAAATTAAAGTCAGCTGTTTTGGCTTTAGTTCGTCAAAAGACTGAACGTTTTTGTTTGTAAAACGACTTTAACAACAACTCTAACTAACAAATGCAATCTGCATGCAAACTATTTCGAAACTCATTTGCCAGTATCTGTGTAGCGTAGTGTTGAGGCCGTGTTTACTTCGAGTCACGTGGGGCACATGTCAATAAAAAGTTGTAAAACATTGTTGTCATTTGTTTTTGACCAATCAGACACATAGAGGGCGTGTCATGAAGAGCGTTTTAGCGTTGAGTTCTTAATCATTAAGAGTCTATTTTGTCAGGAAAATACGACCGTCTGATTGGCTGAGAAAGTAGGTTGAGTTCTAAATGTTATAAGGGGCAGAAGCACTTTTTTTCGGTGAAATAAGTCGATGAAATGTATTTGAAAAATAATGTCACCAATAGTAAAACATCCTTCCCTCTTCGGAAAATCAATTTAAATAAGGTGTGTACATGGTTCCGTAAAGCCATGGGAATCGTTTTTGTCATTCAAAATAATAAAATGTGTTCACAATTAAATGATTGCCATGCAATTTACGCTTTATACGCAACACAGTTATTACCACTACGTATAATTCGTTTGTGTTATAGGATGTTTTACCCTCTATAGTACATTTAAATGGCACAAACTATCATTATAAATGGAAAATGTGAAAAAATAAATTTAGCAAAAAACGTGCTATGGCCCCTTTAAACGGAGGGTTCTATCGGGGTATTTGTGTGGAAACGAAATTCGAGACGATGTTCTCGTTTACACATATATGCTGTTAATATATGATTTAAATACAATAAAATTAAAAGATATGAATGAAGTTAATATTATGATAACTTTACATTTAAAAATTTGAAGACAAGCACACTTTTGTTGAAAATTTAAAAAAAAAAACCCAATGAGAACAGAATCCTTTCATCGGCACTGCGAGTGGGGGAAAGTTTGCTACAATCTCATTAAAATCAGATAATTGATTCGTTCCACTGACTTATTTGCTAGGGAATGATCAAATGATCTGATTTTAATGAGATTGACTTTGCTAAGGCCTTGCAGCACATTATTTATTTGTTTCATTATATGCTATGTGTTACTATGTGCATATTCTATCACTGTATATGTTTTATTATTACACAATTTGGTTAAATATAGCGTGTTTTCATTTCACGCGATGTCAAGAAACCAAGATGGCGAATGTTTCCGATAGATTGGAGATAGAACTTTCCATATTTATATGATTTTATTTTAAGATGTGTTCACATCCATTGGGTCGAAATTTAAAATTGCTGTAATCTGTAATAGCAGTGCTCATCTGTAATAACAGTGCTCATTTCATCATAATCATTCGTCTTATTTCATGATATTTCATCTGTGTGGCTCTATTATTGGTCGATACTTTCGAAATAAACGTATATGTCTGTCATTCGTCTTGGCATGTAGTTTTGGTTTCACTTCAGGCACAGGTGAAGTTTAGCGCAAATATGTTGCGCAATATAGATGAACGACCAGTTTTCCCGATGTCAACTGAAATGATCGTTCATCTCTGTTGCGCAACATATTTGCGCTAAACTTCACCTGTGCTTCAGGTTGGTTTGTGAACCCCTTGACGAATATTAAATACCTGTGGTCCTTCGAGACAGACTTTATGAATTATCTCCCTTCTCACTCACCTGCCGCGCCTGTGACGTCAGCCTCGACGTCAAAGTCCACAGACTCCTCCGTCGAGTTGAGCACACTGATGAAGAGCACCTTCTTGTCGAAACCTGTCATGAGGTAGGGGTCAGAGGGCACGCCGGCCTTGACCTTGTCCCTCCTCCACACCGCTCCCCACCCCTGAGGCTTGCCCCACCCCCAGAGATCATCAGTCTTCCCGAACCAGAGCCCCGACTGGGCTTGTCCTGTAACTACGTTGTTGTCCATGATGGGGGATACCTGGAATAATGTAAGATGGACAATGGAATATATTTCAACCCAGATTCTCTAAAATATATCAAGTAATGTAGAACATCGGAACAGTATCCCAACTTGAACCACAGGGTATTGTATTGCTTGTAAAATCTGCTTGAACCACAGGGTATTGTATTGCTTATAAAACCTGCTTGAACCACAGGGTATTGTATTGCTTATAAAACCTGCTTGAACCACAGGGTATTGTATTGCTTATAAAACCTGCTTGAACCACAGGGTATTGTATTGCTGATAAAACCTGCTTGAACCACAGGGTATTGTATTGCTTATAAAACCTGCTTGAACCACAGGGTATTGTATTGCTGATTAAACCTGCTTGAACCACAGGGTATTGTATTGCTGATAAAACCTCCTTGAACCACAGGGTATTGTATTGCTGATAAAACCTGCTTGAACAAGAGGGTATTGTATTGCTGATAAAACCTGCTTGAACCAGAGGGTATTGTATTGCTGATAAAACCTGCTTGAACCACAGGGTATTGTATTGCTGATAAAACCTGCTTGAACCAGAGGGTATTGTATTGCTGATAAAACCTGCTTGAACCACAGGGTATTGTATTGCTGATAAAACCTGCTCGAACCACAGGGTATTGTATTGCTGATAAAACCTGCTTGAACCACACGGTATTGTGTTGCTGATAAAAACAGTTCCTAGGATCGACCGACTTTAATCCTCGGTTCCGAGAGGAGGTTTGTTTCCATCGTGCGGTTGAGCTGCAGTAATTCCCAGTTGCGCCGTTTTCAGTAGTTTTCCGTAGGCTTAAAGGGGCAGTAGCACGTTTTTTCGCTCAAATAAGTTGATGAAATGTATTTGAAAAATAATTACACCAATAGTAAAACATCCTTCTCTCTTCGGAAAATAAAGTTTAAAATGGGTGTACATGTTTCGGTAAAGTCATGGGAATGGTTTTTGTAATACAAAATAATAAATTGTGTTCACAATAAAATGGCCGCCATGCAATTTTTGCTTTATACGCAACACCGTTATTACTACTACGGATAATTGCTTTGTGTAATAAGATGTTATACTCTCTAAAGTAAATTTAAATGGAACAAACTATCATTATAAATAAGAAATTTGAAAAAATAAATTTTGCAAAAAACGTGCTACTGCCCCTTTCAAACAAAGGGACATAATATTGTTGCTATTTTGACATACCGCTAAAACGATCAGATAAAACATTACTATCTGAACTTGATGAAGAGCACGTAAAATGCTAACTTCAGTTTACACTCCAACAAAAGCAGCCGTGAGTTAAGTGAAAAGCGGTGTTAAACCCATAATCACCCCACTTCACCTCTTCAAAAATAGAGCCATGGGCTCTGTAGCTCATCAGGCTTTATATACATTAACTAATTCAAAATGTCAACTTCTAGGTGAGAGGTATAACACAAAGGAAGCACTTTAAATGGAGAAGATGAAATAGGTCTTAAGGTCCTTACCCCTCTGATCTATCTTTGAGGCCAGAGATAAAATCCCCTTCAAATAAAGTCACACTTGAAGATTTAATTCATTACTATTGTTTCCTTTAAATTACCTCCCTTTAAGGACCACATAAAATCTCTAGATGAAATAGCTTTTCAGGTCATGACGTCTGTGACCTATATTTGGGGTTGCAGGATGACGAATTCTACAATTTAGAATCCTCATTGGCCAAGGAGTATGCACACAACTTTTCATCTCACTAGACCATTTCGAATTTGAGAAGAAGATGAAAATAACTTTTTTAGGTTGTGACCCCTGTGACCCCATTTGAGGTCACGGGGTCATGAAATCTACAATTTAGAATCCCAATTAGCCAAGGAGTCTGCACTCACAATTTCAGCTCCCTAAACTAAGTGGTTCTGGAGAAGAAGATGAAAATGCGAAAAGTTTACAGACGGATGGACGGGTTCGACGGATGGACGGACGCCGGACACCATGCCATGCCATAAGCCCATCGGGCCTTTCAGGCCAGATGAGCTAAAAAGTGCCCTTATGAAGTACTAACCTGATTCCCTCCAAGAACCAGCATCCCTCTGAAGGAGGCGTAGTCCGGAATCATTCGCAGATGTTGACATACGGGTCTCAGACCCCAGGTGCTTCCGCTCCACCCAAGGGGAGATAACTCGTAGAACATTCCATGCATATCCATGAGGTAACGCTCAGTCTCTACCTCGCGAATTCTAGGCCACTCTGTTTGCCAAAGATGGTCATAGGCATGGCTGGCTTTTGGTAGGCGATACGTCTGCCATTTTCTGTATTCTGAATTGAAAAATTATAGGTTTTTACACTCTTTCTATATTTCTTAGTTTATGTGATTCATCCTCGAAGGCACACTGTGTATATCAAATATATTGTCTTAAATGTTATATTTGCAAGAGGATTTCACACATAAACTTGAGGGTACAACTCTTTGTTCACCTACTCGAGCGCCCACGTGGAAAATGTTGCATACGGAAAAGGCCTTTGAAATTTAAAATAATAAGGTATAGTTCCGTTGGATAAATCAACAAATATTGTCTATGATGATGCCATCCCGACCCCCGTCTGTGCCCTCCGATATCAATAAAGTTGTTTTTTAGAATTATTTCACCGAGATCGACAACATATATTCTGCAATAAGGTACTGTTTTCGGGCTGGCATCACGAAAAAATGGTCCATATGACGTCAAAGTGGCCACGAGGATTTCCAGTTCTTTTCAAAATTGCTTCATTATGCTATCTTATATTTTGCTGTAAGTATTGTTAAACTAGTTGAAATATACACGCTAGAAATAAAACAGGATAGCCTCGACCATCATGTGTTTCACTCTAAAGTTCAATTTTCCCTGAACTGTTATTAGCGTTGAATCTCTCGGCCTTCGGCCTCGCCCTTTAACTACAATGGTTTAGGGTAAAATTATAGCGAAATATCAACGAGATACAAGTAGGATAATACACTATTGTTAGTCCGCGGCTAGACCAACGATTCGTCGAATAAAATGTCCAAATTCAAAAAATTAAATTGAGAATGGGACCATGGAGATGTTATCGAAGTATTGGACCTTTGAACTGTTTTGGTCAGCAATACAAGCCCCTGTGGTTTTCTCAAAATAGATTAGCTTTGGCTTGTATTGACAGACGTTTCCTCACCCTGGTCGTCTCCGTTGAAAACTTTGAGAATAACGGACCTGTAGTCCCAACCCAGTGCGTATATCACTTTCCCGAAGTTCCTCCTCCCTGCAACCTCCACGAACGCCGTCCTAGCCAGGATCGTCCAGTTTGTACCAGGTCCCTGCCACTCTGCCAGTCGGCCGCCATCTTGGATTCTATGGAAAATATTAAATTCATTCGTTTCTGAAATGTCATACGCCCCTTGCATAGCACAGAGTCCCGTGTCATTGTTTTACACGTGAAATAACCCCACCCAGGGCTTGACGTTCCAAATCACCCCTGGGAATTTTCATCAGAAAAAGTCGTACTCAAATTACCCGCCCTTGTTTTGTGTAAGCCAATCAAACTGCTACAGATTGGTAATGTTAACCTCTCATGGGCATCCTACAAAAACACGTTGTCGACAGGGTTGCTTTTGTAACCTTAACATATAAACATAAATCAGTCACATGTCGCATATTATGTTTATGTTGTCTGGACAAGAACTATACTTACATATCACAGTGTAAGAATTAAATGGTTTTTAGCTACCCTTCAAAATCGGCCTCCTCAAATGTGTTGCTAGTGACGACGAGGCGCCCGTTCATGGTGTGGGCAGCCTTAAAATGAGGTTGTTCCCCCTCACTGGCCGGAATGTCCAGGGTCTTGACAAGGTCGTACAATTGAACACAGGTCATTTGGATGACGTCACACTCCCAGAGTGGACCATCCATGCCCAGCATGTAGACCTGCGGATGACCAAAGGATGCGATTTAAATACTATTTTAAGGAGGCCACATATTTCTAGATTTGTCGGTTTATAAGTACAATAAAGCACTACCCGTTGGTATTTTCCTCACTTTAAGAAACTACCATCAGGTCATTATTTATCATGATATAAGAAGTTGATAATTGCATTAATTACCCATAAGGTAAAACATATTCATTGTCTGACTGGTGCCAAGCACACACGCGCTTAAATTACCTTGTTTCATATTATATATCTGCGCATAATTCAATTACCAAAAAATCGGATAAAAAGGAAATTATTACATTCGATAGTTTTTCATACGAAATGAACTAAAATTCGTGTTTTATAACCCTCGTTCTCGCTCCGTTGTTACAAAAAACACCTTATCCTACGTTTTACCCACATTTACGCTTGGATATAACTTCCCAACCTGCACAAGAACCATTCTCTTCCCACAGGGGCAACTCCCTTTAGATTTTCTATCATAACCTCTGTTATTTATATATCGAGAAATTTATCGGCTAGAAATTCAGAATCCTGATTGCTTGCGTGAGACATTTTTTAATAATAATAATAGTACATATTTATAAAGCGCACATATCCACGCTCGAAAGCATGCTCAAACTGAACATTCTGCAACTGTCGAAATGACTAGAGTTATTTCATCTGTGCGATGCGCACATATTGTTTACAAAACAGAAATCAGTTGCAGATTGAAAAAACACTGGACGTAACCAGTGGTTCAAACTCTCACCGCCAGGGGGTTATGCGAGAATAGTAAAATATCGACGATATGTAACAGAGGTAACGATAGAAATTGATCTGAAGGGAGTATTACCTCTGCGGGAAGGGAATGTTTCAGCACCGATCAAGTTTAGCCCAAATATGTTGCCAACAAATATGATTATATGAGCACAGGTGAAGTTTAGCGCAAATATGTTGCGCAACAGAGATGAACGACCAGTTTTACCTATGTGCGAACAAAGTGAGCATCGTTCGCACATAGGGAAAACTGGTCGTTCATCTCTGTTGCGCAACATATTTGCGCTAAACTTCACCTGTGATATGAGCGACCAGTTTTCCCAATGTTCGAACATAAACCTATTACATTACTTTGCTCTTAGGTTCTGTCAAATGCTCCGCTGTCGCCGCTACTCGAACGTGCATCAAATCCTCAAAGGTCGATACGTTTCCATGAACATCAATCGCCCAGGCGCCGATGATTATCTGATTGGTTTCCTTGTGAAGCAATCGATTGGCATACGTTGACCTGTGATCTTTCAACTTCGTCATCTATAGGAACAGAGAATTCAAATATCGGTAGTGATTCATTGCACATATGCCATATAAACCATAGGTGGTGGTATATGACGCTGGGTTTGTTCACAGGTGAAGTTTAGCACAAATAATTTGCGCAACAGAGATGAAATGGCTAGTTTTCGCTTGCCCACAGGTAAAACTGGTCAGTTCATCTTTGCTGCGCAGCATATTTGCGCTAAATTCACCCGTGAACAAACCCAGTGTGTGTCATGTATAAAATATGTACAGCCATTGTCTTTGCAAAAGTTTTCGAAATAATATGGAAACAGACAAGAATACACTTAACTGAAATGGACCATTCAAAGGTTTTAACCAAGGTTAGGTTTCGAAATGCTTCTTGTGCCAAGGTCAAGGTCACAAGGTAGAGGATTATAACCTCATAAGAAATTTCTCTTCAAAATCGACGCACATGTCAAGCATCAATGGTCTATTATTGACAGACCAATTAAAAGTTATAACCATCCTGGGCCATGGTCAAGGTCACAAGGTGTAATGACCTCTACTGAAAGGTGTCATCACAAAGGATGCACATGTCAATTATCAATTTAAAGGCCCAGCTATCATCGACCAATCAAAGGTTATTGCCACGGTTAAATAAAATTGCTACAAGTGCAAAGGTCACGGTCAAAAAGTAAAAACTGATGACGTCATCTAAAACGTCTCATCTCAATCACATGTGAAGTATCACTGACCATTCAAAGTTAGTGCCAAGCTATGTTGGACAAACGGACAGATAGACACATGGACAGGTGGAATACAATATACCGCGGGCATCTCTGATTCGGTGGCATAAACAAGATTTCATTCCAAAGTTGACACCAAACAGGCACCAAAAATATATCTCGTAAGCATAACTGTATGCCACATATTCTCGTGTAATAATCTAAGCATTTTACCTACGTACTTACATTTAAATTGCTGTCAATCGAGTACAGCCCTGTTCCATTTCCGGCATCCGGAACGGACAAGTACGACACCACATAGAGCTTATCGGCCCATGCCATTAGAGCGCCCGTCCCACATTCGGATCGAGGGGCGTGGCTATCGGCCGTCAAAGTCAAGTGTGGAAAGACCCCGCCCACATTGAAGGGCGTGGCCGACATCGTATGCGCGGATGGGGTAGGGCCCGGCATTGTGGGTATATCATTTCCGCGTTGGTTGTCGAAAACCGTCCATGATGAGGTTTCACTGTTAACGCTATTGATACGATCATATTTTAGCCTCCGATTCCATTCTTTGTGGTTTCGTGTCCTGCAGGCTGTTATCAGGCACATAAGTATGAAAATTAAATTCTTCATGTTTTGGAACGAAATGTCAGAACTAGCTTCACGCCATATAAACAGATAGCGTTGCGTGCACTGGTATCGTCTATGTTGATAGTTGATAGTATTGTCTCATGTGGTCACATGATAACGGGTCACTAGCTATCGATAACAGATACAAGCGGAAACTAATTTTAGTTGAGACAAACAGATAATACAATATTTAAGAAATGTGGATAAATACAGCATACATTTGAGCTGGTAATTCTAAACTTGCTAATCAGGAGCCCTTTAAAAATATTGCATGAAAATTTAAATTAATGGACCCCCTTCCAGTGTATTCTCAATATATTTATAAACATTAATCTCATTGGACAATATTCGCATAATGTTCCGCAAATATTTTCAAAAACAAATAAGCCGAGTGATCGCGCTATTTCGTAAACTGCAGATTTAAACGAAATATCTGAAAAACTGACTCATGGAACTGGAACTGGAGAAATTTTGGTGTTTATCACTCTTTTCAGTAATGAACTTCCTTCAGATGTATTTTTTTCGAACTATATATTTTCCTTGGATAGTATAATCAAGAAGAATATTCCAATGTGCATCACTATTATTATTATTTATTAGCATTATAAGTTTAGCGCTTTGAGCAAGCTTTCGAGCGTGTATATGTGCGCTTTATAAATATGCACTATTATTATTATTATTATATTTGTCATAGGATGCTGGAAAAGTCTCAATAAAAATATTGTGTTGTTGGGGGTCACATATTGCAAACGTTATAAATGGTGTTATTTTATCGAGAAGTACCGACTGTTACCAAAAACTACCATTTTGATGATAGCTGATAGCATAATGACGATATGAAGGTAAAAGTAGTGATTTCTGATCGAAAACAGGACAATGTACAGCGCGTGTCAATGAGTCAAACGTAATTTTGGAATCTTATTAATAACTGACAAGAAGACAAACTTGAGTTGATAATGTTTAATATGTCATATAACTACTATGCATTTAAATTGGACGTGCAGTTTTGGTTTCTACACATGCATAATGATGTTACTCAATTTAAATTGGAAACTAGTAATTATGATATATTTGGCGATTGGGGAGAAATATGAAAGCTGAGTGAATTTATTTGTATTATAGACAGCACATGTGGTGAGTTGGAACGTATTAAAGCCAAATAAAATTTTATGAAACACAATGGATGCACCTTTAACAAGTATTAAACAAATTCCAATTTTAAAATCATCAATAATTTAAAAAATGAAATCTAATTAAAAGTTTGGAAGAAATCATCAGGAAATGATTTCCAAAGAATGAAAAGACCGAGAAGTGAAATACTATTTATTATACATATGTGTTGAAAATAATTACGACATAGGCCTAAGTGTTGATATGTTGCATTTGTGTGATAAACCCTAGCACCAATTTTATTGGCTGATTGAGACAACCACGTGACATCGGAATGATGCGGGACCTGGGGACTCCTTTACAAGCTACCAAGGGTGGGTAATTTGAGTACAGATTTTTCTGATAAGGTTTCCCATTGGTGATATAGTGGCGAGTAACGGAGCATATATAAAACCATGGGTAACCGAGGATGGAATAAATCGGTTCAATTCTTAATCAAACACTTTACTTACTAAAGGTTCATCAGTCCACATGAAAGAATGGACTCGCATTGCAACAACCAGTATTTGCTTTAATTTTTCAGTGTTACAATACTTGTACCTGGACACTAAAATAGCAGAATGTTATGAATGCAAATCACAAAGAATCACAAAGTAGTGAAACGTATGATATTTGCTTTGTTAACTGGAAGATAATGCTTCTGTCCTATCACACAGTTGCTTTTTCTGATACATTGTCTACTTTCTTAACAGACAACGTTTACTGGTGGGAAAACGTAGTGGTGCAACACTTGTTTTGCTATGTATATTTAAACAACTGTCAAAGTGGCAATGTTTGCACGTGCAGGCTCATTTGCACGTGCATTCAAAGCGACCGATCACGTGACAATCAAGTACTAAATGAACTCATAAATACGAGAATCTTCCAATACGAATTCAAAATCCATAATTCATAATACAATTTCATGCGATCAATGTTTTCTTTCTATATCATTTAAAACAACATATACATACTAAAAATAAAATATAGGCCTCAGTCAACTATATTTGAGACAAACTATAAAATGACATGA
The DNA here is from genome assembly GCA_936450465.1 of Gibbula magus. Taxonomy (NCBI): domain Eukaryota; kingdom Metazoa; phylum Mollusca; class Gastropoda; order Trochida; family Trochidae; genus Gibbula; species Gibbula magus. Next base: position 66,467,335 of record OW388293.1, on the reverse strand, counting down.
TTATTTTATCTGATTCTCACATTGAAAACAGTTGAATATCTTTGTTTCACATGAGCTCTTTTTTCGCAAATATGTCTTTCGATCCCGAGTTGTTTTATTGAATTGTAGTTGTGAAAGCGATTACAGTATTACAGAAAAAACTTTGCTTCTATGGTAAGTAGCTAGGCTATCATTGTTCCACTAGTGCCACATATTTTCCATTTGGTGTTTTTGACATGCGGATGCATTGGATAAAAATAAAATTCTTGTAAATGCCAAGTTATTATTTTTAAAACGACAAATATAAGGAAATATATAGATAATTAGACCTAGTTTTGAAAAAAGGTATCGCCAGTCATAAAACAAAATAACATGTGAATTAAAAAGACCTGATAATGGATCTTGTAAAATTGTTTTTTATTTGAAATTTGAATGAATTATCTTAAAAACGATATTCATCACATACGCATATTATCCCATGACCTCGGTGACCTGCATACATTTCGTAATTGTACCACGTGATCGACTTTCAACCACGAAAGAATATGGCATTATTGTTCCGTAGAACATTACAATTCATCTAAATATTAGATATCTTTGACGGATAAAGAATCAACACCGATATATTTTTCACACAAATTTGAAAGGAAATGACCAAAAACTCTGTTTCGTTGATACGACCTCGCTCACTTGGTTGAAATTACAGAGGAAACAAATTTACAGTTACACCGCCAACAATGGCTTCCCGCGAGAAGGAAACGCGAGTGTCCACTGAAATAGCGAAGTCAAATTAACGGTACGGGAATTATTTCTTGACAAATGATGTTCAGATGCGTTTCAGTGATACCAAAAGTTACTCCGCTGTCTATGTTATTTTAATATTAATGGCAGATGAAGGATGCATTGCTGTCTACGAAGCGGTTCGAAATCAACCGCGTCGTTCATTTTGTTCTAAGCCTCTCTTCGGTTGTTGGACGAGCAAGTGCGTGTTTTTAGAATGTGCATTTTCAGTTTATGACTGCATTGTGCAAGCCAATAAGTTATGTACGCGTCTTTCAAGTTATTTCATAGCATTTATTAGCGTTTTTGAGTAATATGGACATAATGTAGCTCTTTTGTTATGTTGTTCGCATGCTTTGGGCAGCGTTTTCAATGTTGTGGGGCATTTACCGGTGTCGTTGCAATTTGTTCCCCATTATTTCTTATCTTGTTTACTTTATGTTAGGATAAATTAGGTCAGGTAAATTACGACGTGGGTTAACTAATGACTTGTTTTTTTTACCGAGAAACCAACAAAGTATAACTATTTTGTGATTGTGAGATTTTGTTTAGAAAATGTAACTTGTACTGTTCAATTATCTAAATAATACTTCTCAGTCTCAAGAAATACTCAGTAATGTTTTATCTTAATCGTTTTATATGAATTATCAAATTTATAAATATTGAGTGAACAATAATTCATACAGAAGTTTGGAATATTTATCAGGATTATTTTTTATGGTTCTTTAAACAAAAGGCTACAATGAGACCATTTTTCAAACACCATCTGTCATATCAACTAGAGAAAATACAATTTAGATGTTTTAGAGATATATAAGCAATTAGTTTTGAATAGACATTACAATCTTTCTGGAAATTCAATTTATTTCTACATAAAAGCAACATTTCATTACAAAAAGATACAAATTAATTTCTAAAAGTGTTCAGACAAACATTAATGGTGTTTTGATTGGCATAAGATACAATATATATTTCTTAACCTTTAGCCTGCTGGATTGTTTTAGGCAAACACTACTGACATATGGATTAATTTCAGTTAAAGCGCCATAAAATCAACAACGTTATGAAAATTTAAATTAATTTTTTAAAAAAGTAAACAAGTATTCATAACCAAATTTCACACACTGATGGAGAAAAACTACCTACAGGATATTGTAATGTAATGTAATGTAAATACTTCGATACATCGAGGGATGCAACGCAAGTTTTACCCCCTGCCCAAACAAGTCCACATTAAAAAGAATTATCAGGCATTTTACATGTAATACATATTTCAGAATTAAAGCAAAGTGATTTCTATTTTGATTAAAAAAAACATCAACGAAAATGGTGCATTACTTTTCATGCTACCACACTTGAAACACAAGTTTTGACTCGTCAAATTTGAGTGGGCCAAAATGGTGTCTCAGAAAAATTGAGAAAAAAGTCGATATTTCCTTCCTAGCAAAAGCAATCAATCTCGAAAAGAGTTTTCTCCTATCACTTTACATCCCTGATACATTTGACATACTTAAAACGTCCATGGTATCTTGCCGTAACAACTTTATAGTAATTACAGGCAAATCTGAGAGCCACCTCCACCATCTTGGAGGAAATGATGTATACAGATACGGACTGAATTAACAACAGTCAGCTGATTGATAAAAATAAAAATTTAGCCAATCAGCTGAGAGCTGTTAATTCAGTGCCTTGGAAATGTAGGTCACCATACGTCGAAACATTTGTAAATCTGACATTTTATAAAGTATCATCACTTAGATTTGGAAATTTAGAAAATTTACTCCATTGATTTCTCAGTTGTTTAACATTGTAGGTATATCAGAACAAGTTTTACACTTTAATAATAAATGCCAAATTTGAGAAAACGTGTTATAGCGCCTTTAAAATAAGTAAATTTAACTTATAAACATGGCATGCTGAGATAAAAGTTCATTTGCATACTATAGCTTACATCAGAAAAGTACATTTAGAAACAATTTGAAATAAAAGTTAGTCAAACATAGTGAAAGAATTGACCAATTAAACTTAAATTGTTTTTGAAAGCACATAACAAATGCCAAAAATTTTTTATTTCTATTTCTATGACAACTATCAGTCTGATTAAAATAGACCGTTTTCCGAGAAATGAAAGTTACAAAACAATACATCTACCGTGATATGACTCAAGTTTTCCTCGCAAAATGTCTGTTGGCGGCCTGTATGCTCGTATGTTCTGACACAATTCAGTTAACCAATCACAAGACCTCCAACAAAAGCTTTCGGTTCATGAAGGGGCGGGATAGCGCAGTGGTTAGCGTGTTCGGCTTCGGAACAAGAGGTCCGGGGTTCGAATCCCGCCAGGGGCACGGCAACTTTGTCTGCAGTAGAGAACTGTTCTACACGCAGTAAGGTTTGGGTGCAATACTACACTGAATTTCAGTGCAGTACCACCCATGGTTCGCTAGTTCCAGCCGATGCTTGCAGGTTTCACTGCAAAGCATAGCCACATGGCGTTGCGGGCTTTCTCCCTGCCGTAATACTAGCAGCCATGATATAAGTGAAATACTCTTGAAAGCGGCGTTAAACCCCAACTCACCTCACCTCTGTTCATGAAGCTAGGGGCAGATAACTCCAAACAGCTCTCCTTTCGTCTGTTTCCGTAACATGAGGAACATGTTTACAAATGATGTGATTGGTCAACTATTTGACTTGGGTTTGTCTGCACTGAACAGGTACGGAACACGTGACACGCCTATACCAAATGTCCTCAGACCTTGTGGTGAGGAATCTATAGAACTAGGTTGTACCCCAATGTGTACTATTTTGCAGATTTTATTCCTCGGAACAGGGTCGATTTTAATCAGACTGTAACAACTGTAGTCCCAAAGCCTAGTGCTTTGATAATGGTGATATTGACTGTCAATGGGTATAACATAAATTCTGCATCAATGAATGGTTCAGACTCTTTTATTTTGTTGCAGATTGAACCAGTTATGATTGAAGTGAGCTGAACACCCATCTCCAGTTTCATGGAAAAATGCAGGAAAATCCCTCATTTGTATAAGAAAGGAAAATCTCAACAAATATTTCAAAGTTTTCCAAATCTGACCATGAAAGAACACTGCACCAGGTTAAAGTAGCAATCATTGTCCAGTGTTACATCTGAACCTCATCCCCTCAGGTCCCATAGCCTCAGGTTTCAAATCCTCAAGAATCCTCAACAAAAACCTGCAACTGTCTAATGACAATAATGGATGAAGAGACATTAAAGAAGTTACAGTACCTCAGCAGTCAAACTGCTGCAAAGATTCTAGTTCCTCAGGCTGAAGGCAAAGGACAGTCACAGCAAAATGAACGGCCACATGTCATTAAAGTACCGACTCAGCCAATGCAAATTATTCAGAGGACAACTATTGTCCATGGAACCGGCAAACCAGGACAGACGAGCGGTTCTCAGATCAGTCTCCTTAAGGAAGGACTCAAGATGGTTAAGAATGAGACCAATTCTCCAATGATCCAGAAGATCCAGATTGTGGCTTCCCCAAGCAATGTTCCTGGAGTTGGTCCTCAGCTCGTTCAAACTCCAGTTCCGCCAGTCGAGACAAACAAGACGCTGTCATCATTTCAACTTGTTCGCACACCGACAGGAGAGCTCAAGTTACTGAATCCTAAAATGGTAGCGCAGCCATTGAATGTAACTAGTGTGGTTCCTCCTATAAAGATAGAAACCCTCTACCCTCCATCTTTAAAACCTGTTGGAGAGGAAAGAGTTACTGAAGCGCTAAAGTCAGATAATACACCAGATATACCAAATAGTCCTCAGAGTGTCGAGGAGGAACTTGCTCCTTTTCAAGTTGTTAAACATGATCCAGAAGAGTCCAATACATCTCCAGCAATGGGAAAAGGTAAAAAAGTAGCAAATCCTGTACTTCAACATTTGCTGAAACCAAAATTTGCAACGTATAACATGAAAACTCATTCAAAATTTAAAAGCAAGGAACTCGAAAGAATTAATGATCAGAAGTTGAAAAACCTCAGAAATCATATAGAACAAAAAATTAGGAAAAAAAATGACTTAAAAGCAATAAAGGCACGCAAAAAAGCAGCAGCAGCTGCAGCTGCAGCAGCAACAGCTGAAGCCACTGCAGCAGCCGATGCATCAGCAGCAGCAGTATCAGCTGTAGCTTCTTCAAGACCTTCAGCAGACACTTCTCCAGTCACACAGTCATTTGAAGAGCAAATGAACATGCTGAAGCAGAGGCAGATGGAGAAAGAGAAGGAGATGGAGATTGAGGAGGCAAAGAAGTCCGAGGAGAAAGAAGATGATGAAGACGAATTAGTTGTAATTATCAAGGACCATGACAATGACAAAGAGGGGAATTTAGAATCTCATCTCTCTTTTGCTGGGACGTCGGTGAAACCTAAATTTGCAATTGAATTTTCCCCTAACAATCTGCAGGCATACGTACAAGCTGTAGCAAACGCTGTGGATTACCATAAGAACAATCCCCAGTCAATTAAAGTGGATGTGAAACCGAAGAAGAAAAAGAAGCGCAAATATAGGGAAGAAGAAGCAGAAGCAGAAGTTGTCTTTGAACCCCCTCCAGTTGTACCTTCAGTCCCGAAGACCTCTAGAAGAAAACAAACTCTTTGTGCCAGGCTGGATCCTGCCGATAGTGGTGTTGTCGTCATGCAAGGTCCCAAAGGGTATGACAAACTCAGGAAGAAAAAAGTGCCACCCAAACCCAAAGTGGTGATACCCCTTGAAGAGATCATCAACGAAAAATCAAAACATAAGAAGAAAACTGGTAAAGAAGTAACAAGACTGAGTGTAGTTCAAGTAAAGGAGGAAGTGAATGTTGTGGAGACTACACCTCCAGTGCGAACTGGTCCAGCCCGAGAAGTCGGCATCTTTATTCCTCAGGCACTGGCAGAACCTACAAGCCCTGAGGTTCATCCCAAGTTGATCATTGGCAAAAAGTTGCTAAATGATCCTCCAAAAACAAAGAAGCCTGTGCAAAAAAAGACCAAAGAACAGCCTGACAAGACAGCAAAGAAAGCAACAGAAACAGAAAATCAGCCATCAAAGACTAAAAAATCTAAAGAAGCATCAGAAAGAAAATCAAATGAATCTGAGTCCAAGACACCCACCAAGTCAAAGTCTATTGAACCAAGTAAAGCCTCCAAAGAAAAGGCAGTTGAATCTGAACCAAACACACCCATCCGAACAAAGACATTTGTCGAATCATCAAAAAGCCCTGCTCAACCCAAGACAACAGATTCTGGCCTTGAAGTATTACAGACTACAACACCTGACCAGAGAAAGCTTACTCAGTCTCAGGCAAAAGAATCGACTGACCAAATATCAATGACTTCTGACCAATCTCCTCAGGAGATTCCTGTTACGGTAGAGGAAATAAAGTTTGGGGCTGGGGATGCATCTACAGAAGGATCAAGGTCACTGCAAAGTCCTTTGCACATTCATTCAAAACAAAGCATAATTCCACTTGCAGAAAGGCTTTTAGATGTTCAACCTTATCAGTTGTCTGAAGGTATCTCTTCAAATGAAAACATTCTTCTAAGTGTTCAGTCAAACGAAGACAGTCAATCATCTGAAAACTTTCAGCTATTTGAAAATATTGAAGGAGCCGAAGCGGACCAGCCATCTTATGCCATTCAGCAATCTGAAGAGAGTCAGATGTCAGAAGACATTAAACCTTTTGATATTGTTCAATCTGAAGACAGTCAGATATCAGATGATCTCCAAACGGCTGAAGTCATGAACACTTCCAAAGACTTAAGTTTAACATCACCATCAGTGTCTCAGATGACTTCCTCGCCAGAAGCGTCCGGTAAACGCATCCGTAAGCCATCTTACAAGGTGACAGCAAATATCCAGGTGGCTTTGCTTAAAGCCCTTAAAAAACAGAAGAGGGTGAGAGAACCACGTAAACTGAAATCTTCTAAACCTGGTCCAAAAAGGCGTTTGAAGAGTTCTGCTAGTGTTAATAAACGTGGAGAAATTGTTGATGATTTAGGTGTTTCATCCAGTGCAAAGATTCCTCTGGTCCAGATGAAGTCCTCCAAAGCAGTTCTTGTATGTATTCCGGAAACAGAAAGTCCTCAATTTGATCCAAACCCTCCTTTAGTCTCAATTTTGCAGCCACACATGCTACATCAACTGAAAGACAAGTCAGATGCAGTTGTGCTGGATTCCATCAAAGAAGAACCACATGATACCGGTATGGGAACAACAGAAGATCTGAAGAGTCTGACTTCAATAGCTGGAATGAAATCTCCCATGAATTTACCCAAGACGCCAAAGAGTAACAAAAGAAAACAATCCATGAACACAGAAAAGGATTCCTTCGTTCATCACTCACCATTGAAAGAGTCCACAGCCCTGCAGAAAGTGAAAAAAGTGAAAAATGAGTTGGTTAAACAACAGGAGTACATCAAGCAACTGCAAATGTTTCAACGAAATTGTCAGAATAACCCAGTGGCTGTGGGACCTGGGCAAAGCTCGGCAAATGTTGTCAAGTTGCCAGTCATTAATGCAATGAGGAATCAGTCTGGAAGTCAAGTGCCTGGAGTTTTGGTTGGACCTTTCAACCAAGTGAACCAACAGAATAAGCAGATTTATGTCGTCCCGGACAATGTCTACACCGCTTTGCTGTCTGCACAGGCTGCAACAGGTAAACAGATTCAAATTAGTTCCAATGACTTGATGTCAGGGGGAACAATAATGCCAGTGAATCAGCCTCCCTCTGGACCAGCATCGATACAAATTCAGAATGCTTCACCAAACCAGCAGATGAAAATTGCTGAGACAGCAAATGCTCCGGGAACAGTGTCTAACATTGCTGGGCCTGTGACAAACGTTGCTGGTGCTTCAAATGTTGCTGGTGCTTCAAATGTTGCTGGGAATCCAAGCATTTCCGGAATGACAAACGTTGTTGGAGGTCTAAACATTGCAGGAATCACCAACATTATTGGAACTCAAAACATTGTAGGAATGACAAACATTGTTGGAGCTCCAAATGTTGCTGAAATCAAAAACATTGTTGAAACTCAAAAAATTGTGGGACTGGCAAACATTGTTGGAGCTCCAAATGTTGCTGGAATGAAAAACATTGTTGGTATGACAAACATTGTTGGAGCTCGAAACATGTTGGGAATAACAAACATTGTTGGAGTTCCAAATGTTACTGATACGGCAAGTCTTGTAGGAGCTTCAGGTATTGGAACAAAAAAGAAGATAATATGGGGGAGGACTCCTAGCCCTCCACCTCTGAAAATTGACTCAGTATTTTCTTTGAACAAGATGTCTTGCAAGTTAAAGGACAATGTTCCAAGCTTGTGTCAGGACTCCAAAGAGAAACACTCTCTGAAACAGTGCTTTGTGGTGCTAGATACCAAATTACCTCCCTTGATTGGTGGCAGAACTGGAATAAAGCGAACTCGTTCTCTCACGCCAAAGGTGTGCGAGATGAAGTGTAGGGCCATGTGCTTGAATTCCATGTGTCAAAAAAACATGTGGGTCAAGGTCAAGGTCAACAGAATGACCTCAGGAGCAGAAGACAATTTAGAACCTGACAAGAAGATAATGCGACTTGAAACGTAATTCTTTGAATAATTGTTATACTTTCTTTGTAATATTCGTTACCTGAAAGATTGCCTTTGAAGATACATAAAAATATTATTAATATCTTTGTCTGATTATTATGATATTTAATCTGACGATGCACATATCGTGATATATATTCTTTGAAGTTAGAATTGTTTATTTTCACCAAATAGTTAATGCGTTTGTCAGAATAAGATATTGTGACGGGTATCATATCAAATAATATTCTGAGAAATTGTTTGTGATATATATCGTTTCAAGAAATTTCTGAATCATCACACCTTAAATTATCTCTACAATATGCTTCATCCCACTCTGAAATCAGATCAAACATAGAAATTGCATGTGAATCTTTTTAGTAATTTAAAAAAGCGGGTAACACTGTTTTATCATTTCATCACCCCTGCCACATTCTCTTCCCACAGAGGTTACTCCCTTCAGATTTCTGATCCTAACCTCTGTTCTAGATGGCATGAATTTCAAGGCTCCGTCAAAAATCTTAGCTCATACTGTATCCCTGCTCTTTAACCAATGAGAACTCATCTTTCAGCGGCCATGTCAACTGAGTGACTCAGATCTAGGCATTTGACTCTTTAAGGGTCTTGCTCATTAGCAACATTCCTTCGAATATGTCTGATGTAAATAACACAAATGAACTATTTTTGGTATTTCTCTCTGATTTGGTCTTCTTTATTTATCAGCTTGTTTATGATCAATTCTTTTCACAAAATTAAATAGCATATTTTGAGGAAAATCCATTTAACAAGAAAACTTTTATTTTTCGTTTATTTTATCATGACGTGTCATTGGCAAATGTCACTTTTACAACGGCGTCGCTGATTGCACATCTAGATTCAATTGAACCAATCAGGACACTCCATTTCTGCACTGGGATTCAGGCCATCTAGAACAGGGAGTAACCTCTGTGGGAAAATAATGCCCCTGCCATAACACAGATACATTTTACAAATCCAGGGGAAGACTAATCAGTTAATCAGGGCTCAGTCTGATTAAAATCGATCCTGTCCAAGGCATAAAATCTGCAAAATAGTGGATCTGACGGGATACGAACTGGTTCTATAGATACCTCTCCAAATTCTGGGGACACCTTCTTTAGACATGTGTTCTGTATTTAGGGTACACAAAACCCATATTTGGAGTAGGTAACCAAGTAGCTGCACTTCGCGACCTTTATGCCTCAGAATATGTTTGATTTTAATTAGACTGATCAGGGCTGAAAGGCCAGATTTTCTTGTGGCATGGATGTCATCCATAAGCTTTTCACATTTTCAACTTCTCCACAAGAACCGCTGCATTACCGAAGGTCACTTTTTGCTGGCAGGTACTTTGTACCTTATTTAACCAAATATAGTCATGACAGACCTATAAATCTTTAACCAACTTCTACTCTGAAACCAGTTGCCATAGGAAGCTCAAATTTAAGAAAATAGTCTTTGTTACATGTTCACTAAAGTTTGTTCATTTGGTCTTGACCCCCTCAGATATATGCCTCTCAAAATGCATCTTTTAACACAGTTTGGTCTGTTATTGAAAAACCTTTGCTGGCAGTTAAACTGATAGCTCACATCACTGGATTTTCAGCCAATTAAATGACTAGTTGACTTCTTCACTTGTCCAAGTGCTGACATTATAACCACTTAGCCTGCTTCAGTCTATTCACGCCTAACCTTTTCTGGTTCAAATTCTGCCAGGGGCTCGGCAACTTTATCTACTAAAGAGAACTGTTCTACATGCAATAAGGTCTGGGTGCAGTGCTACATGGAATTTCATTGCAGTACCATCCATGATTCGCTAGCTCCAGCCGATATTCACAGGTTTCACAGCAATGCATAGCCACATGGCGTTTCTAGTTGACTAGTAGCCGTGATATAAGTGAAATAATCTTGAGAGCAGCGTTAAACCCCAACTCACCTCACCTCACCTTAGTTAATGTTTCATATCAAGTCATAAGGATAATATTTATTTATTTATTTATTGCCCTCGTTACAAAGTAAACTAGAAGTATTTTTGTGCCCTTGGTCTGTGGCAGTCAGTTCAAGCGTTGTTCCCGGCAAGGAAGCAACAGCTCCCATCTTTTGTTTATGAAGTCGCTGGAAATCGAACCCCGACCTTCCGGGTGATGAGCAGACGGTCTCCCTTCTGAGCTACTTACATATTGGGAATTAGCAGTCTGATTGAAATTGACCTTGTTTCGAAAATAAAATTTACAAAATAATGCATCTCCCGGATACGGTTTTTTAGATTCCTTACCACAAGGTCTGTGACCACCCTGTATATGCATGGGTTCTGTACCAGTTTAGTTTGGACAAAACCCAGGCAGGTAGCTGACCAGTCAAATCATGGTTTTTAATGGTCACCATTTTGAAAGCATTCGGAATCATTCGTTAACACGTTCCTCATGTTACAGTTACTGACGAAATTATGGTTTTTGGTAGTTACTTGCTCGTAGCACAATTTTGCAACTTTTATTCCTCAGAAAACCGTTGATTTCAATCAGACTGGGGGATTGGTGGAATTAGTTTTCAGACAGTTTTGCAAGGAAACCTTTGAATGATATGGGTTCGTATCCCAGGAGATCTCATTCTCTTCCCACAGAGGTTACTCCCTTCAGATTTCCGATCCTACCCTCTGTTGTTTTACGCTTGAAATCGAGGGCGGAAAGGGAGTGTCCTGATTGGTTGCAATTGAATCTAGTTGTGCAATCAGCGACACCGTTGTAAAAGTGACATTTGCCAATGACACGTCATAATGTTAAAATAAACGTAAGGCCAACGTTTTCTCGTTTTCCTGGGTTTTCTATGTTTTTCTCAAAATATGCTATTTGATTTTGTGAAAACTATTGATCATTAACATACTTATAAATAAAGAAGACCAAATCAGACACAAATACCCAAAACAGTTCATTTGCGTTATTTACATCCGACATATTCGAATGACATATGCTAATGAGCAAGACTCTTCAGAGTAAAATGCCAAGATCTTTGAAGTCACCCGGTCCACATGGCCAATTAAAGATGAGTTTTCATTGATTAAGAAGCAGGGACACTGTATGAGATTTCTCTTTCCACCGCTAGGGGATTTTGGTTCTGCTCCCGATTTCAAGCGAAAAACAACAGAGGGTAGGATCGGAAATCTGAAGGGAGTAACCTCTGTGGGAAGAGAATGGCTAACACAGAACATGCGGCAAATCTTTAATTAGCCAGTGATGGGAAGAGAATGAGTAGATGCACAATTTTGCAACTTTTATTCCTATATATAAACGGTTGATTTCAATCAGACTGGGGCGATTGGTGGGGAGGATAGAATATCGGAACATTTAATTTTGACTAGCATCTTAATTTTTAGTGACATTAACAATTTTAATGTCAGGGATACATATATCATCAGATTATACTGATTCTGTGATATATCGTCATAGCTTGAATAGGTAGTTGTCATCATTCATGGATTCCCAAATCACAACACGAGAGAAACAAGGGCAGTGCACCCAAACTATTTTGTTGAGTTCAATGATATTTGAATAATCATATCATAGTTTAATGTTGAAATCAATGGTTTGATCTCTGATGTTGTAACAAGAACTAAAAGTAAAATTGTAAAGCAATGACTTGTTGAAGCGAAAATAGATATTTAGAATTTTCCGTTTCTTGATCATGTTCAACCATCCTGCCCCATCATTGTATTTGTATCTGCTACCCTGTCAGTGGTGAGATGAGAGTTACCTGCCCTTGCCGTCACTAGCAACCGCCAGCGTTGGGGCCCACTTAGGGTGGTCCAAATGTTTATTTTTTAGTTGTCCCCCGCCACAACGCCGAATGGGGGACTATGTATTCAGCGGCGTCCGTCCGTACGTCACATGTCACATGTTTACGCGATATCTTATGAAGCGTTGCATCCAAACTCTTTAAATTTGATGTCTGCCTACATTGTTGGAAGACGCAGACACCAGTCAATTTTGGTGACCGTGGCTTTAATTTCAAGGTCACCACGACACTTTGACCACTTTTTGAACTCTTGTTTATGCGATATCTCATGAAGCGTTGCATCCAAAGTCTTCAAAGTTGGTGTCTGCCCACATTGTGGGAAAACGCAGACACCAGTCAATTTTTAGTGACCTTGGCTTTATTTTCAAGGTCACCAGGACACTTTGACCACTCTTTGAACTCTTGTTAATGCGATATCTCATGAAACATTGCATCCAAAGTCTTCAAATTAGTTGTCAGCCTACATTGGGGAAAGATGCAGACACCATTTGATTTTGGTGACCATGACCTTATTTTCAAGGTCACTACAACACTTTGACCACTTTTCGAACTCTTGTTATCACCATTTATTATGACCGGTTGGACCCAATGTTTTGAATATTAGGTGTCAGCCTACATTGGGCGAAGACGCAGACACCAGTCGATTTTGGTGACCTTGACCATTTTTCAAGGTCACTGCGAACGCGATATATCATGATCGGTTGGACCAAATGTTTTTAAATTTGGTGTCAGTCTACATTTGAGGATGACGCAGACACCAGTCGATTTGGTGACCTTGACCTTATTTTCAAGGTCACCTCTACACTTTGACCACTTTTTATATATATCATAATATATATAAATATATAACATATATCATGAACCCGAGCACCCAAAGTCTTAAAATTTGCTGATCATCATGTCACTTTTTACCAGTAATGCAATATATAAAGTAGCTCCAATGATGTGTCTAACTAACTCAATGTCACTGGCGGGGGGACATTGCCATGTTAGTGGCAAACACTTGTTATTTATTATTTTTACGGTTATTTTATTAAAAATATTAATTTCAACTGTCATATCTCAAAAATTAGGATTTTGTATGCTATATGTACCACAAGGAGGATCTCTTCTGAAAAAGAAACCCTGATTATCTGAGCCCTATAACTCTCGTTTTGCTGTAGATGACTTACTCAGCACTGTATATGACATGTAATTTTTGTAATCAATTACAATTTTTTTTAATCTTGATGCAATGTTGTGATTTGAACATTGATGATTGCTCATTGGTCCTCTCATCCAAGTACTACCTATAATACTCCAACTTCCAAATAATACTACTGAATCAATAAAAAAGAGTTCTAAAACGAATGTACATTGTTCGGTTATGCCAAACTTCCCAACATAAAGCATAACTCTTGGCAGTCTCCATTACTGGCTGATTTAAACCTTGCCGCATTTCCTAAGATTTCTGTCCTAGAAAATCAATCGGGCCACAATGCATTTCAGGTGCAGCGCTCCACTATCGTAGTACGAAAAAGGAAGGGAAATACTGCAAGCCTGTAATGGAATCTGGCAAGAGTTATGCCTTGCGTCGGGCTAAGTGCAAGTTCTTTCATTGGCTGGTTATTTATAGCCATACAGCACAGGCCCGTAGCACCAATTTCGGGAGTGGGGGGGCTGGAATTTGGAATTTGTAAGCTCAGGGGGGGGGGGGGGGGGGGGGGGGGGGGGCTGGAATTTGGAATTTATAAGCTCAGTGGTGGGGGGGTGGGCTTTACTTGTTTTAATATTGCATATAGTACATCCTCGTACTTAAACTTACTCATCCTCAAAAGGTACGTTGAATAAACGTTGCAAAACTTGTCTATGCAGTATGTCTTATACTCTAAAACATCCACTTGCACTATCAGAATTTTCCAAAAAATTAACATCCTATCTTCACTTCTTACGAAGTATATAGAGCCAGTTGTGTTTATTGTCATTGTCTATTTAGATACGTCAGACACGATACCTGTAACTTACATGCAAACGTTACGTACATCATCAGAATTTTCTCTCACAAAGTTATTTGCAATGTCTTTCAGGTTGAAAAACACTTTGGAATAGAGAGCCAACAAAAAATTTTCTCCCTAAAATTTGTGGGGGGGTTGAGCCCCCCCTAGCTCCCCCTGTTGCTACGGGCCTGCAGCAGTTATAGGGTAATCAGGGTGTCTTTTTCAGAAGAGATCCTCCTTGGGGTACATATAGCATAGAAATCATTTTTAGAGATATGACTGTAAGTTGAAATTAATATTTTTAATAAAATAACCGTAAAAATAATAAATTACTAAAAAATAAACATTTGGACCACCCTAAGTGGGCCCCAACCCTGGCGGTTGCTAGCGACGGCAAGGGCAGGTAACTCTCATCTCACCACTGACAGGCAGACATACAGCAGTTATAGGGCTCAGGTTATCTGGGTGTTGTAATGTATAAAATAAAATGATGGAGCAGGATGTTGTTCATCGTGCATTGTGAATATAATGCAAATGTAAGATTTTGTACATGACTGGAGGTCAACTCAGGGATATAACTTTAAATGTTGTTCATTTTGTGTTATTAAGGACAGTTTTATTCCCAAAAGGGATGTTAGTAAATAGAGTATTCAATCTTAATGGTATACAATCTTGTTTGAGTCTTGTTTTTTCAATGTAAAAATTAAAAAACTATTATTAATCATCTTATGTTCTGGAGGACGTCCCATGTTTGTGTGTAAACTTTTTGCTTTGTCAACTTCTTCTCAAGAACTACTAGCTCAAGAGAGCTGAAATATTTTCTACAGACTCTTAAAGAAATTATCCCAAATGTAACAACGTTAGATTTGTTCACTATCTTAAGGCCATATATTTCTAATCTTTGTAAATTGTATATTTGGTGACCAAGTGTCACTGGGGCCATTATCTAAAAAGCTATTTTCCTCTTCTCAAGAATTAAAAGCCCTAAAAATCTTTAAATATTGTGTACAGAGACTAAGTGGGTAGGCTGTGGCTTGTAAAAAAAATTGCTGGGCTAGAAAAATGTTTCGAATTGGTGCATAAGTGGCTAGTTTGAATTTAAAGGCGCTGTAGCACGTTTTTGCAAATAATTCTGTCTCAAATTTGACATTTATTATCAAAGTTTATACAATGCAGAGTTCAAAAAGCAAGGTGGTGATTGTTCATTACATCATTCTAAATTGTAGGTTTGGTGACCCTAAATAAGGATCACAGGGTTCATGACCTAAAAAAGCTATTTGATCATTTTCTCCAGTCCCAAAAGCTGTAGAAAGAATTGTTATGTACAGACTCCTTGGCCAATGGGGATTGTAAATTGTAGATTTGGTGACCCTGTGACTCAAAATAGAGTGAAAGGGGTCACGACCTAAAAAAAAATATTTTCATCTTCTCAAGTACGAAAAGCGCTAGAAAGCTGAAACGTTGTGAAAGGGGATTTTAAATTGTTGATTTGGTGACACTGTGACCCGAAATAGGGGTCACGACCTAAGTACGTATTTTCATCTTCTTCTCCATTAGGTAAAGTACTTGAAATTTGTTATGCCAATGATAAATACTTCTGGAAAATTTACTTATTTAAAGTCTATTGAGCTACAGAGCCAATGGCTGTATTTTCATTGATTTAAGATTATCATTTAGGTAATGGTAACACTTTTCTACTCTTTTGTGAGGGCACTTTATTTCAGTAAGAACGACGTGCTACAGCGCCTTTACAGATGATTTTGATTCTGTATTTGGCTAGTTCAAATGGCTTTGGGCTACTGTTTCATGAAATGAACTATACTGAAAAGCTAGTGCTTCGTAAAAGTTTATTTCGACCCCCATTTAAGTGTTTATAAAAAGTACCAAACATTTTGTTTTGATATTATTGATTGTATTTGACAAATTTGTTACATTGAATATACATTTATACATGCTGTTAAAAAGTAAATGAAACATTCTTACTTAACTGAAAGAGTTTCAGAAGCAATAAAACTTGAATATGACAGTTGTTTGTTTAAATTTCATTTGTTTAAACAATGTAATGAATTACTGCCAGACAAACCTAAAAAAGTCTCAAATGATAACTATCCTACTTACAGGGCCTCAATATTTATGAGGAGGCTTGGAATAGTATGGTAGTAGATTGTAACAATGTTCTACTAGCATATAGACAGCAGGGGGCGGGATAGCGCAGTGGTTAGCGCTTTCTGCTTCGGATCAAGAGGTCCGGGGTTCGAATCCCGCCAGGGGCATGGGTCACAAAATCTACAATTTAGAATCCCCATTGGCCAAGGAGTCTGCACATAAAATTTCAGCTCTGTGGAGTCATTGGTTCTGGAGAAGAGGTCGAAAAAGCGAAAAGTTTACGGACGGACGCCGGACACCATGCCATGCCATGCCTGATGAGCTAAAAAGCTGTTTTCATAATTTTGTCCAGTCCCAAAAACTCTAGAAAGCTGAATTGTTATGTACAAACTCTTTAGCCAATGGGGATTCTAAATTGTAGATTTGGTGAACCTATGACCCCAAATATTGGCCACGGTCTAAAAAAAACCTGTTGTAATAAGGTTTGAACTCGTGAGGTTTTATGAGTGCTTCACCGCTATTGCAGCCATTAGCGGCGAATAATCCCTTTATATAAATGACCTGAGAGGGAGCCATTGCATCTTTTTCATGTGAGAGTCCTAACATGTGGTTTGAGAAGTGCAGAAATTGAGAAAAGAAAGTTACTTTGCAGTTAATGTTATTCAATAGGATTGTGAAATATATGTTGACTTAAGATTAATATCTACATTATGGACATGTTTGATGTAACCAATGTGAAATGAGAACTGATGAATAGCCTATGAACTGAATATTGTTAAGAGTTATAGTCTGTTTGTCGTGAAAACGTACCGATGAATTTCATGTTTAACAAAAAAGTTAATCAATTATGGTATGATATAAAGAGAAGCCGCTCTGAACGCTTAAAAATAAACAATTACAATTATTGTTAGTAATTATTAGTAAACTTACCTCTGGAATGAGTTTTGCCTAGTCCTTTCTGTATGAAAGTGACTCTACAGGTTACTTAATAAAATATTTTAAAATATTTAAAAATTAAGGAGAAGTGTGAACATATATTTACCCTAATTGGGCCCCTTCCTCTGGTCTGTGATGCGCGCACACCCGTCATGACGTCATTCTGTTCCTGTGTCCCCCATCATCTGGAACGAATGTGGGGAGGTATTAGTAAATACACCCGGGCGGGCATACCTCTACTCATTCCAGAGGTAAGTTTACTAATAATTACTAACAATAATTGTAATTGTTTATAATTATTGGCGTAAACATTCCCTCTGGAATGAGTTTTGCCGAATGCCACACACCGGAAGGCGGGTGTTCCAAGATGACCCGGAATGTTTATGCCAAATAATTACACAGAATTTACTCTCGAATTAATTGCATAATCATTAGTTCAGGAAACACAAGCAGTAAAATTCAATACACATGAGATAGGGAATTCCCATATCATAGATGAGAAACAACTCAAGCGACATTCTGGGGAATTTCCCGGTTAATTTCTGATAATCAACAAGGGGCCGTGTTATTCCATGCTGAATAGGTAAATATATTAGTATCAAGGCCAGAATATGATGTCCTTTTGACCCCATTATTCCCCAATCTTGGTCCTTAAAACCGAATTTCCATATGATTTTACTAAGTATGACCGGCATTTTAGGCCCTTCTTAACCTCCTTGACGTCATTTCCGGGTCCTTGTGACGTCATTTCCGGTCATGGCGTCACTTCCGGTTCCTTATTTCGCCACTTCCGGCTTCCCGAGCATACTTATAACAGCATCATCATATTCTGGCCCCCAGATTAACTTGGTGCAGAATTTGGTGGGTATACCACTCCCACAACGTGAATAATCCAATCAACTAGTTCCTCTGGTTAAGGACCACCACCCTAACTCGAACGTGAGGGATCCTCACCTTGTATCTCTGATGAAGTTCTAGTCGCTTTCACATCTGGCAACCCCCCGACCCCCCCTTTTCTTTCCCTCAAAGAGGGTCAAGCAGAGGTAATATGTTGAGCCGCCACTAATGGTCCCAAGGCACTGAGTCCCTCCAATGAAGGCGTAATATCTCTCAGATAACTTGAGATGAAGGTGTTCGACCCTTTCCATTGGCAAGCCGCTACTAGCTGATCAATAGAGACCGATTTCCAAACAGATAGCGACGATGCCAGAGCTCTTATTTCGTGTGGAGAAAATCTTTGATTCACAGCAACCTGGTCCTTGTCCTGATAAGCAAAGTGAATAACCTTCCTCAGCCAGGAGGCAATTGTGTTTTTTGATATCTCCTTGTCCGATGACTTTTTGCATGAGAGGAAGAGTCTGCGTCTCTTGCGCCTATAAGAGGCAGTCGCCTGAATATACCAACGCAACGCCCTAACGGGGCAAAGTAATCTAGCCTTGTCAGATCGAGATTCTGGAGGGGGCAACGCTGGAATCCTGTACACCCTTGCTCCCAAGGGCCCAGATGCCGAAACTTGATTCTTGGCCAAAAACTCCGGAATTGCACGGCAAGAAAAGTCTTTGTAATCCTGAGAGAACCTAATCGATGAATTATCAATAGCGTGTAGCTCGGAAACTCTGGCAGCTGAGGCAAACGCCAGCAAAAAGGCTGTCTTGTAAGAGAGGCATGTGGTAGAGGCATCCTGCATTGGTTCATATGGCCTCCTGAGTAATGATTGCAGCACGATACACAAATCCCATTTGGGGAACACAGAAGGTGAAGTCCTATCCTTAATCTGGAAAGATCTCAACAATTTATGAAGAGACGCGTCAGATCCTATGGCCATGCCACGAATGTCACAAACAGATGCTATTGCTGAACGGTAGCCTTCAATTGTTCCATGTTTCAGCTTCTTTTCAGTTCTTAGATAAAGTAGAAAGTCTGCAACCATAGGTACAGAGATCACTGAATTTACGAGCTGTCGCTGGAGCCTCCACTGACAGAAGATTCTCCACTTTGCATCGTAGAGCCTAGATGTAGATGGCCTGATAGATTGTGTAATAGCGTCTGTAGTTGGCTCCGAGAAACCTTGATCCTTGAGGGATCTCTTGACAGTCTCCAAACGTGTAGATTGAGGACTGATGGGTTCTTGTGCTTCAGCAATGACCTGGGCTGGGTCAGCCGGTTGTGCCATTGAGGAAGACGTAGAGGAAGGTCTGTTAGCAGGTCCATCAACGCTGGAAACCATGACCTTGTCGGCCATGCCGGAGCTACCAGGTAAATCAGACAATCGTGGAGGAAAATCTTGGCAAGAACGTCTGGAATGATCTTGAATGGGGGAAAGGCATAACCCACCATTCCTTCCCACGATATTGACAGAGCATCTACTGCCCAGGCCTGAGGGTCGGGTACTGGCCTCACGAAGGTGGGAATCTGGAAATTCCAGCTTGTCGCAATAAGTCCACCATTGGATGTTCCCATCTTGAACCTATCAGCTGGAATGCCTCTTGGTGAACAGTCCATTCGGTAGCAATCACTTGATTCCTCCTCGACAAGGAGTCCGCCAGCACGTTTAGCCTGCCTGGGATGTGTCTCGCCTTGAGAATGACCTTGAACAGATCTACTGATCGAAACAACCTTCGGGTTAATTGCATGAGATTGGGAGAGCGGGTACCTCCCAGCTTGTTGATGTATGACACAACAGTTGAATTGTCCGTGGCAATCATAACACTGGCGCCGTAGATTGTTTGCCACCAGGTGTCTACTGCTCTGATAACCGCGAGCAGCTCCAAGGAATTTATGTGAAGCTCCTGCTCTTGATGACCCCAAGATCCCTGAATCTGTAGTTGGTTGAGGTGAGCGCCCCATCCCTCCTGGGAAGCGTCTGTGAAAATAGTGAACTTTGGTGGGGGCTGTCTGAATCTGGTTCCCGACATCACATTGTGTTCCTTTGTCCACCAGAGCAACTCCTGACGCACAAGGGCGGGACACACGGAGATCGGAGAATCGAGGTCCAAATGTCTGTTCTGGTTGAGCCAGACCTGAGTGTAGCGTAAGTTCAGACGGCCCCTGTAAGTGAATTCCTGAATGGCTGTGAGGAATCCAACTAGAGACATCCACTTGCGTCGACTTACTGAGTCTTGATCCAGTCGAGTGAGTATCAAGTCCTTGATGATCAACCAACGATCCAGGATCGGAAAAATGAGACAGTTCTCTGCATCCAGAATGCCTCCTAGGAATTTTATCCTCGACACAGGTGTCAGCTCTGACTTGTCCGGATGAACAATCCAACCTAAGTGAGTAACCACATGAATTGCAAATGTGGTCTGATGATTCAACACACGGTCGGAAACATGTCTTGCCAAAAAATCGTCCAGGTATCCATGAATTGCTAGGCCTCTGAGGTGAAGAAAGTGTAGCACAGGTTTCATCATCTCTGTGAACAACCATGGGGCTACTGACACTCCGAATGGGAGAACACGAAACTGGAATCTCCGTTCGTTGACTGCGAATCTGAGATACTTTTGAGAAGCCTTGATAATGGGAATATGAAGGTAAGCATCCTTCAGATCCATGCTGATAAACTTGGAATTTGGTCTTATTAGTTTCCTCACATTGACAAGAGACTCCATCGTGAATTTTGGGGGCTTGTTCAGAATCTTTAGGTCTATAATCATGCGCATCTCCCCAGTGTCCCTTTTTGGCACCAGAAACACTGGGGAGTAAAACCCTGTGGTGGAATCTAGGGGGGATAACTCCACAACTGCCTCCTTCAGCATGAGTTGTTCGATGGCTAGCATCGCCGCCTGTAAACGTGGCCCTTGAAGATAATAACGTCTCCCTGTGTGTTAAGGGAGGGGGCATGTGAAAATGGAGATGGTACCCGTTGGAGATAACAGCGTGAATCCAAGAGTCGTTGGTGATCTGTCTCCAATTTGCGGCAAATCGTTGCAGACGACCTCCCACAGGGGAGGGGGTTACTGGCAATATAAAATCGAAGTCCAAATCGAAATCCGTGGGCGTTTCCGTTTCGTAAGGATAAAGTGTTTGAACGTTGACAGGCACGGAGTCAACGTCGTGGAGGGGCTGAAGAACCCCTGGAGCCACGCGCACCACGGCTCCTAAAGTTTGATCTTGGGGGCCCAGAGGGGGCATCTCCGGACTGGAACCTGAAACCGAGAGTTAACATTCCTGGTCGTGTTGTTACTGAATGTAGCCCGGTCAAAGGCTGAGCGTTGGAAGGAGGGTCGGGGTGTTGAGGAAGCGGCACCTCTTCGGTCTCTGGGGCCCCTGTTCTGATTCTGGTTAATGAGGGCTGAGGCTAATCGACGATTTAGAGACTTGGTGAGTTGTTCCTCCTGGGTGGAAATGGCCTGTTTGCATTGTCCATTAAAGACGGAGCTTGACTAGAGAGGTTGTTGAAAAAGATCCTCCTTGGTATCAGCAGGCAAGTTCTTAACTTCTCCAAGGAGGTGGGATCGTTCAAAGGCGGACAAACGGTTGATGGAATGCATTTGGGCCATTGTGACGTCACCAACTGCCGTGTATATAGTATCTAGGAAAGAATGTGCGAGAGCTACCTCCTTTGCCTGTAGAGCCACCATAGTATCCGGTTTTATCCCTGAATAATCCGAGAAGGTAGGGGGTAATAACTGCCTAACTCCCGCTGCGAACCAGTTAATATAAGAAAGGATGTCCACAGAGTTTCTGGCAGTACTGTCTAATTCTTTGAGATCTTTGCGATTTACCAAAATTCTCTCTGGTTTTTTAGCTGTGGTTTGCAAACGATTAAAGTCACGATCCAATACTGGAGCCGAAGCTGGGATCATCCGGTCATGGATTAAATAAGCTTGCTTGACTGGTAATGTTGGTATTGCTTGTAAATCCTTAGCTTTGGCCATGCTACCATTTACCGAGTCCAAAGCAGTTTTAACCACAGAAGAATGAGGAAGTGAACGTTTCTGGGGTCTAGATAGAGGAAGAGCACCTGTAGAACCGAGCTCATCCGGTAGAGGTTCCTTCAAAACAGTGTCCGATGGTTTAGTAAAGGGTTTAAGCTGATGTAAAAAGTCTAACTTCTCCGCAAAAATTCCACTCAGGGACCAAGTCTGGCCCAGTCAAGTAAGCTGATGGAATAACGAATAGTCCCTCATGACAATCCAACTGAGTATTCACTGGGAATTCCTCATCTTCCCCGGGAGTATCGGTGATAATTTGCAAAATTGGTGGAGCAAACACATCAACATAATCATCCTGTGTTTGTTTACACTGAGTAAAGTCATCTTGACCTACTACCGGCGGGATGTTCGGGTCTCATGGGTTCTGCATGATCTGAACCGAGCCTGAGCCGCCCGAGCACGTGCCGACCGTGGCACCCGAGCCAGTAACGGTATGGTTTGGCCTAGATAAGCCAGCTTGCTCACTGGCTCCGGGCTTCACACCCTGCACGTGCTGGTTGGCCTAGGCCCGTCCGCCGGGGGACTGCCGAGTGCACTCAACCATACTATCAAGCGTCCCGGATCCAACTAACCCACCTGGGGGTTTAGAAGGCCTCACGGAAGCTAACGGGTCAACCCGACCCGAGACAGACGACCCGTCCCCAGGGGGCAAACATGGTCTCTTGGAAGTCATCCCCAAGCTGTCATTTTGAGTATTTCCCGGAGTCCCACCGGGGGAACTGGCGGAACGTTTCACCGTAGTCTTATCCTTAGAGGAGAAAGACCCCTTAGAACCCGAGCGAGAATCATGCTTACGGGAAGCAGAGGAAGACGAACCACCCGACCGAGAATAGGACGATTTAGTGAGAGAATTCTTGAATTCAAGAAGCTTAGCGTCACTCCTCTCCTCAAGTTTGGCTAAATCATGGGAAAAGTTAGAACGTAAATCCTGTTGCATGGAAGTGATTAGGTTTAACAAATCCGCGTTAGATACATTTTTATCCGGAAGATCTGGAGACCTAGCTGGAGAATGTTGAGTTAGGGACGGTACAGGCGATTTAAAAGGAATTTCCTCGGAAGATTTCTTAGGTTTAGCCCGAATCTCAAACATAGCAATCCAGTCCTTGTCACTTAGATCCTTACACAGCCAACATCGTTTGCCAACTATACACGAGACTTGTTTATCACAAGAAAAGCACACTGAATGCGGGTCTTTAGCCGACATGAATTTTTGACACGTAAGGCACTTCTTAGAGTTGGTTAGAAGGATGAAACATGATAAGTTGATACAAAATGGCGTCCTTCGCTAGAAAACGATCGAATGAAACGGCGAAGTTGAATGAAAAAAGTAATCAAAGTTTACACAAGTTCACACAAAGCACAATTAATGCGGTTGTCCAAAGACCAAATGCGATTCAACTCACTTGAAGTCCTTAGAAAAACAAAAACGTAGATAGAATTCTTGGAACACTGTAGAATCACCTTGCCAGTCAGAATACAGGAACAAGAAATGACGTCATGACAGGGGTGTGCGCGCATCACAGACCAGAGGAAGGGGCCCAATTAGGGTAAATATATGTTCACACTTCTCCTTAATTTTTAAATATTTTAAAATATTTTATTAAGTAACCTGTAGAGTCACTTTCATACAGAAAGGACTAGGCAAAACTCATTCCAGAGGGAATGTTTATGCCAATAATTTAATGAATTGTGAATATTTTACATGTGTAAATGTAACATATGGGGTTGGGATTAAGAGAGCACAACCCTGTGTTCAAATGGGTGTCGAGTTTGAAGTTTTGGGACATTGAACTTTGATGATACAAAATTATTTTGATTTGAGTCGAGAAACACGTTGCCAACCTTTGCTCACTTCATTCGCCCATAGGGAAAACTGGTCGTCATCTCTTTGCGCTAAACTTCACCTGTGCTCCAACAGAGTATTGTTATCTGCTCCTATCATCCCCTGATTATCTTTGCAGCTTTTGCCTCACACCACTGATTATGTATTGATTATTATGCATTTGTACTGTGTTCATGCTTAACGAAACTACATATACAGGGTTAAAAGAATTTTTTGGTTTGGATAGTTAATATATGAGCAATGAGATATAACCATTAACTCGCAAACAAAATTTCCACAAAATGGCAATGCCATGTCACAAACAGGGGCTATTCGGGTCATAGAATCCTTGAAAAATCATGGAATTCATAGGCGTAGGAACAGGGGGGGCCCGGGGGGGCCGGGCCCCCCACTTCTGAAACTGGGGGGGCACGACCCCCCCACTTTTCACCCACGAAAAAAAAATTCAATAGCGCTTTCTAGGAGCAAATAGTACGTATCAATTTTGAAGAAAATTTCTTTTCTCATACTATTTTTTCAGAAACAGATAATATGACGAGTCCTCACCCTATTTTTAACACTAATGTGGATGAAAATTTTGATCCTACAGCGGGGGGGGGGGGGGGGGGGGGGTTGCTTTGATACGTTTTTAATACGTTTCAAAATTTGGAAAGGTTTTTTTAAAAATTTAAAGCGTTTCCTGGGAGCAAATGGTACTTTTCACACCAAATTTGGAAAGAACAGGCTTGAATGGCATGGCATTACGTTTTTAATACGTTTCAAAATTTGGAAAGGTTTTTTTAAAAATTTAAAGCGTTTCCTGGGAGCAAATGGTACTTTTCACACCAAATTTGGAAAGAACAGGCTTGAATGGCATGGCATTGCGTCAGGCGTCCGTCCGTCCGTCCGTCTATAAACTTTTCCCTTCTTCGACTGAAATTGTAGGTACAGGCACCAACGTCATTAGGGGTCTTAAATCATAGTTTTGGTGACCCCGTGGCCCCGTAAAATCTCTTTTCATTTTCTCAAGAACGAAAAGGCCAAGAAAGCTGAAATCGTGTGTACATACTCCTTAGCAAATGGGGATCTTAACTTGCAGAGTTTGTGCCCTGCTAGTCCTCAGATGCCATGGCCCAAAAAATCTATTTTATGATTTTTCTCCAGAAGTAAGAGCTAGAAAGTTCAAATATCGACTCCTAAGACATTTGGGATTGAAATTGTACATTTGATGACCATGTGACCCCTAGTAAGGGCAACATTGGCCACTCCTGAAAACGGTTTTAGCTCATCAGACCTGACCTCAAAAACCTATTTCGTCTTTCTTCTCTAGAACCAGCTCTGTAGTGACTACAGACAGTTGGCTTCTCGTGTACATACTCCTACTGTCACTCCTTAGATCATGGATATCTTGATTAATAAGGGCCCAAGGAACCACAGCATTAAAACCTATTTTCGTCTTATTCTCCAGAACCACTGATTCCAGAGAACTGGAATCATTAGTACAGTTAACTTGGCAAGCGGAGATTCTGATTCATATATTTGGTGACCATTTGATCCCTAATAAGGTCCTCAGGGGCCACAAACTCAAGGACTATATTTGTCTTTTTCTCCAGAACCAGTAACTCTAGAGAGTTGAAGTTCTGTGTACAGGCACCTTGGCAAGTGGGGATTAAAATTTATAGATTTGGTAACTTTTCGGTGTCATGGTTTTATGATCTTCTACAGACTGAAAAGTCTTTGTATTGGTCTCTTGGATTATGAATTGTAATTTTTCAAACAATATGTCTAGTGTTTATTTAAAACCTGATTTTCGACATCATTTTCGATGCTATTTCAGGATTAATTCTGATCGAACTGAGATATGAATGTTCTTTCTCAGGCTCTGGAACAAGTCAAACGTGTCGACTTTATTTCAATCCTATTTTATTTCCATTTTATCGTGACTTCCGTTGTCTTGTCTGCAAATATTGAAGGTCATACAGGTCCTGAGTACCCTAAAACACGCACTCAAAAATTCCACATTGTTGCCATTATGGACTAATCGTGGCCTAGTGTAAACGCAGCATATGCAGATTAAACATTTGTAATGATTGTTATCCGAAATATTAAGAACAAAAGCACTAGGAATATGATACATGCTAACGTTCAACTTTCTCGCGAGTATAGGTCTCTGTCCCTTTCACAGCTAGGACATACTGTCCTTTCTCTCAAAATGAATGATTTCTATTATAATTTTTTTAAATTTCCGCCTTTAAAAATATGTTAACGGTGCTTATTCTATTCAGGTGCATGTTTCAGTTCAAACACATTTTCAAATGTTCATTTCTGATTTGATCTGGGTACAATTTGGTGTATTTTCTTGACATAAAATCGATTTTTTACAGCCACACCTGTGTCAAGTGACTTTTTTTGGCCTCAAAAGCAAGGTCACGTGACATTTTTGGCTTCCAAAGCAAGGTCACGTGACTTTTTTTGCCCCAAAGTAAGGTCACGTGACTTTTTTTTGCCCCAAAGTAAGGTCACGTGACTTTTTTGGGTCCCAAAGTAAGGTCACGTGACTTTTTTTGGGCCCAAAGTAAGGTCACGTGACTTTTTTTGGGCCCAAAGCAAGGTCACGTGATTTTAAATTTAAATAATCAGTGAAACACACTGTAAACCCCATCCAAAATGACTAAGATTTTCGTGGCGCCCCCCCCCCCCCCCCCACCCCCCGTCATCCTGAGAAGCTAATTGCCCCCCCCCCCCGTCATCCTGAGAAGCTAATTGCCCCCCCCCCCCCCCCCCCCCCCCCCCCCGTCATCCTGAGAAGCTAATTGCAACACAGACGGGGTATTCTGACCCAAGCTCGATCCACCCCCCGCTCTCAAGAAAAAAAATTGGGCCCCCCCACCCCAAAAACCGTTCCTACGCCTATGGAATTTTAAGATAAGTTTCCAGGCCTTGAAAAGCTATGGAAATAGGCATGCATATAAAAAGTCACTGATTTTGTATTTCTTTAGAAATTTCTTTTCATATTCTTATTTTCCCTGCTTGTTTTAAATAAAAGAATTTTATAAAATCCTGCAACAAAGTTATCGATCAGCATTCGGTGTTGCTTGAACCTTGCTTGGTTTGTCATTAAAAACTCATGGAAGCATCCTTGAAAATCATGGAAAAGTCCAACTTCCAAACGCAAGGCATAACTCTTGCCAGTTTGCATTACTGGCTGATTTATCCCTTGCGGTATTTCCCTCGCTTTGTTGTGTCAAGATAGTGAATCGCTGCACCAGAAATGCATAGCGGGCCTGGATTTCTAAACACAGATTTTGTAAGGAAATACTGCAAGGCCTAAATCAGCCAGTAATGGAGACTGGCAAGAGTTATGTCTTGCATTGGGAAGTTGGGAAAAGTCATGGAATTTGTATGGCCTTCAAGAGTATGAACCCTGCAAAATAAAAGAGGATGGTATTGGCTAGAGGCCACCAGGCGCCTTCAAGAGGTCCAGGATCAAATCTTACAGAACCGTTCTAGTAATAGCAAGTTTAGGTGCACTGCTAAATTGTCATTCAGTACACTACCACAAATCGGAAGTTCCGGCTTATGCTAAAGTTTCATTCTTACAATAGGGGTGATACAGTGCAGTGGTTGGTGCAACCAGCTTTTGATCAGGGTTTGAGATAAAATTCTGTATTGCGGTGAAACCTGAGAGCATCGGGTGGAACTAGCAAACCATGGGTGGTACTACGCTGAAATTCAGTGTAACATAGCACCCAAACCTAACTGCGTGTAGAACAGTTCTCTACTGCAGACAAAGTTGCTGGGCACCTGGCAGGATTCAAACCACAGATCCGAAGCTGAACGTGCTTACCCTCAAACCATCCGAGCACAAACCAGTCACCATTGATCTTTATGCGAGAGCTGGTGATCAATTTCACACACCATAAAACCATAGGGTTCTTTTCAGCAGCACACCAACATTTTTAGTGCTATTAACCAGTGTCCATTTGATTTGATTTTGACCTCTTGCTGCAGAAAAGAAGAGGGATTTAAAAAAAAAAATGAGGAATAGTATTGCTTCCAAAGATAAAATTACAAAGCGTGACAGTCCCAACTGATTTTTTTATAAGGGGCTATATGTAAAGAATATAACACTCTGCTTCTGTTTTGATTGAAAATGTAAACATATAGACCAAAATAAAATGTTATATAAAGTGAAGAAAAAGAGGACAAATGTATCAAAATCGGTTATAAATCATGAAATATATTTCCTATGAAATGACAGCCAATATTTGGCATGCTGATGAAACGCGAACACTGTAAAAATATCGCACAAACACAGCCGGGGACTGTCCGATTTTTGCGAAAAGCTAGTGAATCCCACACTTTACAAAGAACATATCTCCCTTACTGTTGTTATAGTGAGGTAGAGGAAATGAGACTATAGATAGTGTTATTAAACATTTCATTGCCAGGTCCTTTGTGGTCCCGTGGTAGAGTTTCCAGTTTAAACAAGATGTGTTTGTTAAACACGGATGCCCCCGGATATACCAAAGTTATGGCCAAGGTTAAAGTTTTCTGAATATTGTCCACTGCGGCAAGGTCAAGGTCACAAGGTCAAATATGATGACCTCATCTGAAGGTCTCATCATTAGGTATGAACATGTCAAGTATGAAAGCCGTAGCTCTGAGCAATCCAAAGTTATGGCCAAGGTTAACGTTTTCTAAATATTGTCCACTGCGGCAAGGTCAAGGTCACAAGGTCAAATATGATGACCTCATCTGAAAGGTCTCATTATTAGGTATGCACATGCCAAGTATGAAAGCCGTAGCTTTGAGCAATCTAAAGTTATGGCTAAAGTTAAAGTTTACTGAAGATGTCGACTGCGGCAAGGTCAAGGTCACAAGGTCAAATATGATGACCTCATCTGAAGGTCTCATCACAAGGTATGCACATGCCAAGTATGAAAGCCTTAACTCTAAACAATCAAAAGTTATGGCCAAGGTTAAAGTTTTCTGAATATTGTCCACTGCGGCAAGGTCAAGGTCACAAGGTCAAATATGATGACCTCATCTGAAGGTCTCAACATTAGGTATGAACACGCCAAGTATGAAAGCCGTAGCTCTGAGCAATCCAAAGTTATGGCCAAGGTTAACGTTTTCTAAATATTGTCCACTGCGGCAAGGTCAAGGTCACAAGGTCAAAAATGATGACCTCATCTGAAAGGTCTCATTATTAGGTATGCACATGCCAAGTATGAAAGCCGTAGCTTTGAGCAATCTAAAGTTATGGCTAAAGTTAAAGTTTACTGAAGATGTCGACTGCGGCAAGGTCAAGGTCAAGGTCACAAGGTCAAATATGATGACCTCATCTGAAGGTCTCATCACAAGGTTTGCACATGCCAAGTATGAAAGCCTTAACTCTAAACAATCAAAAGTTATGGCCAAGGTTAAAGTTTTTTGAAAATTTTCATTGCGGCAAGGTCAAGGTCACAAGGTCAAAAATGATGACCTCATCTGAAAGGTCTCATCACAAGGTATGCACATGCCAACTGTGAAAGCTCTAGCTCTGAGCAATCTGAAGTTATGGCCAAGTTTAAAGTTTTCTGAAAATGTCAATTGCGGCAAGGTCAAGGTCACAAGGTCAAATATGATGACCTCATCTGAAAGGTCTCATCACAAGGTATCCACATACCAAGTATGAAAGCCCTAGCTCTTAGGAATCCAAAGTTATGGCCAAGGTTAAAGTTTTTGTGGACAAACAGACAGACAGACAGACGGACAGGTGAAAAACAATATACCCCCGGAATCTTCGATTCGGGGGCATAAAAACAAAGGGATGCAGGTTCAACATTTGTTCACTGATTGAAATTTAAAAAAGAAAAGAAATTAAAACCTCAAATGAGGCACAGGTGCCAGACCCTAAATATACACCTACGTATATATAATCTACCTACCTATGTAACGTATAAAGAAGGTATGACACTGTCCGCCATCTTGAATCCTGGCATAGGAACGGAAATGTAAACTTGGATCAGTCTATGAATGTTACAAAGCGTATTTGAGCCAGCAAACCAGTTCCGGTCCTATGCCAGCATTCAAGATGGCAGACAGTGTCATACCTTCTTTATATGTTACAAAGGTAGGTAGATTATATAAACGTAGGTGTATATTTAGGGTCTGGCGCCTGTGAAATGAGGCTATTCTGAAATTTACAATTCACGTTAATCTTCTTTTTCAGGGCCAGAAATATTCTATAGAAGGAATACCTGAGGAAAGAATAACCTCCAATATGACACCTGAGGTATATGAGTAATTTCAGTCTGGTTTTAAGATTTGTGTTTCTGTATTCCAGCCACAAAATAACAAACAAACAAAGAAAATGTTTTGATACAATTTATTTCAAAAGGACATCTAGAGGCATAGCACCATTTTCTGCCCTATAAATCATTATTCCTACCACACAAACAATTCCTAAATATACAGAAACACTGTAGGAGCTTAAAGGCACTGTAGCACGTTTTTTGCATATTAGTTTTTCTCAAATTTTTAATTTATAAGTTTATACAATGTATTGTTAGGTTCGAAGGTAAGACGACCTGATAAGCCATATCCATAGAAAACAGTTACCCATATTGGTAGAAAATGGTGTGACATTTAAAGCAAAATTTTGTTGACTCTTCAGTGTGAGAGGTAGATTTGTAGGTCACATGCGATTTTGAGAGTACAGACAGCAAGACTGTTGACCATTCCATCATGGTGCCATAATACACACTTTTACACTACACATAGTGAACACATTAAAATGGCCTCACGAAGGAAAATGGACTCACATGGCTTAACCGTACATGTACATTTGTTTTACAACTCATGTTTTTGATTAGCAATATTATTTAGGTAACAGCTACTTTCCTTTTCTTGAGATCACTTTATTTCAGTAAGAACGGCGTGCTACAGTGCCTTTAAGAGTTACCATTGAGGTTAGCTGTTAGAGATAAATTCAAAATCTTCAAACACAATGTGACCCTATCAAAATGTTGGTAAATAGGCACTCATTAACGATGCGCATACATTTATATTTTTTGACAATCTTCTGTAAAAGAAGGTCCTCACCAAGCTGTGAACCTTATTATACCTTATAGATAATGCATTAAGTGTTCTTAAGTGCCAAAATAACATGTGCTGATTAACGTTCAAATAATTTCACTTGACTTGCGTATTCATACCCAATGGCCAAATATATGAGAACTACTTTTTTTCAATGAAAATTGAGCAACAGCATTATACATGTGCAGAAACAAAACTACACCTCCCATTAGGGCTGCAATGATTCACTACGATGTATCGAAAATCGATACAAACTAAAGACATCGAAAATCGATTCATGATTCAAAATTTCGATTCGATTCACATTCATTTTTTTCATGCTAAAATAATAAAATGACACCTGATTTTATTACAATTAGATCGTGAAATTGCATTCGCGAACGATGACAAGTCACATGTGAACGGGAGACCAAGTTCAGTGTCTACAATATGTAACATAGTCAATGATTGGTTTATATCCTCACCTTTCGAGATTCTCGGCCAATCAGCGTGGCTTATACATTTCTCTTAGCAACGCTGCATAGCAACGATCAAAATGGCGGATTTTTGTTTTTCTGTAGTATTAAAAAATTTAATCGAAATAAATCGAATCGAACTGTTAAAATAAAAAAAATTGAATCGAACTTGTCTAGGTGAGTCGTTGCAGCCCTACCTCCCATTTCATGTACCGTACAGTAATTGCCAAGCCAAATCTTTTCATCTATTGTAGATAAGTTTCCAAAATTAAGTTTGACTATGTAATTGACGAGTACCAGACACTGTCCATTGTCCCATTTCGATCAACAGTTATGATTTTCACCCTGATCAATATCCTGAATCATGTACCATTAAAATCGTAATTTTCAGCAAGTCAGCACTCAATAAAAAATAACAACATTTATAACATTTGAAGTATGTGACTCCAACAACAAACTTAATGTCCCTTAAACATCTGCAACTGGAAGTGAGGAAACCAAGCTGTGTTAGAAATTATCTAAACCACTGAAAGCTTGTCGCTACTCATCTGGTATTTTCAAATTCCTCTCCAAACAAGTCACACATACACATTATGAATGAAATATACATTTTTTATTATATAGATACTTGTTTATGTTGAGATTAGTTAAACTTTTTTCAACAGAAAATTAAATTGTTTATGTGGATAGCTGAGGCAAAAGGGAAGTAACTCTGTTCATCCCCAATTAGAGATCAAACTAAATTCAACCCTTACAGATAATCAGTAAGTCAAACATTTTGGCAACATGTCTTAATTCTACCTTAATTTCATATAATACAATTACAAATATAGTTTTACCCTAAGATCAAAATGTTTTTTTAAAAACCTACGTGAAAAAAATACATTAAAATAAATGCCATATCAGTTGTCAATATGATAATTATCACAACCTAAACATTTTTTGATTAAATAAGGTTGTTAATTTAAGTAAATCTGAAAAAAAGTGTTAAAATCTATAAATACATCAACAACAAATGAAACAAAATATCACCCTGGCTAAATACCTTTCTTGGATGTAGGCCACCTAACTTTTGCTATCACAGTTAAACTATGTACAAGAAATTGAGCCTTAGGTTTGATATTCTTTTGTGCATATTTTGCTTTTTAGATCTAGGTCGTTGAAAGATCACGTTAAGACTTTTTGGCGGCGGCATCTGTGGATTCAGCTGCGGGTAGGGCAAGTTGGTTGGCTTTCAGGCTCTGTCTGTACCTGGAGAGAGAAGAAATTTCATTTGAAAAAGATTTTAACAGGAAACATACCAAATGATTCTGAATAAATCTGAAATTTATATTTTAACTTGAGGAAGTGCATGTTATTTTCCCATTTATTCAGGGTCAGATTCCTCTATAATCAAGGTGAGATGAGGTGTTTACTCTGTTTTCAAGAGTATTTCACTTATGTCATGGCTGCTAGTATTATTGTAGAAGACAAAGCCTGCAATACCATTGTGACTATTCATTGCAGTGAAACACGATAGCATGGGCTGGAACTAGTGAATCATGGGTGGTAATGCTCTGAAATTCAGTGTAGCAATGCACCCGAACCTTACTGAATGTAGAACAGTTCTCTACAGCCGAAAAAGTTGCCCAGCTCATAGCGGGATTTGAACTCAGGCCTCTTAATTCGAAGCTGAACTAGCTAACCACTGCGCTATCCCGCCCCTACCCTGGAGTTAAAGTGGTGGTTTGAGAGAAAAGTTCATACCTCCCTTTATTAATTCACTCATCAGCAAATTAACTTGAACCAATGATTTTGAAATTGGACATGGTATTGCGTTCACACTGGCTTACAGTTGTTTGTACTATACTCAATTTCTAAATTAATTCTTCTTATTATATGACAAGCAATGAAATAATCGGATTTATCAGTGAAATAAACTGTCTATCAAGCTACAGTGAAAGTAACTTATATTATGACTGCGACCAGTGACTGATGTAATTTGATGTCATAAAACAATGGTCTGACGCAGCGAAATTGGCTTATGACGTCACAGTGTTACTGTGGTGACGGGCTGTTCATAGCAGCCGCTCGTCAGGAAACAGACCATTTTCGGACATATTTACAATTTTACAAGGATAACATCATATAATAAATAGAATAACTAAGAATATCCGTCAATTCTTGACAAATACAATGTTTATCTCATCTCGTGAGTTAGAAAAGGTATAGATTTTCACTCGTGAGCTGCGCCACTTGTGAAAATATAATCTTTCTACCTCACTCGATGAGATAAACATGGTATTAGTCAAGAAAAGACAGATATCCTCTATTTATTGAATGCAAATTAAAATACTTACGTGAATATCCTGCTCAACTGAAAGATTCCAGTCAAACCCACGAAAATGTTCACCATGAACAAATTGTAGTTTTTGGGAATGATCACAAGTGAATATCTTGCCCAGATTATACCTGCAATGGATTAGAAAAATTGGAATGAAACTTCAACTTGAATGATTTTTTTTAATGAAATACTGTATTTGACATATTAAAAACCCTGGGTGAGAATTGGAAGAAGGGGCCCATTGCCATTGAAGTTTTAACCGATCCAATATTTAATGAGTTTATTTACAGCTTGCTACCTTTCGAATATCGCGGGATCCTGATTATGGGAGGCCGGGCCATTGCTGCTTGACTGTATGTCACATTTCAGAAGTGTTTCAAAATGAAAGTTCATGAAAGGCCCATCAAGAGTAGACATTGACATTTAGGTGTTAATTAATACATTTAGTTTACCTGTAGCAGCCAGGGCTGATGACTGATACAAACTCAGCTTCTCGGCAGGACGAGCAAGATCACCAATGCCAGCAATAACAAGAGCCTGTTGATGCAAAAATAACATAAAAATAGTACTATGAAATTCCATAGGGAATGAATATATTAAGTTTATATTTAGCATTACACTATTTTGTTAATTTCAGAGGATGACTATTTAAAAACATTGAGACCATAGGTTTGGAAAAAATTATATAATTCTGCCGGAATAGATGACTCGGTATAATGTTTTTGACTTAATTATTACATGAGAAGGCAAAATATTACTCAAAACAATTTTGTAAATACCTATTCTATTGTTTCATATTGGTTTAACATCTATATCACTTTTATAATTTGAGTTATTTCCCATATTTGCCAGATAGGCCTACAGTACACCTATTCTGTAGGATCGTTTGGGGTAGTGCGTCAAGTGGGTGTGACAGGCACACTCATTGGTCAAATCTACCTTAAAGGACCAATCAGAGAATACATGACATATCACATACAAACAGTTCTCTGATTGGTCAATTTGCATTATTTTGGCCATTACATAAATTAATTTGATGGAAGATTTGAGTTTAATAACAATGTTGAACATACCCATTTGAAAGTGGGTGCCCAGAAAAAAATCGTCTTTGGACCTGGAAAATAAATATCATGTTGATGAATGAGGACATGGTGAGGACAAAAGAGTTCCTACTATCAGGGTCTCAGGGGTTAGAATATATGTAAGTCCCAGGTCACCGACTTACCAGATTTTACCTTTGACTTGCCTCTTTTCATAACAATTAACTACCAAAGTGGGCTTCCAGACATTTGTGGATAAAACTTCTTTATGTCCTTGATTTATTGACATTGAAAAGATTTTTCAACCCCTATCTATTAGATTATCACACGCTCAGCATCTCACTATCACCCACATGTCAGAGTTTGAATCTCCCTGGATGCTGAAATATGTTCACTCTTACTTCATTTGACTTCCTTGAATCGATAGGGGATTTTCCTTTAAGTTATTGCCTTATTAAGTTCTTTTCTGGTTTGTCAATCAATATTTATGGGTATGAAATGGAGTCTTGGTAGGCATATATACCAGTAGCCTGAAATTTAAATTCGAGTGAGTGAGTGAGTTGGGGTTTAACACCGCTTTCAAGAGTATTTCACTTATATCGCGGCTGCTAGTATTATGGCAGGGAGAAAGCCCGCAACGCCATGTGGCTATGCACTGCGGTGAAATTGAAATTCGAAGTAGAGTATCTACTCAGCGGGGAGTTAAAAGGAGGGTTCTATCGGGTTATTTTTTGTGGAAACGAAATTCCAGAGTATATTTCTGTGTACACATATTATATGATATTGATACATGATTAAAACACAGTCAAATTGAAATATATTAATGGAGTTAATATTTTGATGACTTTACATTTCACAACTTGATAAAGACAAGCGCACAGGGGGGGAAACTTCACTACGACCCAACAGCATTATTGTTTCTTAGTTTTATTTTATGTTATGTGTTACTATATGAATATTCTAACATTGTATGTGTTTTATTATTACCAAAAATGTAAAATTAGGTTAAATATAACATGTTTTCATTTCAAGTAATGGCAAGGAACCAAAATGGCAGATGCTTCTGATAGATCGGTGATAGCACTTTCCCTTTAAGAAGGAAAAGTGAGGTCACTATATTTAGCATGGTGTAATAATCACTGTAACTCAGTTCAGGAACTGTCACCTGAAGGTAGAAGTTTTGAAATCCCTTGAATGTTAAATTGTAACATGATTTCGGTGTATCCTTGATTCTGATTGGTTGATTTGCCTATGTTGAATGACAATGAATACCCGCAAATTACTTCCGGCGAATCACCGCAAACTTATACAGCATGTTCACAAGATTCGGCCCGACTCAAAATTTTATTTTTCTATTTCTCTTAATATGTATCCCTTACTCAAATTTACAGGTGCCATCGGTTTTAAACTAAATTTGCGGGTGTTGATTAACAATGAATCCTGAAAATTTTACAAATGCAACTATTTATCTTATAAATGTGTACACATTCATTACAGTTACAAGTAAAATAGTAAAGCATGCTAGATGTCTTCCTACGGCAACAACGTCAGGTGCGCAGTCATCGTACATAAACCGACGTTTAGATTATCTGAACTAGGTAGGTCATTTGTGTAGGCATAGCCTTTTAGATTTCACTTGTAGAAAATTATATATTTCATTTAGTTTTGTTCTCATATGAAAAATGAAAAAGCTACGTACTGTTTTTAATTATTTGAAATAAGAACTACACGAAAATATTTTTGAAATGTTCACCGATTTAGTGATTTTGACTGTTTTTTTGCACACTAAAGCTCCTACTTTCAGAGATTGTCCTTGAACTTTGCAAGCAATCTGGTCATCGACTTTGAAATTAAATCTACCTGCAGGGCTGTTCCAAAGAGGGACCAAACTGTGGGGAACAAATTTGTCAGCCGCAGCGATCATGCTGCGGTAAATAGCTGACATTTTGGGACGATTCTTTCCTTGGCAGCACCGTGAAAATCTTGATTTTATTTCTGCACTGCTAAGCAAAGGGAGGCTACTCTAAATAGTCAACATAATGACATTCGGATAATAATCGGTTTTTCTCTCTAGGGAAATTCCGTCAGTAATTCTTTGGTTTACAAGGTATAAATTACATACATTTAAAAGTTAGTGTTATCGTTTTGAAACTTTGAATATTAAAAAGTAATAGATTCATTCATTTGTAAATTTCATTTGAAGCTAGACTGTGTCGTTGAATAACGTTATCTGATTAATTTACTTCCATCAGTCACTGAAACTATATTTCATTAGGCCTACAACTTGCGTTGTAAATCAAATTTATCTATTCCAAAATTTCGAACTGCAGCCCTTCAAATGTCTTTTATCTACGACTGTGTTTATCTATGGAATAATATTTCCTCGATAATAAGATGTTCAAATTCATTATCACCATTTAAAACAAAATTATCTGCAAAAGTGTAAAATCCCAAAACATTTTCTATTCGGCGATAGGAAGAAAAACATTATACTGATCGAGTAAGTTAAGAAATTATTGTAGTTCCGCCAACGCTGATCTTTATCGCGTCAATTTATCTGAAAGTAAATCTGGCATGTGTGGTACGTGGTTTGGTTGAATACGTCTATCATTTCTTCTTGAGATGTCCAAGATATGATAATATCCGTTTCACGTATAAGTTTTCTATCACTATGATGACTATTCTATTCTCATGCTATAATATGCTATGGTCTTCTTTACCAGATGCTATGTTCTTCTACGCTAAAATTATACTGTTCTTCTATACTACAATATGCTAGTATATGTTGTGCTTTGCTATGTTGTTCTATGCTATTATATGCCATGTTCTTATTCTATAATGATCTATGCTTATTCTATGATGAACTATGTTCTTCTGTGCTATAATTATTTACTTCTGTGCTACTATTTGCTGTGTTCCTCTATGCAATAATAACTATGTTCCTCTATTCTATAACATACTTTGTTATTCTATACTAATATGCTGTGACTATGTTCTTCTATGCTTTATTCTATGTTATTATATGCTTTGATATATTGCGTTGTTCAATGTAGTCAATGTTTTTCTATGGTATATGATAGGCTCCGTTGTTCTATGTTATAATATGCAATATTCATCTATGCTATGTAATGTGCTACATTGTCCTATGCACTGTTCTTCTATGCTATACATGTATACCATTTTATGTTCTTCTTTGTTATAATATGCAATGTTCCTCTTTGCTATATACTATTCTATGTTCAATTGCGTTATAATATGCTATGTTCCTCTTTGCTGTATATATTATTCTATGTTCTTCTGTGTAAAGATGCTATGTTTCCCTTTGCTATAAACTATTCTATGTTCTTCTCTGTTATAATATGCTATGTTCCTCTTTGCTATAAACTATTCTATGTTCTTCTCTGTTATAATATGCTATTTTCCTCTTTGCTATATACTATTCTATGTTCTTCTGTGTTATAATAGACTATGTTCCTATTTGCTATATATACTTTTCTATGTTCTTTCATGTTATAATATGCTATGTTCCTCTTTGCTATATACTATTCTATGTTCTTCTGTGTTATAATATGCTATGTTCCTCTTTGCTATATACTATTCTATGTTCTTCTGTGTTATAATATGCTATGTTCCTCTTTGCTATAAACTATTCTATGTTTTTCTCTGTTATAATATGCTATTTTCCTCTTTGCTATATACTATTCTATGTTCTTCTGTGTTATAATAGACTATGTTCCTATTTGCTATATATACTTTTCTATGTTCTTTCATGTTATAATATGCTATATTCCTCTTTGCTATATACTATTATATGTTCTTTTGTGTTATAATATGCTATGTTCCTATTTGCTATATACTATTCTATGTTCATTTGCATTATAATATGCTATGTTCTTCTTTGCTATATACTATTCTATGCTATTCGGTGTTATAATATGCTGTTCCTCTTTGCTATATACTATTCTATGTTCCTCTGTGTTATAATATGCTATGTTCCTCTTTGCTATATACTATTCTATGTTCTTCTGTGTTATAATATGCTATGTTCCTCTTTGCTATATGCTATTCTATGTTCTTCTGTGTTATAATATGCTATGTTCCTCTTTGCTATATACTATTCTATGTTCTTCTGTGTTATAATATGCTATGTTCCTCTTTGCTATATACTATTCTATGTTCTTCTGTGTTATAATATGCTATGTTCCTCTTTGCTATATACTATTCTATGTTCTTCTGTGTTATAATATGCTATGTTCCTCTTTGCTATATACTATTCTATGTTCTCCTGTGTTATAATATGCTATTTTCCTCTTTGCTATATACTATTCTATGTTCTTCTGTGTTATAAT
The DNA here is from genome assembly GCA_936450465.1 of Gibbula magus. Lineage (NCBI taxonomy): Eukaryota > Metazoa > Mollusca > Gastropoda > Trochida > Trochidae > Gibbula > Gibbula magus. Next base: position 66,428,158 of record OW388293.1, on the reverse strand, counting down.
ATGCTATGTTCCTCTTTGCTATATACTATTCTATGTTCTCCTGTGTTATAATATGCTATGTTCCTCTTTGCTATATACTATTCTTTGTTCTTCTGTGTTTTAATATGTTATGTTCCTCATTGTTATAATATGCCATGTTCTTCTATAATTCATGCTATGTTGTTCTATGCTTTTTAATATTCCGTGTTCCTCTATGCTATATAACATGTTACGCTGTTCTATACCATAATATCCTAAATTAGTTTATGCTATAAAGTATACTATTCATGTTCTTCTGCGGTTTAATATGATATGTTGTTCTATGCTATAATATACTACGTTGTTCTATGCTTTAATATGCTACGTTGTTCTATGCTGTAATAGTCTACGTTGTTCTTTTTATAAAATTCAATGTTCTACTTTGCTATGCAACGTTGTTCTATGCTATAATATACTCCGTTGTTCTTTTTTTTATATATTCAATGTTGTTATATGCTTTATAATATGCTACGTTTTTATCCCCCGCCGCGCGTTTAGCGCGAAGCGGGGGATATAGTATTCGGCTGCGTCCGTCCGTCTGTACGTCCGTACGTACGTACGTCCGTACGAAATGGAATAACTCAACTACTATTCACTTGATTCTTTTCATATTTTGCATATGGGTTCATCATGGGAAGAGTTATTTTCCTACAGAGGTTTGTGACCTTGACCTTCATTTCAAGGTCACAACGAGACTTTGTCATTTTACCCTTGTCAGCGGGATATCACAAGAACCATTCACTGGATTCTCTTCATAATTTACAATTAGCTTCTCCAAGGAAAGACAAAGGGCTGATTAGATTTTGGTGACCTTGACATTATGTTCAAGGTCACAACGGGACTTTGAATTTTTCGACATGTTAATGTACATGTAAAGCTTGTCAGCGGGATATCTCAAGAACCATTCACAGGAAATCAATCATATCTTACACAAAGCACCTCCTAGGGGAGACGACGGGCTGATTAGATTTTGGTGACTTTGACATCATTCTCAAGGTCACAGTGGAACTGATTTTTTTCAACATGATAATGTACATGTAAATCTTGTCAGTGGATATCTCATGAACCATTCACAGGAATTCCATCATATCGTACACAAAGCACCTCCTAGGGCAGACAAAGCACTGATTAGATTTTGGTGACCTTGACATTATTCTCAAGGTCACAATGGAGCTTTGACTTTTCCGACATGTTTGACAGTTGATGTTGCTGATTTTGACATTATTTTTCAAATTTGAAGTATTAATTTGCGGCGGGGGATCATGTCACCTTAGTGACAACCACTTGTTCTATTTTATAATATGCTACGTTATTTTGTGCTATAATATCATGTTCTAATCTACTTTACAATATTATGATATTTTATACTTTTAAGGGGCAGTAGCACTTTTTTTTGTCAAAAAGGTCGATGAAATAATTTTGGGATATAATGTCACCAATAGTAAAACACCTTTCTCTCTTCGGAAAAAAATCAAGTTAAAAATGAGTGTGCATGGTTCGGTAAAGACATGGGAATCGTTTTTGTAATTCGAAATAATAAAATGTGTTCACTATAAAATGGCCGCCATGCAATTTTTGCTTTATACGCAACATCGTTTTTACCACTACGGATAATAGGTTTGTGTAATAAGATGTTTTACCCTCTAAAGAAAACTTAAATGACATAAACTATCATTATAAATGGGAAATTTGAAGAAGAATTTTTTTTGGCAGAAAACGTGCTACAGCCCATTTAAGCTTTGCTATGGTGTTCTATACTACATGTAAGCTTTCTTGAAATGATACATATACCATTTGTGGTATGTTTCATTTTCATCAGTTTTATTTAATGTATAGTAAATAAAAAATCATTTGTTTTCCCTTGTATTATGAAAAGAAGAAAAAAACATTTTTTTAATATTTTAAACATTTTAATGAAGTATTTGCACATAAAGTTAAAATTCGTTGAGGTAACAAAAATAGTAATGCTTTGAGCAACTAATTACCCTTGACAATGATTGTCAAAACATGCTTGGTTGTCGCACAATCACGATAACCAATAAACAACCATTTACTTAAAACAGATGCACGAAGCGGACTCATGACGTGTTACTTAGGGCCGATACGAACTTGTCGTTGTTAATTTGTTTGAATATCTCTGAGAGACACAAAACGAGTCTCTGAATTATAATTACCCTTAGCCATGACTTTTTCTTAATTTAGTGACCATGTACGTCTGGACATATATTTCAGCAAATCTAGGAACCTGATACTCATGCACAGAAAAATATGTGTTTAACATTATCTAAATAATTAATTTATTAAGATTATGTTTAAAATTAAGATTTGGACTAAAAGACTGTTTAAGTATACGTTAATTTTCTTTATGTGGATATAAATATATATTTAAACAGATGGAAACAAATAAAATAAAGACCCATGAAATCATGCTTTATTTTTTTAGATATCTAGACTCGCCAATATAATCTAAAAGTGTTTTACTTGGTCAAACGTTCTTATCTTCTTTAAACTGATTTATATTTTGACAAAAAATGTTTGAAATGTGCATATAGATATATTATTCTCTTTGGACTTTGAGATTCTTTAAAACGTATTTCCTTGAAATTATTAGTAATTTTATTAAATATTTAGTGTTCACATTAAAATGGCCGCCCGAAGTAGTTCAAGTGATCTGACTTATGTAGCGAGACCTAAACAACCAGAGAAGGGTTTAAAATATGGTGCAATGATCGAATGGTCAACCATCTTGCTGTCTCTAACACTGAAAAGTAATATAAAATTGTCGCTTTATACATCATACCGTTTTCTTCCATTAATGATTACTATTTTCTATGAATGCGGCTTATCGGATCGTAAAATGAACGTAACAATATATCATACAAATTTAAATAATAATAAATAAATATTTTAGAAAAAATAATATGCCCAAAACGTATCGTTTGAAATGGTTTGATTCCATACAGAGCGTTCATTGTTTAATAAGAACAGCTCTTATCACTAGGATTGTCGTAAGTACCATACTTTAACACCGACTTAAGAGTATCTTAGCGCTTAGAGAGCTTTGAAAATATAGGCCTTGGTTCTCAGAATTTGTGGTTATATTTCGATGTCTAAGTTGATCTAAGATGATCAGGTGACTTTAATTCGGTGAAACAAATCGCTTTGAAATGACGTGAGCTGAAATCAATATATTTAAATTTGTAATGAAAACAACCGGAATAAAGTCCAGTATTAAAATGTTATATAATGCCAAATATGTATTTACAACAAGTATAACATTCGTAAGACAACTTCAAGCAATATTATAATGTTGTCTCCTCTGTTTTTAGGACGGTCTGACAAAACAAAATATAAATATTCGTGGATATGTGAAACAATATTTTTCAAAATAAAAATGAAAACAAAAACAAAATATCACTGCATATCAATAAATATGCGCCCTCCTCCAGCTTAATAATGCTAGTTTCTGACAAAACAACATTATAATACCATATAACATAAGTCTTAACGATTTACCGTGCTATTAATACCATATCAGAGCCTCTTAGGACAGGGGAAGTTCTTTGGAGCGATAAATGAAATATCCGATAATTATCACATGAAAATGTCATTAATCCTAAGTATCTACTTTAGGGGCGGGTAATCGGATTAGGAAGCCAGCAATTTGTTTCGAGTCATGCTTGCATAGTTGTGATACGATAAATGTGTGCTGGTGAGGCTTATTCTTTGGGGGAGTATTAGGCAAATTAGTTGCCACGTTGTGCTTAAGGAAGTTAAATATTAAAACATATTTCCACCTCTTTCGCACGGGCAATTTGTCATTGTTTGGATATGTTGTTAAAGAGATATTTGGGTGATTTGTTTTGAGGGACGAAAGTAAAAGGGATTTTTTAATCCGTTTGATTGAAGCCTCAATATTTATAACATTTTCTTTTTCAAAATGGTCCCAAATTTTCAAAAGTGTATATTTTCATTCATAACTTGAGTTAATTGATAGGGACATCTTCATTTATAAACGAACCCTTGTTGGAAATACCCTTATACCGAGAAATAAAGAACAACTGATTTGAATTTTACCCATATGGTTCTTTTTATGGATTCAGACTTTTCAAATTAATTTGTTCCAATCATCAAACAATGATATTCCTATATTCACTTCCGAATGTTTTATAAATTTCTTATGTCATAAAAGAATGTTCTCATTAACCTATTCAAACATATCACTCAAAGTGAAACGTTTCTTACACCAAGTCACATATATACCCTGTGAAATCAATAAATATATAAATAATTAAATACAATAAATAGCTTCAAATTTCTATAACAAGTGCAATGGTCAGAGGATAACACAGATGACAGAATTGGCACTATTCTTCAGTTCCGGTTGTTTCTGAGTGCCCGTATGAAGGGACAGCATCTCAAGGACGTGCTTATGTCCATATTTAAGAGCTGCGTCCTCGATTCCTAATGGACAATAAGGACTAAAGAAATCCTCTCGATGTGACAAATCCTTATAACCAAGGTCCGCAGCCCCGTTGCATAGTAAAAATCGCATTCTTTCCACGTCGCCGGCAATTGTTGCGTGCGCGAGTTCAATCGATGCCTCGCTCTTCACGAGAAGGTCAACAAGACTGTCGTCTGCTCTGCTTTCTTTGGCGAATTCAATGAGGCTTTTGTTTCCACGGCTTATGTTCACCCTACACCACGACTTCACAAGTTTATTGACTCTGAATCTGTTATTGTCGGCCGTAGAGACCCACAGTCCTGGAGAAAACTTCCTGAAATTTGTTCTGTATTCTGCCACAAAATAACCACAATATTTGGAAATTAGTTCCTCGTCGGTGTCGGCTGCTGTTGCACCACACTTCAAAAGTGCCACCATTATCTGAGAGAGGTTGCCTTTAATAGAAAGTTGAAGCGCCGTCCATCCGTCCTTATCCCTTGCATCCAAATGAATCCCAGCGTTTGATAGGGTGTACACGAAAGGGACATACTTCACCTCATGCATAGGCAAAGCTTCTAAAACAAGAAAGTGTAGCAATGTTCTGTCTGTATCCTCACATCTCACGTGCACGGATTCGTGTCGTAGACACTCATGAAGTGTCCTGACACTTCCAGACTTGATGCATCCAAAAAGTTCTGTCTCTGATATCTTCACCCGAGGACTTGCTGTCCGTCGGTCCATCGTGACACACGACCTTACGTTCGCAATGAACATCCGATCAAGCAGACGATTTCCGCTTCAAACTGTCGTCTGCTAATTACCATTTGAAGACTTTCTTTACAATCCATTATTCGTTTATTGCTCGATATCTTTTGAATGTCTTTACACAAATTGTTCTTCGATATCTTCCTGTGAAGGTTGCTAGTTTATTTTCTCAGCATTGATCTTGATCTTCATATTTCAAATTAAAAATTCAATTGATGTCGTCAATTAATATTAATTGCTCTTTTTATAAAGAGTAACCATTATTTTTCAAATTTGACATTCAAATATTCAGCTACTGGAGGTTCCTGGGAACTCTTTGATACATTGCTGGTCGATTTTGTTTCCATTTGTAGGTTAAAGTATTCCAGACCAAAACATCATGCTTATTGATTTTACCTGTTTCAACATTTTGACATTTATGTCAAAATTGCCAATCTCCGTTTGAAAAGCTTGTCATTACAGAGTCTGAAAATTACATCGATTTCTCCTCAGATTCATTTAGAGTGCCTGATTCCATTGCTTGTACTTCTCGTTTCAGTTACACACTATACAACACACACAAATGTTGTATACAGTTCACGTTGCTCTTCATATGAAAAATTAAGACACACCTTTTAATCATATCACTCGATCTTGAATCACAAAGAACCACCAATGACACATCCGATATGCAAAAATAATAATTAAATCCAATTCAAAAGATCGTCAGCATTTCATTTCTATTTGAACACCTCACTTCAATATCCTTTCAATGCATAGATGCTTGTTTTCATTTGAAAGTAAGTATCCGATTTCAGTAAACACATCCTTGTATTCGCATAATTGTTATATCCAGTTCATAAAATTGTCTTCATAAGAAAATCAATATTTTACAGTCAGTTCGTGCCAAGGCCTTCTCGGTTCCTCGTTCAACAATCATTCCATTTCCATAGCACAATTGTCACATCAAAATGATAATGTCGTTATATATTCTAATATCTTTCATCTAAATGGAACTGCTCTCAACTGAACACATCCAATATTGACATCTCAATTCAAATTCTTCTGCTTCCCATGAAAATCAACATATCACTTCCGAATCATAACATGCTTGATTCACATTTCAGTATTCCATGATTCACATTTCAGTAGTCCACGATTCACATTTCAGTATTTCATGATTCACATAACAATTTCCACACATACTTCACATCATTTCAACTCATATCTTCATTGGAGAAGTCGCTGTTTTGAGTTTTCATTAAACATCAGCCTTAGTTGCATACATTTTCATTTTCGTCTCGAAATCCTCCAATCTTCACAAAATCAACAACTCTCTTCCAAACCATAACCGGCGTGCTTGATTGACATTCCTTGACGACGTGCCACGTTGTTCTAACGGCCCGATGTTTCATTTTAAAGTCGCTAGGAACACTATACCATTGATTTTCTGCTAGTTCTGACTGTCAAAGTTCACCTGCCTCAATGGCGCTCGCTTCTCTCATTAATCATTAATTCAATCGTCTTCTAGGTCGGCCTTCTCAGGTGTATAAACTTACATTAATATCTACCTGCCTTCGAGGGCTTCGGCAAGGTGATGTCCCAGTGCCCCTACTTATCGTCCATTCACAAGTGACCCTGGGCGCTGTAATGGTATTGACCACTAAAACCCTTGTCCAGCTCATATCACGGTTTTGCTTTAAGGCAAGTGCGTTGGGTCGTGTGAAACACTTAATATACGAACTTCACAACTTCACCCCCATTCTCAAGTGGCCCTCCGCGTTACATCACTGCCGACGGAGGAATGCTATTACCTTATTCGTCCATATTCAATAACGCCGTGTATTGCCTTACGCAACAGTTGGCCTAGAATCATGTCAGGTCATGCTAGTCGAATAAAACACGGAGACGGCCCACCTGACTTAGAACTTCACTTCATGCTTGACTTAGCCTCGGTTTGTTGTACCAACCGGTCACGTGACCCGTCAGTCGAGTCGTCGATCAGGTATCAATAATCGATTTCATGTTGATTGTATACCAAGGCAGGTGAACTCGTGTTTCCTGTATAAGCCGGTGGATTTTACTTACATACCTGACTCAGACACAGGTCATGTTCAAGATTATTGATTTGCCAAACTGAACGTTGGTATTTATTTTTTGTTATCTTTCATCAATATAATTGATATGCAAGTTCATCGAATGTGTTTTCAGAAAAGACCTTCTTTTTTCTTATTTTTAAAAAATAAAAAAACCTATCTATATTGAATTAATATATGTAGACTCGTGTCACTTGAAAGGTTTATTATTTTCCAGATTAAACATAGATATTGTGTTCGTCCCATTTATCAATACAATTGATTTCACGTTCATCGAACATAGGATATGTTAATCCGTGTTTCCTATATTTAAATACGTATCTTTATTAAATTAATATGTAGACTCGTGCCACTTAAAAGGTTTATTATTTTAAAAAATGAACATGGATATTGTGTTCGTCCCATCTATCAATATAATTGATTTCACGTTCAACGAAAAGGCAAGCATACGAGTGTGCAAGCTCGTGTTACTTGTAATAATAGGTTAGACTTTCCAATATATATATAGTATGAACCTGTTATTTTCAATTTTATGACTTTCCTTAGGGTTACTGCTTAGACAATGTATGGCTAAATATGTTTCATCAAGATTGGCGAGGACGTATTAATGCAAGCTTACGTTATGATTGTTATAGGACGTATAAGACGTTACTGCAACCAGAGAAATATCTATCAACACTCAGATGCAAAGGTTTAAGGTATACGCTATTACGATTTAGATTGGGACTACTGAATACAATGGCAAACGAGGGAAGAAAAATGTCCATTGAAAGAAGTCAAAGAATCTGTTCATTACGTAAATAAGCAGTAGAAAATTAGATTCATTTTTATCTTTACCAGTAAAACATATGATGACATTAGAAGGAAGTACATACCCATTTATTACTTGTCGAAACCTCATGCTACAGCTTTTAATTCCCTATTATGTTCTTCTAATGAACAAGATATCAAGAATTTGTCTTTATTCATAAAATATGCTATTAAATTAAGAGATGAAATTTTGCAATGATTTTCTTATAAACTTGTTTATTTATGTATAACTCTGTAAACTGTATATGAGCCGGAAAGCTTGAATACAATAAACTTCTTGTCTTGTCTTGACTTGACTTTCGTCATCGGGAATCAATATATTCGATTTTATGTGCATCCAATATCATGCCAATACGTTTGTCCTGTTTCCATATATGTAAACGTTACCTGCATGTTATGGACCTTAGACTCGGGTCGTATTGTGTTTATGAGTTTCGTTAGAAAGCTTGTTAGGACTTTTCTTGTCACGCATCAATGTAATATATATTTTATTACTTCTTGTTATGAAGTTATTGATCTGGATTGTATTAGATATGATATGTTATAGATATAAACAGCGGTTAAATGCTCGTATTAAATTAATATTTCTGCATAGTTACATTTTATGTTAAGATATACTGGTAATGTACGAAATGTGGGTCAAATGGCCTTAAAACAATTAACTATTGAATTGAATTGAATAATATTCGACACATCGCGAAAAATATATTAATAATCTGTGTTATATTCCCTAGTAGTAACTGAAATTTCTCGCGTGAAGAAATGTTAAAACGTTGATTAATCCATTTTTCATTTACTTCTATTGAAAATAAAAGAGTTGGAGAGGTGAGACGGGTTTAACGCCGCTTTCAAGAGTATTGCACTCAAATCACGACTGTTAGTATTATTGCAGGGAGAAAGCCCGCAACAAAATTGAGGCTATGCATTGTGGTGAAACCTGCGAGCAACAGCTGGAACTAGCGAACCATGGATTGTAATGCGCTGAAATTCAGTGTATCATTGCCCCCAAACCTTGCTTCGTGTAGAACAGTTCTCTACAACAGACAGAGTTGCCGAGTCCCTGGCGGGATTCGAACCCCGGATCGATCTCCTAATCTGAACACGATAGCCACTGCACTATCCTACCCCACGAGTCGAAGGCGACGAGTTTTAAACTCAGAATCCATTCTGCATTACACTGTAAGAGGATCCCTTATGAAAGTACATGTCAATCATTCATGGATATTGACTACGAAGCTTAGTTTTTTTTTACTCGCTCTAGATAGTTAATAATGACACACTTCTTCTCACCTGCATCGTCATTGTTAAACAATATATAGACCATATATAGATAGATATATATATCTCGTCATTCATTTTTATTCACAATGCTGACACTACAGCTCCGTACTGAAAGTTTGTTCACCTACTTGTTTATTTTAGAGCAAATATCATATAATTTGGCATGTTTTTGAAGCATCATATCAACTCGAAAACTAGATCGATCATCGTGCAGCTTTTCATTATAAGAAGAGAGTTTAGTGCTCCATAACATAATCTGATTTAGTATCTCATAGAAAAAAGTTATAGTTTTGAAGCAGCTCTTTGAAGTGACCAGGAGTCAATATTTTCAAAACTGCAATTTTTAGCTCATCAGGCCTGAAAGGCCCGATGGGCTTATGGCATGGCATGGTGTCCGGCGTCCGTCCGTCCGTCCGTCCGTCCATCCGTCCATCCGTCCATCCGTCCGTAAACTTTTCGCTTTTTCGACTTCTTCTCCAGAACCAATGACTCCACAGAGCTGAAATGTTATGTGCAGACTCCTTGGCCAATGGGGAATCTAAATTGTAGATTTCGTGACCCCATGACCCCAAATATGGGGTCACAGGGGTCGCATCCTTAAAAACCTATTTTCATCTTCTTCTCCAGTTCCAAAAGGTCTAGAGAGCTGAAAAGTTGTGTGCAGACTCCTTGGCCAATGGGGATTCTAAATTGTAGATTTCGTGACCCCATGACCCCAAATGGGGTCACATGGGTCACATCCTTAAAAACCTATTTTCATCTTCTTCTCCAGTTCCAAAAGGTCTAGAGAGCTGAAAAGTTGTGTGCAAACTCCTTGGCCAATGGGGATTATAAATTGTAGATTTCGTGACCCCATGACCCCAAATGGGGTCACAGGGGTCGCATCCTTAAAAACCTATTTTCATCTTCTTCTCCAGTTCCAAAAGGTCTAGAGAGCTGAAAAGTTGTGTGCAGACTCCTTGGCCAACGGGGATTCTAAATTGTAGATTTCGTGACCCCATGACCTCAAATGGGTCACAGGAGTCACATCCTTAAAAACCTATTTTCATCTTCTTCTCCAGTTCCAAAAGGTCTAGAGAGCTGAAAAGTTGTTTGGAGACTCGTTGGCTAACTGGGATTCTAAATTGTAGATTTAGTGACCCCGTGACCCCAAATGGGGTCACAGGGGTCACATCCTAAAAAACCTATTTTCATCTTCTTCTCCAGTTCCAAAAGGTCTAGAGAGCTTAAAAGTTGTGTGCAGACTCCTTGGCCAATAGGGATTCTAAATTGTAGATTTCGTGACCCCATGACCCCAAATGGGGTCACAGGGGTCGCATCCTAAAAAACCTATTTTCATCTTCTTCTCCAGTTCCAAAAGGTCAAGAGAGCTGAAAAGTTGTGTGCAGACTTCTTGGCAAATGGGGATTCTAAATTGTATATTTCGTGACCCCATGACCCCAAATGGGGTCACAGGGATCACATCCTTAAAAACCTATTTTCATCCTCTTCTCCAGTTCCAAAAGGTCAAGAGAGCTGAAAAGTTGTGTGCAGACTCCTTGGCCAATGGGGATTCTAAATTGTAGATTTCGTGACCCCATGACCCCAAATGGGGTCACAGGGGTCACATCCTTAAAAACCTATTTTCATCTTCTTCTCCAGTTCCAAATTTCTAGAGAGCTGAAAAGTTGTGTGCAGACTCCTTGGCCAATGGGGATTCTAAATTGAAGATTTGGGGTCACCGGGGTCACATCCTTAAAAACTTTTTTTCATCTTCTCCAGTTCCAAAAGGTCTAGAGAGCTGAAAAGTTGTGTGCAGACTCCTTGACCAATGGGGATTCTAAGATGTAGATTTCGTGACCCCGTGACCCCAAATGGGATCACAGTGGTCATGATCTAAGAACCTATCTTTTGCTTGTAAACAATAACTTAAATAACTTTAATATTCAACTTTAGCTAGTAAATCAATGAAATACTGATGAGCTACAGAGCCAATGGCTCTATTTTTATATTATTCTGTGAAATATACAAAAAGTGATCATTTGGGTGTAATATACATCATAAATGTCCTCTTATACTCATTTAAGGATGTCCGCTTCTTCCGGTTGAACTTCAAAAATGAAATATGATTAAGTAAAGATTTTTTGTTCTCATCTTTATTAACTTCATGATATTCCACATCATCTACATACTTTTAAAAAAACAAATGAAATAAAGAAAATGAGACTTTAGAACCTCTAAAAAGTGCTTGAACAGCACAAATGGCCTAAATTTGTCTAAAAAGGGGGGTTTTCAGGTACATTTTGTGTCAAAGCTTAAAAAAACTCACACTACCATATATATTTTTTCATCGGTAGGGGAACATAAACTTTGTAACATATCAAAAAAGGAAAAAAAGTTTAATACTAGAAATGTAGTATTTAAAAGTTTTTAGCAGTTTTTTTTTTATCATTTTCCCATATACTCCCATGTTAAATTTGTACTTCATCCCACTATCTTACAGGCATCTCGAAAAGACCCACACTACCCCCTATTTTTTAATGCTGATTTTTCAATCATATACTTTGATCTTGTAAAAAATATAAGTTAGAAAAAAAGTTTAATTCTAAAAATTTGAGGAGCGAACATCCTTAATGTATTTGTGTTGATCTTTCAATGTATGTGCGTTGAATTTGTTCTCATTCAGTCAATACGACAACTTTTATTTGAAAATTAATGAAATTTGACCCCTTCTGTCTATTTCATTATGCCAAATTTCATAAACATGCACCACTGCAAGATATGTGTGAGAATGATTGTTTTACGCATGGATATAGGATGATTCACTGTCATTGTTTGTTGTATACGTTTATTAATGTTACGCTGAACGTCAATTTACATGATATTTGCACTATGCACATGCATGTGAACAAGCTTTCGGTACACAGCTGTAGGTTATTTAAAAAGAGTTGAAAGAGCCTGAAATAGAATGTATTAAGCGTGTCTGGAATATGTCAAAGCTACGCTACGTTGATTCAGTTGATAAAATATTGAAAAGGAGCCTTGGCATTGTGGATTGAAGGTTGCTGAAGTATGACATAACCTACATAAAAATCATGGCTTAAGTTGATGAAATATCGATGCTGAACCTCAGGGATTATGTATTGACATTCTCTGAAATATAGCAAATGCTTCATTCTACATCGATTATACTTGTAAATTTGGAGACTGTCCAAATTCTCTGAAATATAGCAAATGCTTCATTCTATATCGATTATACTTGTAAATTTGGAGACTGTCCAAATCAAAATAGATACAACTTGAATTGGCCTAATGATTCAGAGTGTGAAATCAGCTCCGCTGGAAAGCGCTCGTAAAATCTTAACAAGAAAAAGATGCCCTGAAAGCTAGTAGGTGACAATAGTATAATGAATTTCCATAGCGCCTGCTTTTCAGCGTATCTGCTGCTGAACGGCGCTGTTACAATCTAGCAGGCTACTGATGGGTATGTCTGAACAGGGTTCCGTTCCATAACAGCGAGCGCTTATAATCGCTCATTCATCGCTCAATGTAGCGCTCAAGTAGCGCTCATTCTCTCTTGAACGACACGGTTCAAAAACTCAAAGTTCGCTCGCTTTGCTACGTAGCGCTACATTGAGCAATCGCGTTCAAGAGAGGATTAAAAGTAATCGCTAATTGAGCGATTACTTTGAAACCTCTCTTGAACACGGCCCTGGTGTATCTTCTAGAGCTTTCTGATAGTCGGAATGTCTGCTTGATGTCCATTGGCAGACGATTCCAGAGACACGGTGCGGACACAGATAATGACCTCTCGGCCATTTTGTTTTGGTGTCTGGAACTATCAGGAGGTTTTTGGCTGCTGATCTCAGTTGTCTCCTTGGTTGATATGGGCAGAGTAGTGATTTAGATATGGAGGTGCATCATAAGTGAGCAAGTCGATGAAATATATTTGGAAAATTATTTCACCAATAGTAAAACACCCTTCTCTCTTCAAGTTAAAAAAAATAGTGTACATGGTTTGGTAAAGCCATGGGAATAGATTTTGTCATTCGAAATAATAAAATGTGTTCACAATAAAATGGCCACCGTGCAATTGTTGCTATATACGCAATACCGTTATTACAAGTACTGATAATTGGTTTGTGTAATAAGATGTTTTACGCTCCAAAGTAGATATACATGACATAAGCTATCATTATTCAAAGGGACTTGAGAATGAAAAAAAGGAACGATGTTGGTCCTTACACCAGGGTAATAATGTGTGTAGCGCTTTGAGCATGGCCCTTTGTGTTGTTCAGCGCGATATAAGTATCCTCATTATTTATTTATTAATTATAAATTGAAAATTTGAAAAAATAAACTTTACAAAAAACGTGCTACAGCCCCTTTAATGGGAAGCCAGTGTAGAATTGCCAGGAAGGGAGTGATGTGCTCGTGTTTACGGGTTCTTGTGAAAGCTTTATTAGATATGCAAGTCTTCAATCACAATTATTATAAATCATGCAAAGCCTGGTGGAAAAACAGAGATGATAGCTCCATTTTTGTGAAAACTCGTTATATATTGAGTTGATATCGTTTTTATCCCAAACAATTACATGTATATGACAGTTAAATGACCATGTCCCTCAAAGAATATGTTACCACTGAACGATGTGATGATCAATATAGCGGCAAGTGTAGTATAATTACTGATGATGTCCGAGTGTAATTTAAAGGGGCAGTAGCACGTTTTTTCGTTCAAATAAGTTGATGACATGGATTTGAAAAATAATTTCACCAATAGTAAAACATCCTTCTCTCTTCAGAAAATAAAGTTTAAAATGAGTGTTGATGTTTCGGTAAAGCCATGGGCATCGTTTTTGTAATAGAAAAGAATAAATTGTGTTCACAATAAAATGGCCGCCATGCATTTTTTGCTTTATACGCAGCATAGTGTTTACCACTACAGATAATTGGTGTGTTTGATAAGATGTTGTACCCTCTAAAGTTAATTTAAATGACATAAACTATCATTATAAATGGGAAATATGAAAAAATAAATTTTGCAAAAAAACGTGCTATATTGCCCCTTTAAAGGTCTATCCATTGTGATGTTGGGGGTCACATATTGCAAACGTTATAAATGGTGTAACTGTGTCGAGAAGTACCGACTGTTACCGGAAACAACCGTTTTGATGATAATGGACCTGGTATATTGATGATATCAAGGTAGTGATTTCTGATCGAAAACCGGACAATGCATCACGATTGTCGCGCGCCAATGAGTCAAACGTAATTTTTGAATCTTATCTATAACAGACAAAATGACAAATTTGGGTTGATCATGTTTAATAGGTCATATAACTACTGTGCTGAATGGGACGTGCAGTTTTGGTTTCTACAATAAAGTGAAACAAGCACCATTGAATTCACAATTGTATAATAAACCAACTAAGGTGATCGGGTACTTTCTTTTGCCTCGCAGTTTATATTAAACATCAAGGCAATGCCCTCATACAGTCAATAACAAGATGATGTAACAAGAGACAGTTTCATAACAACCGTTTTTCTTAATGTGTCGAGGCTACCGCCCCTATATCGTCATATTCCATTAAGTAGAAGCCTACAAAGAGAGTTTTTTCTTCATCGATTAAACGTTATATCTAATTCAATGCTCCATCGCACTTGTTCACAAAGCTCATCCAAACTTTGATCAATATGGTCTTGTTATAACACAGTTAATTTCCAAATCAATAGTGTCTCTTTGTAACATTAAATGGACTATTAAGTTGTCTTCTTTTACAGAATTATAGACCGTTTTGATTAATGTTTGTAAATAACACTCAATGATCGTTTCCGAATCGACATAATTATTACGATTTACGTGCCAGATTGACAACCGAATAGTCCTTAAACGATGTATCCAGTCTGCAAAAACATGATAATTAAGAAGTACTGTATTTATCTCTATTTACCTATTTATCTTTTATACATTTATTTCTGGGTCGATAATATCAGGCCAAAACGTTTGGAGCAGGTTTTTTGGTTTAAAACCTCAGCATCAATTTAAAGATGTTGTAACTCGTTTTTCGTTTTTTTTTTTTAAATTCCCAACACCATCTTCAAAATATCTTTGTAAATTTGATAACTTAAATCTGTACAATACACCGAGGGGCAAAATAAACGATACCACATTTCCAACAGACTGAGAGTCAAGCATCAACTATTTTAGCCGGATAAAGTTGATTTTGAATGATTCTGATGAGGATATTCCCCGTAAAGAGATCTACAAAATTTAATTTATGAGAATATGATACTTATATTTTATATCTGACATGCATAATGATGTTACTCGATTTTTATTGTAAACTAGTAATTATGATATATTTGGCGATTGGGGATGAATATGCAAACTGAGTTAATTTATTTGCACTGTTAAAAGCATAATATTATATGGTGAGTCGAAACATATCAAAGCCTAATAAATGTTACGAAACACAATGGATGGACCTTTAACAATATGAATGTTTCATATGTACTTGATTAACTGCATTATTTGTAAACAGACTGTAGGTGTGTTTTGATTCGTGAAGACTCACGATCGAAAGTCATGTACACCAATGGGCAAAAGAAACGATGGCATACAAAATACAAGATATTTCAATCCACGGGCAATAGTACATACAACTGAAATGGAGCTACATCATGTTTCAGAAGCCAACTAAACTAAATCTGAAATTTTAAAACATTAAAACTGTTTATATTTCTGAGAAACATACGTTTAAAGAAATCCTCGTTTTCAAATATCCTTAACTAGACTAGATAGGACAATGAAACCTGGCTTTTATGTTTTATGAGGTCCTACAGTGATGTTGCGTCAATAAATTTAAATCCAAGAAGAAACATTATGTCGATAACATCTTATACTAACATAATTTTCATGTTTCATAAAGTTTTACCTTAAATGATAAACAATTTGCCCTGAAAAACTTTGAAATACAATACCTGGCAAAAACCTAGTCATCAAAGCTGAAAACTCATAGACTTAACCTTTGGAAGATGAATTTTCATAAATACAGAAGAAATCCTTTTTACTTATAGTACACAGCATGGAATCATCTCTGCTATACAAACCGTTATTACCTTTTATCTTTCAGTCGATTAGTTTTTTCTGACTTTTTTGTTTAAATAACTGCAGTTTTCTTTATTATCATCCACATATAATATGGAAATTATGGATATGTAGCTGAAATGATTTCTCAACTTGTAGATATCCTTTGTAAGAAATTCGGCAAATAAGCAAGTAATGAAAATTAGTTTTGCAACGGCTAATTAACATTCAAGTCTGTTGGAATTTCAGGTTTGATGACTCACTTTTGGCCGGCTATACTGTAGCAATTTTAGCACTCCATGTTTGTTTGAACAAATATAAAATATAAGTATCATATTCTCATAAATGAAATTTTGTAGATCTCTTAACGAGGTTTATCCTCATCAGAATAATTTAAAATCAACTTTATCCGGCTAAAAATGTGATGCTTGACTCTGTTGAAAATGTGGTACCGTTTATTTTTCCCCTCGGTGTATTGTACAGATTTAAGTTATCAAATTTACAAAGGTATTTTGAAGATGGTGTTGTGAATTTAAAAAAAGAAAAGAAAAATGAGCTACAACACCTTTAAATTGACGCTGAGGTTCTAAACAAAAAACCTGCTCCAAACGTTTTGGCCTGATATTATCGACCCAGAAATAAATGTATAAAAGAGATAAATACAGTACTTCTTAATTATCATGTTTTTGCAGACTTGATACACCGTTTAAAGACCATTCGTTTGTCAATCTGGCACATAAATCGTAATAATTATGTCGATTCGGAAACGATCATTGAGTGTTATTTACAAACATTAATCAAAACGGTCTATAATTCTGTAAAAGAAGACAACTTAATAGTCCATTTAATGTAACAAAGAGACAATATTGATTTGGAAATTAACTGTGTTATAACAAGACCATATTGATCAGTGATTGGATGAGCTTTGTGAACAAGTGCGATGGAGCATTGAATTAGATATAACGTTTAATCGATGAAGAAAAAACTATCTTTGTAGGATTCTACTTAATGGAAAATGACGATATAGGGGCGGTAGCCTCGACACATTAAGAAAAACGGTTGTTATGAAACTGTCTCTTGTTACATCATCTTGTTATTGACTGTATGAGGGCATTGCCTTGATATTTAATATAAACTGCCGTGCAAAAGAAGTACTCGATCACCTTAGTTGGTTTATTATACAATTGTGAATTCAATGGTGCTTGTTTTACTTAATGTTACTATCTTTATTGACAAAATACGGAGTATCAGCGATAATATATTTCATAACACATATCATTTAGAATATTAACAAATGACTAACAATCATATTAATTCCCATTTTCTACCCACACCCTTCAGATTCAAGCATGTCCTACTGTGAGGAATTTCTCGGCTAGAAATGGAGGGTTCTGATTGATTGCAATTGAACTAGTTTTACAGTCATTGTAAAGATGACATTTTCCCATGCTATTTCATAATGCTATTTTTGGAAAGAAACATTAAAGTTAAACGTTTTCTTATTGAAAATATTTTCCTCGAAATACGCTATTTGATTTTGGGAAAACAATTAAAGGGGCAGTAGCACGTTTTTTTTGCTGAAATAAGTCGATCAAATGAATTTGAAAAATAATGTCATCAACAGTAAAATACCCTTTCCTCTTCAGAAAATCAAGTTAAAAAATGAGTTTACATGGTTCTGAAAAGACATGGGAATCGTTTTTGTCATTCGAAATAATACAATGTGTTCACAATAAAATGGCCGCCATGCAATTTTTGCTTTATACGCAACACTGTTTTTACCACTATGGATAATTGGTTTGTGTAATAAAATGGTTTAACCTCTAAACTAAATATAAATGTCATAAGCCATCATTTAAAATGGGAAATTTGAAAAATAAAATTTGCAAAAAACGTGCTACTGCCCCTTTAACCACAAACATAATGATAAATGGCGAAGAGCAAACAGAGACAAAACACGAAAATATTTTATTTGTGTTATTCACGTAAGACATATTCGAAGGACATGCTTAATAAGCAAGATAATTTTCAGTCCAAGGTTTGAAATAGCTCGTTATACGATGCAGCCGATGCAAAATGTGATTTCATTGGATAAAAAGCACGGATATTATCATCCTCGATAATCCAGCGCTATTGTTCCGATAAATCTACACACAAGCGCTGGAAAACAGTAAGGGTACTTATCCTTAACCTAGTTACCTCCCTTCGCAATGACTCAGCGAAACGCTTGCTTTCTAACAACCAATGAGATCACTTGAAATCAAGGGTGAAATAACAAGCACTCTCGTGTCAGGATCTTGGCTTTCGCAGATGATTGGGAACGCCTGGTAGCACAGGGATTTTAATCATTTACCTCCAGCCGTTTTGATGGACATAAATACACCCTTCTTCTCGTACAGACTTCTTAAAACTTTCTTTTGAGTTTCTGTCAGGTTTTCTACGCTGAATTTGTTACAAACTTTATCGTAATCGAGTGAGTCGGCCGCTGCCATGTTTGTTTCTATAAACAACGGTAGTGATGCGTTTTGATTGGTCGAGTTGTTTACGCAGATAGTGTCTGCGTTTCGTTTCTGATTGGATAACATGGACCCAAGAGGAGGTAACTAGGCTAGGGATAAATACCCTTACTGTTTTCCAGCGCTTGTGTGTAGATTTATCGGAACAATAGCGCTGGATTATCGAGGATGGGATATTATACAGTCTGATTAAAATCGACCTTGTTCCGAGGAATAAAATTTGAAAAATAATATATCTACCGGGATACGAACAGGTTCTGTAGATTCTCGCCACAAGGTCTGAGAACATCCCGTATAGGTGTGTGTTGCGAACCAGTTTAGCGCAGCCAAAGTCCAGTCAAATAGCTGACCAATCACATCATAGTATTTAAACTGTCGCTGTTTTGAAAGCATTCGGAACAGACAAAAGGATAGCTGTTTGGAGTTATCTGCCCCTAGCTTCTCGCACCGAAAGCATTTGTTGGGCATCTTTTGATTGGCTACCTGAATTGCGCTCGAACACGCGAGTCTACGGGCTGTTTTCAGACGGTTTGGCGTGGAACCTACGACTGATATGAGTTCGTATCCCGGTAGATGCACTATTTTGCAATGTTCATTCCACGGAAAACCGTCGATTTTAATCAGACTGGGATATTATATGTAAATATCCCTTTTTATCGCTAGGAGATTTTGTTAGAAACGATAAATTCGCCATAGTATAACAAAGGTTAACATCGACAATCTAAAGGGAGTAGTTGGAATAGAATGATGAATTCTGGGCCATGTTCAAGAGAGGTTTTAAAGTAATCGCTCTACCTTTCTTGAACGCGATTGCTCAATGTAGCGTTACGTAGCAAGGCGAGCTAACCTCGAGGAATCGCACCGTGTCGGATAGTAATAAGTTTCACTACGTTACACATATATGTGTAACATAGTGTAACTAATAACTATCTGATTTTAATGAGACTGACATGTCCACAACGTGGTTTTGTCAATCTCATTAAAATCAGATAGATGTCCACAACGTGATATTACTCTTAAACTGAATGAAGTACTATACTGAATAAAGTGCACATAAAATCTCATTACGTTCACAGCTATTATTACAGGTATTTTAGGCGGTGACCCCTGTGATCCATATTTGGGGTCACACGGTCACCAAATCTACAATTTAGAATCCCTATTGGCCAAAGAGTCTTTTCAGCTTTCTAGGGCTTTTGGGACTAGACAAAAAGATGAAAATAGCTTTTAAGGGTCACCAAATCTACAATTTAGAATCCCCTTCAGTCAAGGAGTCTGTACATAAAATTTCAGCTCTCTGGGGTCATTGGTTCTGGAAAAGAAAGTCGAAAAAGCGAAAAGTTTACGGACGGACGGACGCCATCCCATGCCATAAGCCCATCGGGCCTTTCATACCTGATGAGCTAAAAAGTTGCAAAATTAAGTACAATATACGGTATTATTATATTCCGTGTTTTCATTTCACGTATTGCAAAAAAAAACAATATGGACTACCTTGACCCTCGTGTTTAAATCAAAGATAGATGCATTCCTGGGTGTTCATTTTGTTGTCCTTCATCTTCAATAACATTTCTTTTCATATATTTAAAGGGGCTGTATAACGTTTTTTTTAAAATTTGTTCATATTTCCAATTTATAATGATAGTTTAAATTTACTTAAGAGGGTAAAACATTTGATTACACAAACCAATTGTCCGTAGTGGTAATAACGGTGGTGCGTATAAAGCAAAGAATTGCATGGCGGCCATTTTATTGTGAACACATTTTATTATTTCGAATTACAAAAAACTTTCCCATGGCTGTACTGAGCCATGTACACTCATTTTGAATTTGATTTTCAGAATAGATAATGGTGTACAGTTTTACTGTTGGTGAAATTATTTTTCAAATACATTTCATTGACTTATTTGAGCGAGAAAACATGCTACTGCCCAAGGAATTAGATGTATATTACGTCTTTGTACTCTCCCTTTGAAAAAATTTCTGTTGTTCATATGGCTAAAAATAATACACTAGGCTATATTGGGGTGAAAATTAAAACTTTGTGTTTTGTTAGAAATCTACAATTCATAACCAATTGAGCAAGGCATCTGCGCACACAATTCCAGCTTTGTTTTCGGTCGTCTTTATTGTGGGCCACGGAGTTGCATAATCTACTATTTTTGTATAACCCACGTCAGCAAATACGTCTTTAGCTTTAAATAGGTTTAGTTAAGAAACGATAACAAGGCCATGACACCCCTGTGTCCATTTTTGGGGGGACGACAGAGTATAAACTCTTTTTTTAAAAACCTTTTCTGGATGATATTACTAACAAACCGAAAACCACTAACCGCGATGTGCCTGCTATTATCGAACCAAAAATAATTATGTATCAACTGGATAAAAACATTACTTCTCAATTATCATGTTTTTGCCGGAAAACATGCAGTTTAACCACTATTTGTTTGTCAGTCTGGTCTTTCCCCATAATTCGCAATAATTATGCCGATGCGGAAACGATACTTGCGGGTTATTTACTGACATTAATCAAACCGATCCAGATTTCTTTACAATTAATGGCCCATTTAATGCAATCGGGAAGTGGTATTGATTTGGAAATTAACCTTGTAGTAACAGTTCATATTGATTTGGTTGGCTTCTAGCTGTTATGGAACATCGAATTACGCAGACTGATCATTCGGTTAAAAACGTTTGTTTAAATGATACTATAGTATTTGGCTTTTATAAATATATACATCGAATTTATGTAGATGGTAGTTGATTGCTTAAGATTTTCCTTCATAATATTAGTTAAGTATGAAGAACAATGGATACACAACTTCTTTATTCTAAATAGTCGACCTCTCGACATAGACATTATCTTACACTCCATCAAAGGCTGAGGTCTTATACATAATTTTGAATCACGTTAATCACACCCTGCCAATCCATCATGTGAATGTTCAACAAGTTAAAATCCGTTTCCCATCCCCGAATTATTCAAAAGTGTTCACAACCGATGGTCGCTATAGCAGTTTTCGTTTTATACATGACACCGTAGGAAAGCGACATCATACGACCAATAATGGGGTCATGTAATGGTGATGATGGTGTGTGTTAAAACACGTGTTAAACGTCTTCTAAATTATAGTGATTGTAGTTTGCATTATGTATTTTGTTGATTTTATGAAGATACCGATTTGTACAACAGTGTCCCAGTTGTATTCTAGTTTAATGGACTGTTACGCTAAGACATACTATATAAATGGTAACAAGATGTGTTTGTTAAACACGGATGCCCCGGATGCCCCAAAGTTATGGCAACTGTTAAAGTTTTCTGAAGATGATGTCCACTGCGGCAAGGTCAAGGTCAAGGTCAAGGTCACAAGGTCAAATATGATGACCTCATGTGAAAGTTCTCATCACAAGGTATCCACATGCCAAGTATTAAAGCCCTAGCTCTGAGCAATCCAAAGTTATGGCCAAGGTTAAAGTTTTCTGAAAATGTCCACTGCAGCAAGGTCAAGGTCACAAGATCAAATATGAAGACCTCATGTGAAAGGTCTCATCACAAGGTATCCACATGCCAAGTATGAAAGCCCTAGCTCTGATCAATCCGAAGTTAAGGCCAAGGTTAAAGTTTTCTGAAAATGTCCACTGCAGCAAGGTCAAGGTTACAAGGTCAAATATGATGACTACATCTGAAAGGTCTCATCACAAGGTATGCACATGCCAAGTATGAAAGCCCTAGCTCTGATCAATCCGAAGTTATGGCCAAGGTTAAAGTTTTTGTGGACAAACACACAGACAGACAGACAAACAATATACCCCTGAATCAATAAAAACTGTAAAAACGTGCTACAGTGCCTTTAAAATAAATTTAAAGTAAAGATGCAATGATTATTTTCCATCTTGAAATGACATCCCAAAATAAATCAAATAATTTCAACATGCGAGCATTAATCATTCAAATGACAGTTCATCAACATTTGAAAAGTGTCTGAAGATCGTCAGGTTTGGATCTCTAGGTGAGGTGAGGTGAGGTGAGGTGAGGTGAGGTGAGGTGAGGTGAGTTTAACGCTGATTTCAAGAGTATTTCACTTATATTGCGCCTGCTAGTATTATGGCAGGGACAAAGCCTGCAACGCCATGTGGCTATGCATTGCGGTGAAACCTGCAAGCATCAGCTGGAACTAGCAAAACATGGGTGGTTCTACGCTGAAATTCAGTGTAGCATTGCAGATAAACCTTACTGCATGTAGAACAGTTCTCTACTGCAGACAATGTTGCTGTAACCCTATCGGGATTCGAACCGCGGACCTCTTGATCCGAAGCCGAAAGCGCCAACCACTGCACTATCCCGCCCCTTGAATCTCTGGGAAGAATAGGATTGATTTGAGAGGAAGTGGCTCAGGTGAGTCATTGGATATTTGTTTTACATATGAAACATGAAAAAACAATAGAGGTCTTAAGTTCTGGTTATATTTATTAAAAATTCGTTGGCAACAACAATTAAGACATCACAGATGAAGGTGCAACTATCGATGTAGTTATAAAATACTGGACGGAACAAATTGGATGCCTAGCGTATCAAAACCAATACTCTAAACACAGCTAAAAGCAGCTAAATGTATATAAACATAAATAAATAGAATAGTTATATACAAGAATCAAATAAGTAACAATTCATCATAAGTTTGTTCAAACTTAATAATTTTCAGGCTTGATGCTTCTCTAATTAATCTACTAAAATTATTTTGTTTATATAAATTTTGTCGTCTCAATTTACTATATACATTATCCATCATGATTTTTCCAATAATATAAATATTCTGAAACAATAAAGCAAAAGTAGCCAAGCAGTATAACTAAGAAAGATTTGCATCTATAACCTACAAACTAAATTAGGCACTAAGTTGGCATATTTTCGGAGCCATTGTATATCACACTCGTTCACTTACATTCTGAGGCAAATGGCATATACATTATGTTCATTAAAGGAGGACAATGCGGGATAATGAGCCCGCTGATGGCGAACGTGTTGCGTGCTGGTGACATGGTCACGTGACTCGGACTGGGCGCAGACCCAGCGATGTGGTCATGTTTTTGACAGGGGATTCCCCCTTTTCACAGGCGATCGTTGATTGGCTGTTTCATTCTCGTTCTTGTTTTGGACCCCGCCATCGCTCACTACAACGATTTCATGGTCCATGACCAGGTTCGAGACAACACAGCTTACAGACAGCAATCCCACAGACGATTTAATTGTGTTGCAGAGGTTTGGACGTCTTGGACAAACGATTTTACTGGAAATCCGGGATCGATTCCTTGATCCCCAAGGGCACTACACTGGGTTTATCGGACTTTAGATGTGTAGATGTTTGGGGGGAAAACGATTACAATAAAAAAAAAATGCTAACATGTATTACTATTAATTCATTTGGTATTCTTCATAAAGCAAAACTATTTTCGTAAGGAATGACAGATATTTAATTTAAGAAACCATTGTAGTAAAATATATGTAAAAGATGTATATTAACTCATAAAACATGTTAAACAAGTTTTGTAGGTAACAACTTCAATATTGTAAAAAAAAAAAACCCAGCATTTTTCATGTCACTCAGTCACATGTCACATCATACATACTGGACAAAACAGTGGCATTTTGAAATTATTCCATAGTGATATATTTATTGATAGTGATGTTTTAATCCTGAAATATATAAACCCCAACTTGGACATATAAATATACTCTGTCAATGTCAATAAATATACAAATTTGTTTTGACATAGATTATCCCGACAATGTTGAATACATGTTTTATAAATGTATTGCTAAACAGTCATTGAATTGTTAATACTGTTCACATAAACCTTCTTATAACAAATTAAATGTACAATATATTGACATGCAAGTCGTGTGTCATTTATCTAGTCAGTAGTGTATACAACGTGCAGAGAAACTTTGCAATCGACAAATTGTCTAGCCAGACTGGAGACAATTGCAATGCGATTTGGCAATAGAAAGCTTACATATAATGCTTTGAAGTTTCATCCCCAGGGTTCTACTTGAATCTATGTACAAATAACAGTGTTCAATACACATTGTCTGTTATGTCAGCAGCATTTCCTGTATATTAGCGGTTGTCGTCTCCACTGACACTACCAAATACCACAATTATGTAACGTCGCAGATTGTGATCACATCATTACACGGAGCCAGATACCTTTCAATTAGCATTCAATTAGCATTGCTATGTCCCTGTAATGAAGTCTTTTGGTGATATTTTCATTTCTACCACATTTTAAATATTTGATTTTTTATAAGTTACGCATAGGGCAAACTGAAAGAAGTCACCAGCTGTAGAAGTCGCCCGCACTTCGGAGACTTTTCACTTCCAGCTGACGCTATAATATCTGCAATAAATGCAAACTGTTTGTTTCCATATGTTCCTTTTTAATATGTTTTATTTGTATTTTATTTTTATGAATTATTGATAGTTTGATATATTTTGTTTTATCAAAACTAGCAATTGCGTGAGGTTCAATTAACGGTTTCATGAAATAATTTGGACACTATTACATTTTCTTTGTAACCACTTGTAAAGTTTTAAATGGCCGCGGAAAAAATATGGAAATATGTAGAAATATTACATTATCACATATGACAACAACATTAAGTTAATTAATTATCAGTTTAGCGCTCACATCGTTTATGCAGCAGCATACCTGCGAAAATGATTGCGACATCATTTATTCTAACAAAGTTTGCGGCAGTTGCTGAATTACTCTCAATAAATGACAAATTACTTCAAGCAGTTTAACTAGGGATAATGTATTGTTCCTGGACTATTATCCATGTGTTTAAGGATATAAAGAATCAGTTTGGTGAATAGTTTAAACCACTGACGCATGCCAGAACATTTGGGTTGTAGGGTCCGAAGGAAGGTCAATCTTGTCCGAACTGATATACGCAACTTTAACCGTTTTTATTTTCGGTTAATCTAAAGCAATTCTGAAATATCTATGTAAAATCGAGTAAAATACTTTCTATCCAATATTTTGATTTGCTGAAATTGACATTTTAAAGATTATTATACAGTCTTTCATAATATTTGAATCGGATCAGTGTCCAAGCTTCGGTCAGTTTGCGCTACTCTAACCTTTTATGTCTGAAACCTCTTATGAGTGAAATAGGTTTAATGTAGTTAAATATCAGATAAGCGAACCAATTTGATATAATTCTTTTATTTTGCGATACACATATGAGTTTGATATCAATAATAGAAAATGGGAAATGGTCTGAATTGTAATAAATATAAGCTCATATCAGTATATCACTATATCCACATTGGAACTTGGTTCATTATGGGCTAATTATTATTATTATGAACACAACGCAAAAAGGTAAAAAACGCTATTATTACGAGCTCGAATTATAGACACTCCGTTTCACCGTTGAGTAAAGCGAGAGAGGGGTCAGACGCGAGAAGATTAGGAGCGCGTAGGATTGCGCAGACAAAACTACGCTGAGTAGAGAGAACGCTAATTGAGATTTCCGGCTCGGCACGCTGTGGTGGTAATTACTCGTGGATCGTTTTAATTATCCCGCACAGACCCCCTTTAACAGGACCAAGATTTTCAGCATTCAAGTCTAAGTGCTGAGAGAGATTTGAATATTTAGACACTGTTGACTGAAGTTTTGTGAACCAATGGTTTCTGGAAATGACAAATATTAAGTATCAACAAGAATATATTAATATATTTCACAGCCAGGATATTGTTCCATTAACCAACCTTAGCCCTAAGATTAACCTTACTAAATGTTAAATGATGGTCTGATGGATTTTCGGGCTAAGATAGATTTGTGTCTCCTGGGGTTCCTTTCACAAAGCAAATTTAACTACCGGGTAAGTCTCATTCTGTTACATTACACTAAGGTAGCCATAGTGACTTACAATCATCTAAGTGCTTTGTGACTGGAGGCCCTGACATTAAAAACTTGTGTCAGTTTTATAGAGGATATTAAACAACCTTCCATGAATTATTTTATTTATACCTCATTTGAATGATTTGGTCTCAAACTGAGTACAATACCAATCATTCATGAGTTTAATTCAATTGGTATTAAATTGGAAGGAGGTTTAGTATTCTGTTTATACTAGCCCACATTAATCAAGCGAATTGAGGATATTGTTTCATGAAACTAAGATTCTGGTAACGATTGTGACATAATACATCGTCATATCATCGTATAAATATTTCACTGCAGTATCTTCCTTTGGCGAAATATATATCAGAAATATTCAAGGACAAGCAACTCAAAGGGTGATGTCCGCATCTTGTCTAAATGTCCACAATGAGATGTTTTTGACAGTGTCTATTTTGTTGTTGTTTGTATTTCATCACGGTGCCCACGCCATAACCACTTTGTTGAAGGCCACAAACACCCCTTTATTTGGTTTACTGAAATGAAATACATAAATAATCAGAAAAGGTCAAAATTTGAAATAGAAATTTTTACCACTTAAATTTTCTTTAGTTCAGTCTGATTAAAATCTACCCTTTTCCGAGGAATAATAGTTGTAAAATAGTGTATCTACCGGGATAAGATCGGTCAATGGTTTCCTCGCCAAACCAGCTCATAACAGCCTATAGGCTCGCATGTTCTCATACTCTTCAGGTAACCAATTACAGAACGTCTAATTAAAGCTTTTGGCATGAGAAGCTAGGGGCAAGTAACTCCCAACAGGCATACTTTTGTCGGTTTCCGTAAGATGAGGAACGTGTCAACGAATGATTCAGAATGCTTTCTAAACAGACCGCTAAAAACCATGATCATCAACAGTGACTGGGTCTTGTCAACAGTAAACTAATACACTTAATTTTTCCAAAAAATATTTCAAACTAAAATAAGCCGAGAAATTGCATTAATTAGTAAAGGTGTTTTCCAGTCTAAAATAGATCCAGTCTATTATTTTCAAGCGCAAATCATTATGGTCTAGCTCACACACAGTAAACAAAGACACGAAAGAATAACAAAAATTATGAGCAATGAAAGAAATCGAAATATATAATTTTTTGGCGATTATTTATTTACCATTTCATTTAATTATGAATTTGCTACAGATATTGGAATAATTGTTTTACCCAAGTAGGTATTTTTCTTGAATTTTATAATTAATGGATAGTAAAAATTTGTCATAATTTGCTGGTCTTATCTCAATAAAAATAGAGCCATGGGCTCTGTAGCTCATCACGGTTTTATTGATTTATTATCAAAGGTTGAATATCTAAGTTATCTCAAGTAATATATTGTTAACAAGCAAAATAATATTGATTTTAGATCATGACCCCTGTGACCCACATTTTGAGTCACAGGGTCACTAATCCAACAATTAAGAATCACCTTTGACCAAAGAATCTCTACACAACATTTCACCTCTCTAGAGCTTTACATATAAACTGGAGAAGAAGATGAAAATAGGTTTTTGGGTCATGACCCAAGACCTAGATTGGGGTCACAGGGTCACAAAATCTACAATTTAAAATCCCCATTGGCCAAAGAGTCTGCACACAACTTTTCAGCTCTCTAGACCTTTAGGAACTGGAGAAGAAGATGAAAATAGGTTTTTAAGGATGTGACCCCTGTGACCCCATTTGGGGTCATGGGGTCACGAAATCTACAATTTAGAATCCCCATTAGCCAAGGAGTCTGAACACCACTTTTCAGCTCTCTAGACCATTTCGAACTGGAGAAGAAGATGAAAATAGGTTTTTAAGGATGTGACCCCTGTGACCCCATTTGGGGTCACGGGGTCATGAAATCTACAATTAAGAATCCCCATTGACAAAGGAGTCTGCACACAACATTTCAGCTCTCTAGACCTTTTGGAACTGGAGAAGAAGATGAAAATAGGTTTTTAAGGATGTGACCCCTGTGACCCGTTTTGGGGTCATGGGGTCACGAAATCTACAATTTAGAATCCCCATTAGCCAAGGAGTCTGCACACAACTTTTCAGCTCTCTAAACCTTTCGGAACTGGAGAAGAAGATGAAAAAAAGTTTTTAAGGATGTAACCCCTGTGACCCCATTTGGGGTCATGGGGTCACAAAGTCTACAATTTAGAATCCACATTGGCCAAGGAGTCTGCACACAACATTTCAGCTCTCTAGACCTTTTGGAACTGGAGAAGAAGATGAAAATAGGTTTTTAAGGATGTGACCCCTGTGACCCCATTTGGTGTCATGGGGTCACGAAATCTACAATTTAGAATCCCCATTAGCCAAGGAGTCTGCACACAAAATTTCAGCTCTCTAGACCTTTTGGAACTGGAGAAGAAGATGAAAATAGGGTTTTTAAGGATGTGACCCCTATGACCCCATTTGGGGTCATGGGGTCACGAAATCTACAATTTAGAATCCACATTGGCCAAGGAGTCTGCACACAACATTTCAGCTCTCTAGACCTTTTGGAACTTGAGAAGAAGATGAAAATAGGTTTTTAAGGATGTGACCCCTGTGACCCCATTTGGGGTCATGGGGTCACGAAATCTACAATTTAGAATCCCCATTAGCCAAGGAGTCTGCACACAACTTTTCAGCTCTCTAGACCTTTTGGAACTGGAGAAGAAGATGAAAATAGGTTTTTAAGGATGTGACCCCTGTGACCCCATTTGGGGTCATGGGGTCACGAAATCTACAATTTAGAATCCCCATTAGCCAAGGAGTCTGCACACAACTTTTCAGCTCTCTAGACCTTTTGGAACTAGAGAAGAAGATGAAAATAGGTTTTTAAGGTTGTGACCCCTGTGACCCCATTTGGGGTCATGGGGTCACGAAATCTACAATTTAGAATCCCCATTAGCCAAGGAGTCTGCACATAAAATTTCAGCTCTGTGGAGTTATTGGTTCTGGAGAAGAAGTCGAAAAAGCGAAAAGTTTACGGACGGATGGACGGACGGACGGACGGACGCCGGACGCCATGCCATGCCATAAGCCCATCGGGTCTTTCAGGCCTGATGAGCTAAAAAGTACATTAAACAGGCAATAACTTGTATATTCTCATGACATTTAGAAACATTGTTTGTAAAGCAATCTTCACATTCAGTAATGTATGACAAGAGGAACTTGCAAGAGAGACACGTGCAGCATATGGGTTGTTATGGCGACTTGCGCTAGAGACGAGCCTTCACGCTTCGGAAGCGCTAACTGTTTGTGTAGTACGTTTTACGCAAAAAAGGGGATTCTGTTTATATGACGTCAGATACACTTAGCGTGCGTTACTCGAAGTGGTACTTCTCTTTGAAACCAAATTGCATTACATTGTCGTGATATGAAAGTTATTTAACATATGCCATGTTGTAGATAAAAGATTTCTCTGGCGATTGACGTTATAAGTATATTTTCCAAAAATTATTTTTAATTTGAAACACTAACATCCTTGATGGCTCTTTAATGGTTTTTAGACCTTGTGGAGAGCAATTATGCTAGAGAACCTGTTCGTATCCCGGTAGATGCATTATTTTGCAAATTTTATTCCTTGAAACAATATGTCGATTATTAATCAAACTGTTCTTTAGTTTTGCCTTTTTAAAATGTTGCATGTAAAGGAATTGAACAAAAATATTGCAACCTGTATACTTGCTAAATGCATATACAAAATTTAAAGACTTTGTTATCATAATTATATTTATTATTGATTACCATTTGAAATAGCGAATCCCCTCGAAAGTTCCATCATGTTTGCCCTCTGCAAAAGACAACACATTTTTAGAAACCATAAATGTAACTCTTTGTATATATAAGTTTCCAAACAATAATCTCAAAGATTTTAGAATTTAAACATTTTACAGAAATAACAAAGTAACAATGTGTTGGTAAAACGCCTGAAAATCATATTAAGATATTTCGTAAATGTTCTCTCTGATGTATATTTGCCTTAACCTTTAAAATTGTCCCCAACAAAGACTTGAATGCCAGAACCACTTTTAGAGTATTTTCGCATTTTTTCAAACACTATTGATATAGATAAAGAATCATATCCTTCTTTTCTTTGTTCTTCAGTATAATAAAAGACTGAAAACTAAACCTACCTACTAAATAGAAACTTGTGTTGGTTCAAATAAAATAATCAGAACAACAAAATAATTGACATTAAATAAGATTGAATTTTCACACAAGAACACATTGCAGCATCAAAAAGTCATTTTTAAATCATTGAATCATACCTTCTTTATCTAGCTCAACCCCCAGATATACATCCCCTCGGCCGGGCAGGTGACCGATGAACTTGACCATCCCCTGGCTCAGTTTGCCTCCCTGACGTGAGAACTTGATGACATCCTCTGGTTTCATGTCTGCCGGACTTCGAGGGGCGAACGGTCGCATTCCTTGGGTTAGAGAACTGAAACAGGACATTGAGAGTTGAAGAATTGTAGCAGCTGGTATTATGTGAATGAGACAGCTATTGAGGTTTTAACGTTCCATGTCTTCTAGGGGGAGCAGGAAATGAAGATGATATCCAAACCCATGGTTACATTCGTATAAACAATGTTTTATGTAGCTCAGTTGGTAGAATGTCTGCTCATAACCCGGAAGGTCGGGGTTCGATTCCAGGTTGCGTAAGACCAAAAGACGTTAATAGATGGGAGTTGTTGTTTCTTTGCTTAGCACTCAGCATTATAAGAACAGAACAATGCTTTAACTAGTGCTGTACAGTGGCTGCTGGGTGTAAAATGCAGACAATAAAGTGTTATACACGAGAAAAACAATATTGACTGAGGATGAAGCCTGAGTTCAATATCTTTTTATATAACAATAACATGACGTCATGAAACAATGGTTTGATTTCATCACATCTATTAGTTACTAAAGTCGGCTTTTGGTTGGTCTTTCAGCAAACACAATATGCTTTTCTTGTCTTGTGTCCAGCTCTCGACCAATCTAAGATAGCAGGGAAAATATGCTTGCATCATGATAATATTTATTTCTTAATTTTTATTAAACTTAAATTATTTTAGAATAATACATATTGAAATTTATTTACTCAAATCTATTGTCTCTCATTTTTAACACAGATGTATGGGAATAGATTATGAATTGATTGTGGCAATGACAAAGGTCATTTTATTAGTGCTTCAATTCAGAGATCTTTGTGATAAATCAGTTTGTAAGTCAGATAAAAAATGCACCTTCAGGTCTTATATTATATTCAAGAGAAAAGCCTCCTAGATCACTTCATACAAATGCTTCCATATTTGATCAAGCTAACGAGTAAAGTATGTTCCATACATAAAACATCATCGTATGGAGCAATGTTCGAAATAGCTGCTTGTTGTCAGCCAAATGATGGTTATTTTCAGATTACAGAAGTGGTCAGCAAGCCTGTCTGTGGAGTCTCTATGAAAGTAGTGCCAATATAACGCAGGGCCGGTTTAATTTTTAGAAGGACTGGGTTGATTTTTCAAAGCAAAATCTCTGATTGCGAATAGAGACGAAAACATTGAACATTGATATGGATTTGATTTAAGTGATCTCACCTGGACAAGGAAATGGGACTCCCAAGCATGCCCTTGTTGTGTTGAGTTGTGAGTGGTGTCGGCGTCACACTGCGGAACCCGGCCGAGCCTGGCGCCATCTGGGAGAGGCGTTCCGTACTAGCTGACACGCGCATCTGGGAGGCGGGGGTGGTTCGGGCGGGGCTCCCTGACGGGGTGCGTCTACCCGACCAATCACCTGCAAGGATAGGATTAGAGCCAATCAGAATTACTGTGCGACATAACGACACACTTTAAATTGTGTCCAGATTCAAATGGTCTAATTGTGTTTTGACTTGCGATTCATTCAGTAGCTCATGTTACTGGTGCTATATTAAATATATATAAGTAATTGTCATACATTTGATAGACATGACCATGAAATGTGATTTTTAAATTCTTTCTGAGGCAGGATGATTTGGAGTCGATTCAACACCACTTTCAAGTGTATTTCACTTGTATTGAGAGTAATATTGTAGGGAAAAAGCATGCTTCATCACTGTGGCTATGATTTGCTTTGAACTCTGCGAGCACAGACTGGAACTAGCGAACCTAGTGAAATTCAGTACAGCGTTGCACCCAAACCTTAATGCATGTAGAACAGCTCTATACAGCATACAAGGCCAAGGATCAAAATGTTTTGAGACTGTCTCTATTATGAACGTTTTATCTATTTAATAAGATGTTCACAGAACCTGTTAAACCCCAATTCACCTCACCTGTCATATTGAAAGAACTCTTACTTTAGAACAAGTATGGACCTTCATAAATCAAAGACCTTCATCTTTTTTATATTGATTATGAAAAATATTATCATGCTCATTTGGATCATTCAAAAAGAAGTTTCAGTGTGATCCTTTCTTAAACAAACAGTAAATTATATGGGGAAAAGAGTGTAAATTTAAATTTGCTTCGATTATCTATTTTTAACGAGGAAAGTTTAATCGAACTGCATAGTAATAAACTATTTGAATGATAGTTAAATTGTACATAAGTAGGAATGCATAAATTAGTCAATGATGTGAAACTATCTCGGTGCACTGTCAATACAACACAAAATACACATACATGAGCAACAATATTCAACAAGCATCAACATCATTTATGCTCATGCTATTTTATATTTAAACAATAAATCTAACGAGACAATGAACTTGTGCAAATGTGTTTTACAGAACAAATGCACGATACAAACACTACAGAATCTATTGTTCATTTAAACATATTAATTTATTGTTACATCAAAAAATAATATCATTATTAACAGCATACATCAATACTTATAATTGACCCCCAAAATAAAGGAAATAAATAATAATGAAATAAATGAGAGCAAAGAAAATTTTACCAACATAAAAAGAAACTAATCAAAAGATAAGAAATTAAAACAAGATATCAAGGAATCAAATTGGATAATTAATAACCAACCAAACGTATTAGTAAATGTAAGGTTTAAGATAATAATAAGAATTTTTACAGATTAATTATAAAGAAATTTAAATGGAATAAAAACAACTCTATTTATTTTAAAAACTATGTTTTATCAAACAATCCATTTTGGTATAAACCAAAATTCTGAATATCATTATCATTTAAAGAGGTCTATGACAGTTGATAAATGATAATGTCCTCAAAAACCGTCTTAACCTCATAATACAGACTGACACCTATTTCAGTTACACTGTGTGATATGATAATCTTTTAAATAGGAAGCAAATTTTATATTCATGAAATTCAATGATTAAACATGTAAAAATACAAAAACTACAGGCATCTACACCAGGTGAGAGATCAATCAAAAATCATAAATACCAGGTAAAAGTAAACAAGGTAGAGACATTCTGCGCCAGGTATATCCAAGGTAGAAACGTAAATCTCATCTGTGTCCAGGGTTAAAGCCTTACTTAATCACTGCCGGGTTAGACGCCAGATTAAGATAAGAGTTGGCGATACCCTAGTGATAAGTCACACTTAGACACCAAACACTATTGGGTTCGTTTAGAGGGAGAAGGGGTGATATTAGGTCACATTGACATGGAATAATATACACTTTCATTGTAAGCACATTTTGTAGCTTTTAAAAAATGATTTATGGAAAATGGAAAAATAAAATAATTTTCAAATATTGTTAATGTTCATCAACTAAAGCTAAAAAATTATAAAATGTGATAATAATACTTTGGGTTGTCATAAGTAAAAAATTTAATTCAAACATTTTGTCACCAATTTTTAATACTCTGGGAGGAATAATAAAGGAAAAACCCTTAGGAAATAACTAAACTACAATTTTGTTTGCCCTCATTCATTCATCAATGAAATTGATCAGCTTTTGTATTTTGTATTTTGCATATATGCTATTTATATTAATGAGACTTTAATTGAGTAAATTTATCAAAAACTTCCAAACAAGTCACAAAAAATATTCTACAAAACCAGTACCAGACGGATATAAACAGACAATTACAGTTCCTTGGTTTTAGTGTTAGACATTCATGGTATTTAAATTGTTTATGATTCTGTGCTATTACAAAATTACAAAACTAAGGGCAGACAACTCTAATGAGCTTGCTACCTGACTGGTTTTGCAACCAGGAGACGAAAGAGTCTTTCAGGAATTCCACTAAGGCAGCGAAATAGAAACAAAGAAGAAATAAAACTGCGAGTGAAATAAAGTTGACAAGAAAAGATCTATAACTTTCAAAGTAAAACCATATGACTATAAAAGAATTCATACACTATGAGAGGTAAAACATCAGACCGATTCAAATTGACCGTTTTCCGAGGAATAAAATTTACAAAATAGTGCATCTACCAGGATACAAACTCATATCATTCGGAGGTTTCTTCGCCAAACCGTCTGATGACAGCTCGTAGGCTCGCATGTTCTTACGATATTCTGAGGTTACTAAGCCAATCACAGAACGTGCAACAAAAGCTTTCAGTGAGAGAAGCTAGGGGCCAGTAACTCCCAACAGTCATACTTTCGTCCGTTCCCGTAACATGAGGAACGTGTTAACGAATGATTCTGAATGCTTTCAAAACAGCGACGATTAAAAAACTATGGTTTGATATGTCTGCTATATGACTGGGTTTTGGCTGCACTAAACTGGCACAGAACACGCCGTGTATGGAGAGGAAGCTACAGAACATTAGATGCATTATTTTGAAAATATTATTCCTTGATGAAGGTCGAATTTGAATCAGACAACCAATAAAATTACTTAAAATTTAGCAGTTTTGGCAGGCCAGGATTAGAAGACCAATGAGAGATCATTAACTTTCAAATCATGACATTTCACAAGCTGACAATATACATTCAATAAATAGCAATAAAATCATTTCTGCTGCATGTGATGGATGCCAATTTGTTATTAAGAAAAAATTACAGATATTTGTACTTTACTAGATTTCCAAGAGTTGTACCTTACTATCATTGATTTATAAACTCAGTTTTTCCTTTAGTCATTCAATTCAGAAATAATGCATTCAACAACACTATAGATGATGTATGAATTAGTGTGGAACCATTCTGAGAGACTGATGTA
The DNA here is from genome assembly GCA_936450465.1 of Gibbula magus. Lineage (NCBI taxonomy): Eukaryota > Metazoa > Mollusca > Gastropoda > Trochida > Trochidae > Gibbula > Gibbula magus. The sequence continues at coordinate 66,392,115 of OW388293.1, read as the reverse complement.
CAGGAATCAAAGCTTATTAACAAAGAAATAGAAGGCAGAAATACTCGATAATATTGAGTGATGACTAAAAAAGATATCTAACATGTAGAAAGGCATTAGGATAATTCAAGGTAAAAGGTCAAAATCAAACCAAAAACTGATTGATAGAAATTATCAAATAAATCTAATTATAAGAATTATCTTATTAATATAACTCTTAACAAGCAAATAACTGATTAGATCAGGAATAAATCAAATCACAGATGAAACTAAAGACATACCTCTCGCATCTACAGACTTCGACCGTCGTCTCCTAGAACCAGAATGTTCCTCATCACTGAGAGAAGAAACAGAATCGACTGATTCCACGGACTGGCGCCGATGATGGCGGCGGTGTGACCTGGATGGTTTACGATCTATAACGTCACTGCTCAGAAGGATGTCCGTCGCTGTATCACTGATTTCTCCGTTTTCCTCAGTGTACGGCTTTCGTGGCATGTCATAATCTGGACATTAAAAAAGACATTTATAAATAGGTATTGCAGATTTATAAAAGACAACCTTAGAAATCTTTTTAATTTTTAAAAAAAAGTACAAATGTGTTAGAACTCATGTTTAGAAATTGAACAAATATGAAACACATACATTTTGAAAAGTTACTATTTTACTAATTTCTTAAAATTAAATCAATTATTGGCTTAGAAATGTAGAAACTGGCAGCTACTGTTGATTAAAAGCATTCTTTTCATTAATATCAAAAATAAAATGAAATGTTAGAGATAATATAAATCAAAATAGTGTAACATAAAACCATTTTTAAAAAAGCAGAGCAGTACAACATTTTTTTTTAGCAACAAGCAAAGCACAGGGATGACTTTCAAAACAGATAATACGAGATGAAATTCAAACAATAATTCTGTTTATAAATGAAATGAAAATGTAAAATCCACAAAGTCAGCCAAATAAGCTATTTTACATCATTAGTAAGCAGAAGCAAAATCAAGAGTTCAAACAAAAACAGTCAGAACATATAGATTAACAACATGAGTTAAACAAGCATATATTCCCTAAGTGAATTGGAGAATTTTCAGAGAGGGTTCATACAGCTCCTCTCTTGATGCAAAAGACTTCACTTAAAACAATGACCTCATTTAGTCAGAGGCTTTTTTGATTCGCCAATGTCATAATTCTCATCCAACTGAAGTCATCAGCAGATGACAGGTCAACTTCCCCCACAAGGTATCATAAACTTGCCCTAGTCTCTATCACTGGCTAATTCAAACTTAGCTAAATATAAATACACCTTTTCTGTGCCAGATATTTCTGAATGCACTCCAAAGTGAAGGTACAGCTACACAGAAAAGATAATAAAGAGTTACAGAACTACAGGGTAAAGTGTTTTCACTATTCAGTTATGTATTATTGCAGACAGCAGATGAACAACAAGCTTCCTACCAATTCTAAAACAGCAAATACAAGCATTAACAATCATTCTGATTAAAATCAACCCTGTTCTGAGGACTTAAATCTGCAAAATAATTCATATTGGGATACAAACTGGTTCTATAGATTCCTCGCCACAAGGTCTGAGGTCTACGAAACCGTGTTCTGTACAAGTTTAGCACAGACAAGGCCCAGTCAAATAGCTGACCAATCACATCATAGTTTTTAAATTTATTATTGCCCCAGCTTCTCGCATCGAAAGCTTTTGTTGGAGGTCTTGTGATTGGTTAACTGAATTGCATCTGAACATGCAAGCATACAGGCTGTTATCAGTCGGTTTTGCAAGAAAACCTCCAAAAGATATGAGTTTGTATCCCGATAAATGTACCACTTATATTCCTTGTCAGAGCTTATCCGAGGAGTCTACACCTATCAGAACCATTCACCGCCCAACCACTTCACACCTCAGCCACAATCACTGGCCTCTCCTTATACTCTCTATCACCATGTCTTCTGCATTTCACATCCAATCAACTGTTCTTGTATCTACAATAAAGGCAATTGGCAGTCTGATTAAAATCGACCTTGTTCCGAGGAATAAAATTTGCAAAATAATATATCTACCGGGATACGAACAGTTTCTGTAGATTCCTCGCCACAAGTTCTGAGAACATCCCGTATAGGCGTGTGTTCCGAACCAGTTTAGCGCAGCCAAAGCCCAGTCAAATAGCTGACCAATCACATCATAGTTTTTAAACAGTTGCCGGATAGTTGTTTGGAGTTATCTGCCCCAGCTTCTCGCACCGAAAGCTTTTGTTGGAGGTCTTGTGATAAGTTAACTGAATTGCATTCAGACTGCATAAACTATTATATATATATGATATTTCACTGAAGAGGTTCTATCATCAGCAGGTTATACATTTTATTACCAATTTTTCCATTTTTATCATGCAATGCGCAAAATATCACTCTGTCATGATGTCATTTACAATGCTGAGGTGTGATGTTTCTTCAAACTACAGCGATTGTGGGTAGTCAGATAAATTCTAAACCTATTTAATAAAAGGGGCTGTAGCATGTTTTTTGCAAATTTTACTTTTTCAAATTTCCTATTGATAATGATAGTTTATGTCATTTATATTTACTTTAGAGGGTTAAACATCTTTTTACACAAACCAATTGTCTGTAGTAATAACGGTGTTGCGTATAAAGCAAAAATTGCATGGCGGCCATTTTAATGTGAACACTTTTTATTATTTTAAATTACAAAAAAGATTCCAATGGAACCATGTATACTCATTTTTTAACTTAATTTTCCAAAGAGAGAATGGTGTTTAACTATTAGTGACAATATTTTTCAAATACATTTCATCAACTTATTTAAGCGAAAATGTGCTACTTGCCTCTTTAAACTTAGTATGACACAGGAACACATGTAACATCCCAGTGGCAGATCAAGAGGGTTTGAACCCATCCCTTTTTTAAAAACAATTTCAAACTTTAAAACAATATTGACGAACCTCTTTACTAAATAAACAACCTTGAGCAACCAAATATTTTTGATTCAGCATATCTCCAGCATTGTCTCTGTACAGGCACTTAGGCATCAGTTGTAGTGCTACAATGTGTTCTACAATTGTAGAGGCATTTCTACTCTACTGCAACTGAGCAACAATCAGTAAAAAGCAGACTAGCACACAGCGACATTTTAGTTTATCAAGTTTATATGGCATGGAGTATTAGATTATACTACAAGTTTAAATATATATTAGATAAAACTACAAGATTCTATTGCAAATCCAATACAGCCAATAAGAAATTAGTATAATCAAACAAAAACAGCATTTAGCACACAACTAGCTACACATTAAACATATTTGTTAGAGTAGTACCATGACTAAACTACAAGGCTACTCTACAGCAAGCAATCAGCATTGATGCATATTCTGTGTGGGTCTAACCTTTGATTTCTCGGTCATAGCTAGTGACTGCCCTGTCATAGCTACTGTGACGCTTACGCGACGATGATTCAAAGTCACGTGACCTTAACGGAAAACTGCCAGATGCAAATTCGCCAAGGTCGGAAGTGTATCCAGATCGCTTATAGTGCCCCTCTATTGGCCCTGTGTCATCAAATAATTCTTTACTTATTGTTTGTTTTGCCATTTAAGGATTTTAAATCATTATCACTTATTGTGTTAGATATATGATAGAAACCTAGTGACTGTATGTCATTACTTGCAAACAAAACAAAAAAAATTTTTTCACTTAAATGTAAGAAATCCACTAATAGCTATGTTTCGAAATATTGGTAATCCGTGTGGAAAGATGCAAAAGATCTTCCAGAAAACATCACAATGTAATTACAATCATTTTTATAGTAATATGTTCAAGCGCGTAAAGTCAAATCCATCTTCCTGGGGACAACAAAGTTCAACCAAGACAAACCAACAAGGACATGTATACATTCAGTTCAGAACATGGAACAGTCACAACAAATCTTTTGTCAATTTCAAGATCTCTACTGTTGTCAAGAATGATTCCCATAATGACATACAGGTCAAGAAATCTTGACACAAACACACATTGTTAGATATATGTCAGTATCTTTAGGACCGAATGGTCAAGAAACTTAGACAGAGGTAAAGCAGGAGCAGAAAGATTTCTGAAATTGAGTACTGAAGACATAAAATCAAAGAATGACGATAAGAATATCAATTAACATAGGTTCAAAGAAATTAACCTCATAAAAGCGAATATAGACTAAAAGCATTAATTTGAAAATGTAGAAATAATAAACAAGAAGAATTCAGACAGACTAAAAGGCTAGCACAAAAGCAGCTTAGTATTGTCAGATTGCAAACAGGTACATATTCAGGATAGATGAAAGTATAAACTTCAAGTTGAATTTTCAGAGTTTTAGAAAGAAACAAGTATACCACAAAGCAAGTCAGTATTTTCACATTTGCAGGGGACAGAAAAATACAAGAACTCTTTCAGAGAATAACAACTGCCAAAACGTCAACACAGGAAGTCAACAACAAAACGAGCATGTTCAGACTTGACAAACAATTAAAGCAAGAATATTGTCCAAGGGCAGGTCCACAATCCAATATATGTAAGAGACTTCCAAAAGAGCATGTCAACGTGGCAAACTATACACAATCCAACATCCCAAACTCAACAAAAGTTGAAGAAGAGAATAGTCAACATCCAAAAAGTTGGAGAGACATGAATATATATAGTAGAGGTAGGGAATGGGGAATACACAAAATGTCTCTGGCATGAGGTATTAAAACTAAAGGTCATATGATCAAAACTTTTCAAGAATAGAGATAAAGTGAGAGTATGCTTATTTTCATAAAATGGACAATCTCTCATTACTCCCTTATTACCGTGTTGTGATTTCCATAAATTGGCCACTTAGAATGATTTGCTCTAATCAATTCATCAGATAAAGGGTTAAAAGTTCAGTAATAGTTTTGCTGGCTGTTTACTCAAATTATATCTGGATATGCATGTTGTTGTTCTGGAAATGGATCAGAGTAAAAACATCCTCGGGAATATTAATGGATCTAACTTATTCTGCAATTGAATCCTAATTCTATTGTATATTAAAAATAATACATTATTTAGTTGCCTAATACTACACTTGAAAACATGCTTATTCTTAACCCTTAAAGGTACATCCATTGTGTTGATGGGGGTCAAATATGCCAAACTTTATAAATGGTCTTATTTTATCGAGAAGTACCAACTGTTACGGAAAACTACCATTTTGATGATACTCGACTTAGTATATTGATTATATGAAGGTAAAAGTATCAATTTCTGATCGAAAACTGGACAATGCACCGCGTGTGGCGCGCGCCAATCAGTCAAACGTTATTTTGGAATCTTATTTAAACCAGACAAAATAACAAATTTGGGTTGATTATGTTCAATAGGTCATATAACTACGGTACTGTGCATGTAAATAGGACGTGCACTTTCAGTTTCTGCACATGCATAATGACGTTATTAGATTTTAATTGGAAACTAGTAATTATGATATGTTTGGCGATAGGGGATGAATATGTAAGCTGAATGAATTTGTTTGTGTTGTAAACAGCACATATGGTGTGTTTGAACGTATTAAAGCCAAATAAAATTTTATGAAACACAATGGATGCACCTTTAACTTGTGAGCGCCAGAATGGTCCGGGAGGACCATAAACAATTCCTATGTGTCCCATATCGGTTCCCGGTTCTCGGCTGTCTACCACGTAGCTATACGGCTGCGAGCTAGATGGTCAGAATATTCTAAAGGGTTAATTTCCTTCCTATCACCACCCCTCATCCTGCCAAAATTCAACAACCCTAGTTAAAGCACTGCTTCTGAAAAGGATGAACTTCTCACAGGGATAAAGAATGAATTGAAACGGTGCTAACACATCCGTGAGGTATACAACTAAGAGCAAAGACTTTTACATAAGCATCCCTAGCACCAGAGAGACTGCATATCTTAAGTAAATTGTTTCAAAGATTTTAAAGATTTAACAGAAGAGTACCCCAGCCTCCAATCTCTGCCAGAGACATGTATGTGCATGTACCACCCCCAACCCCACCTACCAGCCCTGGGGGGTGCCAGGGGGTCAGTGCTAGTGTGCCCCTGGGGAGGCACCCTGCTGAGAGGGAGGTCCAGGTTTGGGAGAGAGGGCACCCCGACTCTCGGACTGTGCATCCGATCTCGCACCATCTCGTAGATGACTACAAGAGACCACCAGGAAAACCTTGCAATAACTTTAGAAGTTCATCATATGATGTGTACACAGGGGCCAGACCCTAAATAAACACATAAGTATACCTACCTATCTATGTAACAGATAAAGAAGATGGGACAAGGTCGGCCATCTTGGATCTTCATATGTGATCCTCTACAAATTTTCTGTAATTTAGCCAGGAAACCAGTTTCACCAATCAAGGGCAGATGTGAGGATCAAAGATGTCCGACCATATCATGATGTGTGAAAATAGAGCAGGTGTCAGCTTTAACTGTGAGCATTTCTTCTACCTGATTGATATGTTGCTTGCTAGAATTTTGTTATTTTCAACAGCACTAGTCGAAGCAGTGAGGCTAACAAAGGTGCAAGGACTAATATGATGACATAAGACGAAAAAGCTATCATTCTACACACCAATATTTGCTTGTCTGTCCATTTGAAGTCTCAAGGTTGATTTCTACTACCTTTTGAAATGTGTGCTATAAAAACCCTCAGGAAATTCCTCTTTCCTCCACAACTACATTTCATCATCGTGTGATCAGAAAACAAAGTTTACCTCTTGAATCCAACTGCGAACCTGATGTTCGGTGTCGCTCATATTTATCTTCTCTCCTCTCCATCTCTTTTGTGCGATCGGACGAATAAACATCTCTCAAAGTCATATCCCGTGCAAGCATGTCCCTCTCTGACCTTGACCTCTCCCACGACCTTCGAGTGTATTTGTTTGAATCTGAGACTAGTTTGTCTTGACCGTCGGGTACAGATCGGTCAGAACGGTGTAAACGAGTTCTGTCAGATCTGGACCTTTCTGGGACTACATCTGTCCTTGGCCTTTCCTGACCTGAGTTTGACCTTGACCTGTCTTGACCTGCATCTGACCTTGGCCTTTCTTGACTTGAGATTGAATGTTTATCTAGTCTATAGTTATCTAGGTAGGACGAGTCTAGCCTGTGACTGAGAGCATATTTAGATTCTCGTTCCATCAGGTAGCTTCGTTCCAGTGTGGAGATGTTTTTCTGTGTGAGGGGAGAGTGCTCAGGAGTTGTCTGCCTTGAAGTGATTCGTCTCGGCCGATCATCTGAATAACAAGAAAAGAAAACTGATTTTAATCCAAATATTTTACATTATACCCCACTTCCGGTCTCGTTGCTATGGTTTCTTTTGTTACAAGTGTAGGTGTATTAGCTGATACACCTACACTTTTCCTGATATACCTACACTTTTCTAATATACCTACACTTTTTAACAACTGAGAAACAATGTAGTCAATTTTCTAAATTTCCAAATTCTAAGTGATGATACTTTATAAAATGTCAGATTATAAATGAACATTTAAGGAACCTGGGATCGAACCCGTGTCCTTCTGCTTTCTGTCCGAACGACCTAACCATTACACCACGAAGCCAGTTGAAACTCTGTACATTTTTTCATGACCAATTGAATAAGGGTCTTATAATGCGTGAAATAATATCACAAATTTATGTTTTTCTTTTTATATAAGAATGTAATTTAATTTTGGCTGCAAAATGTCTTAACATACTGAAAGTTGTTTCTGTTTTCTCTAAACTTTGGCAAGTTGACATTAGCCATGCTGTTTATAGCGTCAGCTGTACATTTCAGCAAGATGCACGTGCATCTATGTTGACAATGCCGTCATTGGGCCATATCAATTAGATTTCGAGCCCCAAACATGGGTAACCATACAACGCAGCACGAGCTGCGTTGTCACAGACGAGGCCGTATTTGGGTTGTGCGTTTCATGCACAAGCTTGTTTACAGCTGTATTTGTTTAGAAATATTATTAAATAGTATCCGCTTACACTCGACCAAAGTGGGGTATAAGACAGATATACCCATACTTTTCCTCGTGTATCAAATGATACCCTACACTTTTCCCCGTTGGAGCCTTACTCCGCTCCGCCTCGTAAGCAGTGTTTCCGCTGGCTTTTTTTACAGCCGGACATTGTGACCGGCGAGCATGTAAAATACCGGACATTTGTAAATTTTATCGGTCAAGTCATTGCAAATATAACAAAGAAAATAAAACAAAAACTACTCACTTTAATCTTCCTGTTTTATTACTGAATAGCTGTGTATATGTCTAATATGAAAATTGTTCATGTGCATATTCATAAACAAATCTTTCCTCACATACAGGCTCCTGTAAAAACCTCCGGTACTGCAGTACTGTACATGTCGTTTGTGATGAATGAATAAACGCTAAACTTATTATATAGATTCATGTAAATGATTAAACAGATTTGCCAGGTGGTAGAAAAATATATATATTAGATCTAAATCACTGTGAAAATAGAAAACGGTGTCTGCTTAACATGGTAAAAAATGTGTGAAAATATAGGCTATTTTTCACAAAGTTGCGGTCTTCATGTGCAAGTAACTTGCGGCCATTTGCATTGTTGAAGGGGGTGGTTTCAAAGAATGTTATTCGAATATTTTCCTTTGTGCATTAATACAAAATTCATCTTGCACGTTTTATTCAATTTTCCTTACTTTGACTATTGTGAGAATATCTTATCTACATAACGTGTGTAACGGCCATTCAAATAAATGTAGTTACTCTTCTTGCAATAAAGCGCCATTATGAATGTTATACGGCCCCCATACGTCACAACAATATTCAACCAATCAGAATGAAGCAACTCTCTAGCGCATAAGTATGTCAATTTGACGGCTTCAACTGAATGGTGACTGGTGTTACAATTTTAAATTTAAAAATACTTATTAAAAGTAATTAAGATGTTTCGTGATCACTATCGGAGAGCTGGCATGACAAAAAATTGTATTGAATGGTGGATACAGCCTGACAAAACTATTTTTCAAAATGATTCTACATGTATGACTCGCCGATCGATCAGTGTTGAACTGGCTTTATTTTGACTGGTATTTTTTAATGTCCGTTTACAATTATAAAATAAGTAAGATGTATTGAATATTTTATTATTTATTCTTGACGGAAAACAGGCTTATTTGTCATTTGATACAGGAAATAGTTTCAAGAGTACGATGTGAAATTGTGTCGCGCAACTGAAACACACATAATTTTTTCAAAAAGTTTCAAATTATTGCAAGAAATGATTTATTTTGACAGGTTACTGAACGTCTTTTACAAAAAAATTGACAGGGCATTTTGGCATCACACCAGTCATCTACAGAAAGTTTATAAAGTTTATTCCATAATACGACACAATGTTTTTGAATTTGAACTTGTTTTCTGGAATATTTTGTTATCAGCACATCGACTGACAAGGCCAGCTACGTACAGTACTGTTTGTACTGGGACTCGACATGTTACTATGACGATATTTTTCCTCTAATATCTGTATCTAATATCGGCTTTCCATGGTCATTATTTATCAATTTAGTAGCATTACAACCAAAATATGACAAGTCTGCTTTTTAAATCAATGACGTCACAAGAGAGCACGCTTCGAACAAGACTCTGTATAAACCAATCAGCGCGTATCTCATGGTGTCAGGTTATTTATAGCCTGGTTTCCCCCCATAACTCGTACTTCTTGTTTGAGAATACACCGATGTCATTGTGAATGAAACGATTGCATCAACAAGAATCCAAATTACATAGAATTAAGAAAAATAGTTTTGAAAATTTTGCCGGACATCATGACCAGCAGCCTTTGAAATTACCGGTCATGTTCAATTCAAACCTGTCAAATGTCCGGTATATGCCGGACAACGGAAACACTGGTAAGGGCCCCACGGGGAAAAGTGTAGGGTATCATTCGATACACTCGGAAAAGTATGGGTATATCTCTCACTTATACCCTACATCTTCTTCTTCTTCAATGTTAGTTCTGTGAAGTTACTGTCATCCATGGTTACTGACTGGACTTTTTCCCTTAAATACAAAATGTCCATTCTTGCCTAGTGCAATGCAGTGCAAAGAGTTATTTAATTTCAATCTTTTAATTTTTCGTTATTATATCTAACTCAAAATATTAAAACAAACCCAGAAAAACCATGAGGCAATTTTTTACACTAAAAAACAATACCTGTTTTGCTTGTCTTGAAGTCATAGATTGCCATCTATGCAGTATTATTGCAAATGCAGTGAAAAGGTTTTTGTTCATTACTATCTTTTAATTGTTAGTACATGTATAAATATACAAAGAAAAACACCAAAAATGAACAATACCTGTTTTGCTGGTTTCCCGGGTTGACTTCTTCTCATGGCTGTACGTGTGTTCTTGTGAGGGTACTCTAGGTTCCTGGCCCTCCTTCAGCCGAATGTTCTCCTCGTTTAGTGAGTAGTTGCGGTCCCGCAGAGAACGCAGGTCGTCCTTCATCTGCTGGATCTCTATCCGCAGACGGTAGTCACTCGACCCACCGTCCTCCAGGAGAGAGATCTGAGGACAATGGTCATGGGACATCAGCAGGGACAGGGTTTAGAATCATGTTTGTTGGGTGTATGAAATAAGCTTGAAAAGTAGCCAGCCAAAGAGTGCTATGTTGAGATCTTATGCTATAGGATACCTTCCTGCGCGACACCGCTAAATGAAATAATTTTGTAAATTTAAATGGTAAAATTAAAGATAATCTGCAAAATGTTACCAGCCCAAACCAAAAGTTACCAGGTTGTCAAGCATGCCTTCTTTCATACATTGGTGTAAAATTAAAATTAAAATGTTACCAACCCAAACCAAAAGTAACCAGGCTGTCAAGCATGCCTTCTTTCATACATTGGTGTAAAATTAAAATCAAAATGTTACCAACCCAAACTATAATTTACCAGGCTGTCAAATGGGCCTCAGATAACATACCGGTATACCTCTGATCCTGGTGATCACCTCCAGATTTTTATGTGACTGTCTCTTGTAAAGCATCTTGTTAGTGTTCAATATAATAGTGTTTGAAATAAGCTTGAAAAGTAGCCAGCTCAAAAGTGCAAATTTGTCAACTTCTTTGAGCAAATAAAAGAAAATCCTCAAACAGTTACCACGGAAGACAAGATTCCAGGGTGGCGGACAGGTCTCATTTCATACACTTTTCATCATAGTTGTCTTCAGATTTTCTTTCAATCAAGCCATATCTCTAGCAGTGTCTCATCTAATTACAGATACAGCCCAGTGATCCCACACGTACAATTTACTGTAGTTACCTTATCCTGCAGCCTCCTGTTGTCGGCCTCCAGGTCCTGCAGGGAGTGGGATTGTCTCTTCCTCAGTTTCTCGTTCTCCTGCATCACTTCCTTCACCTGTTTCTCCGCCTGCGTCAGGTGGGACATCGTCGTCTCGTTCGCCTCCTGCATGTCCTGCATGTGGCCCTCCAGGTCAGCTGCAGGTGAAGAAATACATAACCAAATGTTAATCAGTAGGTCATATGTCCAGCATGTATGTTCTAGGCACTTCACTTTCAATCATTGGAGGATAATTGTCGTGAGAGACCTGTCACTATCTCCATACGAGGCATACCACGGTAGATCGCTGCAAAAATTGCTGTCAAAATGGTTTCACATTGGATAAATATTGTTTGATTCACACAAGCAATATCTCCTGTGTTTTGGATTGAAATAATTACAATGAAAGCATAATCACCTAACATTTTTTTTACTTCACTTTCAATCTTTGGATGATAATTGTTGTGATAGATCTTTCACTATCGCTATGCAAGGCATACCACAGAATTTCGCTGCAAACATAACTGTCAAAATGGTATCTCAGAGGATAAATATTGCTTGATTCACTGAAAGCATAACCACTTAAAAAAATTTAAGGTGTTTAAGTTAGTCATAGCATGCAATAAAGAACATAAGAGTAGCACGCAGAACTTCTGCCATACAGGTCTGACTATTATTCTTGATTATCTTCTCTTTGAGATTCTTGAAAAGCAAATCATAAGATCATGAAAGGTTCATAAAACAAGTACCTATTTTTCGTTGAAGTGCCAGAGGATTGTTGGGAGAGTAGCTGTCTATGCTGATGGAGTCGGCGCCCCGTCCGCTGTATGCAGCCAGTTTGTCCTGCAACTTAACAACTTCCACGGCCAGAATCTCCTTCTCATTCTTCAGATGCTCGAACTGAAATGGTTGCATAGATTGAGTCACAATAGACAGGATTTAAATATTTGTTCTCACTTGCATTATTACCTTTAATAAATCGAAAAATATACCATTTTGCCTTGAGAAAAGTTAACTTTCTGAGATTTATGATGAATAAAAGAAGGCTTCCAATATCCAATCACAAAATCACCTATTTATAACAGTATCTTTTTGTTTTGCACCTTCTAGCCAATGGTGGTGATGAGAAAGACAAGGTGACTATAACTCACATCCCTGTTGCTGCTCCTGCTGTTGCGCCCCGAGCCGGCCCGACTGTGTTCCAGTTCCTCCTGCAGAGATCGGTTGATGTCCTTCAGGTCACGCACTTGATCTGTCAGCTGGTGCACCTCTGCTTCCCGACCTCCAAGCAGCTTCCGCAGGTTCACAATCATGTCCTCGTAGTCCTGAATCTTACGACCATCCTGCAACATTGTGAGGACCTTCAGGTCAACAGCCCTTTGTTTGAATAATTGTACCCCAACAAAGCACACACCATTACAGGGAGCAATTTATATGTATGAATGTATCAATATCAAGTTTAAATATACTTAGATGCCTCCTCTTTAACAAACAAATGTGTTTCCTGACTCGTTCAGGTTGAAAGGCGAATAAACAAAAATAACTTGGTTTTAGAAATTATAGACATGAGAAACCTATGTCCTAAGTGGAGCCCTTCATTACTTCAAACAAACCCAATCCATAGGATATGAAATCAATGTCAAAACGAAGTCATTTCTTGACAAAGAGATATGCTGTTAAGTAATGTACCCCAACTCACCTCCCTGTATCCGTTCTCGACTGGAGCGGTAGTCCCCGAGGTTGGAGTGATTGTCCTGTTGCTGGTCCTGGAGGCTGCAGATCCGGATCGTCCTGTGATAAGTGGACTTCGGATCTGTGGAGATCCTGCCCCAGCAGGAAGTCTGATGTGGTTATCTGGAGTGGTCATTTGTCTGTCCATCCCCTGGGTTGCCATAGGAGGCATACTGGCAGCACTACCAGCACGGTCCTGTGATATTGGAGGGAAAAGAGGGTCGGAGTGATGAAGTCCAGTCAGAGAAGCTGCTCTTCTTGGTGCCAGATCTCCTCGTTGGAGCTCCAGGTATTGCGACAACTCCTGCTCGCTGGTGACACTCTGGGGTCGACTGGATCCACTCCTCTGACTCCCTCCCGCACTGGCAGGTCGATTGGATCCTTCGTAGCTCCCAGGCCTGTTGGAGCCTTCATGACTTCCTGGTCTGTTGGAGCTTTCATGACTCCCTGGTCTGTTGGAGCTTTCATGACTCCCTGGTCTGTTGGAGCCTTCAAGACTCCCTGGCCTATTGGAGCCTTCATAACTCCTGGCCAGCTCCTGGCTTCCATACAACCTCTCCCTGCTGCTCCTTAAGGAGTCTGTGATGACATCCTTCTGGGGAGTCTGTCTCTGAGATCCAGGAAGGCTCAGATCTTCCTTCATCAGTTCTCTCTGTGGTGTGTGTCTCACAGAACTGTGAGTAGATCTTGGAGGGGTTTCAAGAACATCCTCAATAGATTCTGATTTGTCTCGGTTAGAGAGTCTACTATACTTCTCAAGGATGTCATCTACTGCTTCGGTTACAGGCATATGTGAGGTTGATCCGTGGAGCGATCCCTGAGCTGATGATGGTCTGTTTGTGAGGTCTGTGGTTGATTGTCTCAAGGATCCTTCCAGAGATTGTGATCCTGAAAGGACACCTCCATTGACACCAGCCGTTGGTGTCTGTCTTGTTGACCCGTGAAGACTTCCGGAGAGTTCGCTCCCTTGTCTGGAGGATGGTCTGGGATAAGAACTGCTCAGGACATCCTCTATTGTGGTACTCTGAGGTGTCTGTCTTGCAGAACTGTGATGGGAGCGAAGTGATTCCATGTCCAAACCATCCAATATGGAGCTTCGTCCGCCATCAGCCAAGTCATAGTGAGGACTCTCTCGTGCTGATCCGTGAGTTGATCCATGAATTGATCCGTGAGTTGATCCATGAATGGATCCATGTGTTGAACCATGAACAGAACCATGTGTCGAAACTGGGGATGGACCATGGATTGATCCTTGTACTGATCCATTGAAAGATCCACTGTTGCTATGGTTACTAAGAGCTCTGCTATCATCGTCCCTGTATGGCTCGACTGCTGCATCTCCTATAGGTGTGTGTCTAACTGAACCATTGAGAGAACTTGAAAGTTCAACTTTGTGTGACAAAGTCACCTCATTGTCTATGCTTGTATCCAAACTTTCTTTAGATTGAAGCTGTTGACGAATCAGCTCTTCGTATTTTGACGAGAGATGTATACCTCCCTCTCCGTTTTCCATATTTGGTAGGCCCGCCAGATCAGTGTTTATATCCCTGTACGTGTCTATAACTCCCCCCTGCTGCTTTTCTTTGAACTTCTCTTCAGCTAGTTGTACTCCATTCGCTCGTACCTCATCCTCGATTATATCTTGAAACAGCAAATAGTTTACCATGAAACTTCAATTTAAAGTACAGGGCAGTAAAAGTATAATGGTGAACACTTTAACCATTTTGAGATCTGGTAACTAATGTGTATTTCAAATTAACAACAGTTATTATATCATCATCAGAAATCGTATTTTGATGTTTTATATTGTGTAATTGAAACATTATCCTATGGTTTTATCTAATTTCTTTTTTGACTCCTTAGCAGTTTGCAGTTGAAGGTTAATATGTTTTGTGTCCTTTTAAATTGTTTTTGAAATTGTATTTATGTATAAAAAAATATAACCTATATTTCTTTAATTTAAAAATAATCATATTCAATATGAATTATATTCAACTTATAGCTATATCAGAAAAAGAATAAGTGTCCCATATTTCAAACAGTTCCAGTATCACGCTATTTAATGTCTAGGTCTACAGGTGAAAAGATTGATGATCAGACTTGTTCTAGATGTTGGATCGATCTCATATAAATCGATTAATAACGGGTAGATTGACAGGAGACTGTTTCATTCACTAAACAATACATTGATTGATAATTAAGGACGTCATTTGTAATACTTCTCTGCTTCATCTCTCCAAAATTGGAAAGAATTTCAAGAATTTCGGTCCGTTCAAAAATTAATTCGATATTTTATGCAACCCTGTGAAATCTACAATCTTCGTCACCGAATGGCCTTCGGGTCATTGTAACTAAGCAAGTTATAACATGAGAAGAGATGGTATATCAACGTTAGTCCACCATCATACCGGTGCCACGACACGATAAATAACTCATTTGGCGAAGTATTATCATTTAAAGACCCCCTTACCTGTGGTATATGTCGATCATAAAAGATGGCCCAGCTATTTATGAAACACCGCTGACAAAGATTGTTTACAAATTGCCGCTGGTCGCCACGGCGTGTGCTTGTCGGTTAATGTAAAAGTGGAACTACCCTACGTCAGAAACGGGTTAAGATTAGCGAAACTGCTCGCATAATGGTATATCCTTTCATATGCTAATTAGCACTGTGTGAGCGCCTAATAAGCTGAATTCAGCTGTGCCATTAGCAAAAGATCATAGATTAGACCTTTGTTAAAATGTTTCGCCCCAAGGTTACATTTCGGTAGTGCAAAAGGTAATGGCATTAATGTATTTAGACGGACCTTTTGACTGAATAATATTCACAATTGGTAATCACTTTTATAAAGCCAATTCCCGAAATCCCAAGTAACAACGCTTTCATGTACATGGTTTCAATATGTATATAGCTCACATTGACGTTGGTACTATTGTCTGCACATGGCAGCGTAAAGGTTAACACATTCATCTCTCGATACTTGAATTTTGATGAGTAATAATATAATATTTCATACTTGACATTGACTCCAAAAGTATAATGATGATGAAAAAATGCAAACACATGAACTAAGCTAAGACTAATAACCAATTTGACAAAACATATATCTGCCACGTTTTGACTTTGTATTGTATAACTAATTAAGAGAGTGAGCTAAGTGCATATAATGAATCAATGGACTGAGTGACAGGCTATATCACAGCGTTCCAAAGCGTGCACCTGTTTCTGTACGTAGGTTAATTACAAAACTACACCTTGACTTACTTGGGCATGCAGGTGCAACTGCGTACCTGACATGTACTAATTGCAATATCAGGGAAGTCAAATCGAAGATAACATTTGTACCTCTGACGCAGGAGCTACGAGTGTTACGTTCGATCTGATTTCGATGAGATTGGTAATAATTGCAATTGGCATGCAT
Source organism: Gibbula magus (assembly GCA_936450465.1). Taxonomy (NCBI): domain Eukaryota; kingdom Metazoa; phylum Mollusca; class Gastropoda; order Trochida; family Trochidae; genus Gibbula; species Gibbula magus. Next base: position 66,375,622 of record OW388293.1, on the reverse strand, counting down.
GCACAGTTCCTTTATCAAAATATTTCACAGCATGATCCAAGGTGTTTTAATGAATCTGACTTACATATTTTATAAAAAGTTATTAATTCTATACCTTGAATGTTTATTTGTATTTAGAAGGCTTCAAGCCAAGCTCGTACATAACTGTTTTTACACGGTGTCATCAAATAAAGTGATAATGAAAAATGGTGTTCTGCAAATATAAAAGCCAAATTCGTGAACTATTAAGTATCTGCATCAATAAAAAGATCCTAGTCTATTTAATCATCTACTTTTCGTGGTAGTTTTTGTATCCAAAAACTTAAAAACTTAAAAGTATAGGGGAGAGTGGGGCAAGACGCCCATGCTAAGCATAAAGTCTTGCTACATTTGATATATTGAGGTTATTTTCACACTTTCGGTGTTAAATAATCTCTTTTGTGCAAACAATCAATATTATATGATTGACATTTGTTTTTAGCGCATGACTTACGAGAAATTTCAGACTAACACTTTTATCTTTTGCGGCCTTCTTGCCCCATGCCTGGGGCAAAACGCCCTTGTGTGTGGGGCAAGTTGCCCAGGGTAGGCGTTTTACCCCATATATCATTTTCCAACATAATAATATAGCATATTTGCAATTAGACAATGATTTTGTCTTTAATTATATTATACAACAAGAAGATAAAGCAGATCGAACATCTGATCAAACAATATTGAATTTCAAAAGTCTTTAACTAAACATACCATTACATCTTATGAGGTTTTATCTTATGAAACTCATTCTGAATCATAAGAATCGTAATTTTGGCTAAAATATTGCATTGTGCGTTTCCTAGCGTGCAGTCTTGTTGTGGCCGATTGGTACACTACTGACAGAACAAGCAAGGGCAGAGCTATTAATTTGTAATATGACCTTAAATTTTGAAAAATACTTGGATAGATATAGGGTTTTGATATACAGTGTATTATTGAATGCTTCAGATGAGAACCCTGGGATTGAAAATTGGATAATTTTATTAAGAGATAGGCTAAGCTTTATGCCCTTCAAGTTTGGTTTTGGATATATTTGGGTCGCTAATTATGTAACTAATAGTGGTGCTTTTGTGAGAGACTTCACGCAACGGGTTAAGGATATTTATTCCCAAATGTGGAAACATGAATTATTAACATTGAGCGAAACTATATTGTATCTTCATATTCAGGAAACTCTTTGCATAGAGAAATAATTAAATATTATTGATTATTGATATTGAATTGCACTTACACGCTTCCGTCTCGGTTCACATATGCTTATGATTATGTCCCTTTTGTAATAACGAAATAGAAGATGAATGAATACCATGTACTCTTGATTTGTCCAGAGTATCAAAATATACGTAAATAATATTTGACTAATGTTTAACTGCAAAGGATAGGTATGTTACAGTTTATTATACTGTTTAAATGTGAAAATAATATTAAAGTGTTTAGGGATGCGAAGTGTATTTCTTATATCTTAAAGAAAGAAACAAAGTTGATTTTTTTGCGATTCTGATTACTTATATCGTCCCTCTTGGTCAATAATAACATTACTAAATTGTGTAATTCTTTTCTTGATCAGAACCTCGCCATGCATGTGCACAGGTAGGCCTAGAATCATAAGTTCATTTATATTGGTTGTTTGACTTAATAAATTATTGACTCTTGACTATGAATTCGAAGTTCGTTCCATATCCACTGATCACCTGCTCCTAAGTGTTGAGGACAATGATGGGCCTAGGCAGTTGAGATGATCTCAAGCTCTCCCGGCATTGTAGATGGCTCTTACATAAATGACAAATAAATAAATAAATGACCTTTATAAAGCGTCTTATACACAGGTCATTTGCTCAGAGCGCTGTACAAGTCAATGATAACATATGATACCAAATTAAATGTCACTCTGGACAATATTTTTTTAAGAGACGTGTCCTCAGATTTGCTTTGAAATATTCAAAGATTGGCAAGTTCCATGTCAAAAGGCAGAGCATTCCAGAGAGTAGCAGCAGAGATTTTAAAAGAAAATTGACCGAAATTGTTCAGCTTCTATCTCGGTGTCAATCAGCTAGATCTTCCCCTGAAGATTAGATAATGCAGGATCACCTGACTTCTCAACCCATCAGCTTTGTTCTTTTCTGTAATCGCCAGTATTGGATCTATGATTATTCCATGTTCATACCTTGTTGATGCTTGAAGATATGGGTCTATTTATGTTACCAAAATCCTAAACAAACAGCGGTCATCACCACATGCCACTATTACTGACAGTGACTGATGATATCGCCAGAAAGAAAAGATAGGCAGGTGTAGTCCAGTTCTAGGAGTACATGATCTGATTGTTTCATACTCGAAGGTTACTTTTCAGAGACTGTAGATGCTTAATTCAGTACCTCCATCCAATTGGTATCTTTAATCAGGGAAAGGAGACTTCTGCAGTTTTCTGCAACGTACATGGCTCAGCTCTCTCAGTTCTGTCAGCTCGTCGCCTGTTACCATAACAGGTGTGAACTCTGAATATGTCAGGATCTACAAATTCAGTTTTATTCAGATCCATGTGTTCATAAATTCTAGGCATTTGACAAGCAATATGCTGTACTAAACATACCCCTAGCCATTTATATAAACCATGCAATGGATCTAAGAGATTCTCTCCTACGTCAATGATATATTATGTTTTGCCTATATGTAATATGTAAATTAAGTTTACATTTAATAAACTTACATTATTTGTCGTTTATACACATACGCATCACCCTGTAAAACAAAAATGTAGCGTGGACCTATGGCCTCCACTACAGAAGAAATAAAGATTGAGTGTATCCACCTACACACGTATTTTGCTTTTAATGAAGCGTATCCATTTATAGTACAAATGATTCTCAAATGATTTCGGCATTCTCAGCCTTTATTTAGAAGCCAGTGAAGAATAAGAAGAATACCTCAAATCATTGAATAAACGAATGCCTTAAATGTATAATCGCCGGGGTAAATTTAGCAAACGTATATATAAATACATTAATGAATTTTGTGTGTCTATATACTTCCGATATATAGACATTATTACGCCACGTTAAACCTTATGGCAAGAATTTCGTTTACATGCAATATTCACATTTTAAAACTCTGATAACTATGTTTTTGTTTAAATTCTTGTAAATTTCAAACAGATATTATGACTTCGAAAAAAAATCGCCTGCCTTGAGGAATCGTCGGGGCAAATATGTGTTTGAAATCTTACAGGAATACTTTG